>OZ018334.1:28608219-28964620 GCA_963969495.1 Ceratothoa steindachneri
CTGGAGGAAGGCACATTTTACATCCCGGACTCGTGCATCCATACAGTGAACCTGAATGTGTTCAAGATAATTAAGAATAGGAAAAATTCAAATGGACCCACGAGGGACCCTACTCACCAGAAGAAATAACAGGACTTCTGGAGGAAGGCACATTTTACATACCGGACTCGTGCATCCATACAGTGAACCTGAATGTGTTCAAGATAATTAAGAATGGGAAAAATTCAAATGGACCCACGAGGGACCCTACTCACCAGAAGAAATAACAGGACTTCTGGAGGAAGGCACATTTTACATCCCGGACTCGTGCATCCAAACAGTGAAACCTGAATGTGTTCAAGATAATTAAGAATGGGAAAAATTCAAATGGACCCACGAGGGACCCTACTCACCAGAAGAAATAACAGGACTTCTGGAGGAAGGCACATTTTACATCCCGGACTCGTGCATCCAAACAGTGAAACCTGAATGTGTTCAAGATAATTAAGAATGGGAAAAATTCAAATGGACCCACGAGGGACCCTACTCACCAGAAGAAATAACAGGACTTCTGGAGGAAGGCACATTTTACGTCCCGGACTCGTGCATCCATACAGTGAACCTGAATGTGTTCAAGATAATTAAGAATGGGAAAAATTCAAATGGACCCACGAGGGACCCTACTCACCAGAAGAAATAACAGGACTTCTGGAGGAAGGCACATTTTACATCCCGGACTCGTGCATCCAAACAGTGAAACCTGAATGTGTTCAAGATAATTAAGAATGGGAAAAATTCAAATGGACCCACGAGGGACCCTACTCACCAGAAGAAATAACAGGACTTCTGGAGGAAGGCACATTTTACATCCCGGACTCGTGCATCCATACAGTGAACCTGAATGTGTTCAAGATAATTAAGAATGGGAAAAATTCAAATGGACCCACGAGGGACCCTACTCACCAGAAGAAATAACAGGACTTCTGGAGGAAGGCACATTTTACATCCCGGACTCGTGCATCCATACAGTGAACCTGAATGTGTTCAAGATAATTAAGAATGGGAAAAATTCAAATGGACCCACGAGGGACCCTACTCACCAGAAGAAATAACAGGACTTCTGGAGGAAGGCACATTTTACATACCGGACTCGTGCATCCATACAGTGAACCTGAATGTGTTCAAGATAATTAAGAATGGGAAAAATTCAAATGGACCCACGAGGGACCCTACTCACCAGAAGAAATAACAGGACTTCTGGAGGAAGGCACATTTTACATCCCGGACTCGTGCATCCATACAGTGAACCTGAATGTGTTCAAGATAATTAAGAATGGGAAAAATTCAAATGGACCCACGAGGGACCCTACTCACCAGAAGAAATAACAGGACTTCTGGAGGAAGGCACATTTTACATCCCGGACTCGTGCATCCATACAGTGAACCTGAATGTGTTCAAGATAATTAAGAATGGGAAAAATTCAAATGGACCCACGAGGGACCCTACTCACCAGAGGAAATAACAGGACTTCTGGAGGAAGGCACATTTTACATCCCGGACTCGTGCATCCAAACAGTGAAAAACCTGAATGTGTTCAAGATAATTAAGAATGGGAAAAATTCAAATGGACCCACGAGGGACCCTACTCACCAGAAGAAATAACAGGACTTCTGGAGGAAGGCACATTTTACATCCCGGACTCGTGCATCCATACAGTGAACCTGAATGTGTTCAAGATAATTAAGAATGGGAAAAATTCAAATGGACCCACGAGGGACCCTACTCACCAGAAGAAATAACAGGACTTCTGGAGGAAGGCACATTTTACATACCGGACTCGTGCATCCATACAGTGAACCTGAATGTGTTCAAGATAATTAAGAATGGGAAAAATTCAAATGGACCCACGAGGGACCCTACTCACCAGAAGAAATAACAGGACTTCTGGAGGAAGGCACATTTTACATACTGGACTCGTGCATCCATCCAGTGAAAAACCTGAATGTGTTCAAGATAATTAAGAATGGGAAAAATTCAAATGGACCCACGAGGGACCCTACTCACCAGAAGAAATAACAGGACTTCTGGAGGAAGGCACATTTTACATACCGGACTCGTGCATCCAAACAGTGAAAAACCTGAATGTGTTCAAGATAATTAAGAATGGGAAAAATTCAAATGGACCCACGAGGGACCCTACTCACCAGAAGAAATAACAGGACTTCTGGAGGAAGGCACATTTTACATCCCGGACTCGTGCATCCATACAGTGAACCTGAATGTGTTCAAGATAATTAAGAATGGGAAAAATTCAAATGGACCCACGAGGGACCCTACTCACCAGAAGAAATAACAGGACTTCTGGAGGAAGGCACATTTTACATCCCGGACTCGTGCATCCAAACAGTGAAAAACCTGAATGTGTTCAAGATAATTAAGAATGGGAAAAATTCAAATGGACCCACGAGGGACCCTACTCACCAGAAGAAATAACAGGACTTCTGGAGGAAGGCACATTTTACATCCCGGACTCGTGCATCCATACAGTGAACCTGAATGTGTTCAAGATAATTAAGAATAGGAAAAATTCAAATGGACCCACGAGGGACCCTACTCACCAGAAGAAATAACAGGACTTCTGGAGGAAGGCACATTTTACATACCGGACTCGTGCATCCATACAGTGAACCTGAATGTGTTCAAGATAATTAAGAATGGGAAAAATTCAAATGGACCCACGAGGGACCCTACTCACCAGAAGAAATAACAGGACTTCTGGAGGAAGGCACATTTTACATCCCGGACTCGTGCATCCAAACAGTGAAAAACCTGAATGTGTTCAAGATAATTAAGAATGGGAAAAATTCAAATGGACCCACGAGGGACCCTACTCACCAGAAGAAATAACAGGACTTCTGGAGGAAGGCACATTTTACATCCCGGACTCGTGCATCCATACAGTGAACCTGAATGTGTTCAAGATAATTAAGAATGGGAAAAATTCAAATGGACCCACGAGGGACCCTACTCACCAGAAGAAATAACAGGACTTCTGGAGGAAGGCACATTTTACGTCCCGGACTCGTGCATCCATACAGTGAACCTGAATGTGTTCAAGATAATTAAGAATGGGAAAAATTCAAATGGACCCACGAGGGACCCTACTCACCAGAAGAAATAACAGGACTTCTGGAGGAAGGCACATTTTACATCCCGGACTCGTGCATCCAAACAGTGAAAAACCTGAATGTGTTCAAGATAATTAAGAATGGGAAAAATTCAAATGGACCCACGAGGGACCCTACTCACCAGAAGAAATAACAGGACTTCTGGAGGAAGGCACATTTTACATCCCGGACTCGTGCATCCATACAGTGAACCTGAATGTGTTCAAGATAATTAAGAATGGGAAAAATTCAAATGGACCCACGAGGGACCCTACTCACCAGAAGAAATAACAGGACTTCTGGAGGAAGGCACATTTTACATACTGGACTCGTGCATCCATCCAGTGAAAAACCTGAATGTGTTCAAGATAATTAAGAATGGGAAAAATTCAAATGGACCCACGAGGGACCCTACTCACCAGAAGAAATAACAGGACTTCTGGAGGAAGGCACATTTTACATACCGGACTCGTGCATCCAAACAGTGAAAAACCTGAATGTGTTCAAGATAATTAAGAATGGGAAAAATTCAAATGGACCCACGAGGGACCCTACTCACCAGAAGAAATAACAGGACTTCTGGAGGAAGGCACATTTTACATCCCGGACTCGTGCATCCATACAGTGAACCTGAATGTGTTCAAGATAATTAAGAATGGGAAAAATTCAAATGGACCCACGAGGGACCCTACTCACCAGAAGAAATAACAGGACTTCTGGAGGAAGGCACATTTTACATCCCGGACTCGTGCATCCAAACAGTGAAAAACCTGAATGTGTTCAAGATAATTAAGAATGGGAAAAATTCAAATGGACCCACGAGGGACCCTACTCACCAGAAGAAATAACAGGACTTCTGGAGGAAGGCACATTTTACATCCCGGACTCGTGCATCCATACAGTGAACCTGAATGTGTTCAAGATAATTAAGAATAGGAAAAATTCAAATGGACCCACGAGGGACCCTACTCACCAGAAGAAATAACAGGACTTCTGGAGGAAGGCACATTTTACATACCGGACTCGTGCATCCATACAGTGAACCTGAATGTGTTCAAGATAATTAAGAATGGGAAAAATTCAAATGGACCCACGAGGGACCCTACTCACCAGAAGAAATAACAGGACTTCTGGAGGAAGGCACATTTTACATCCCGGACTCGTGCATCCAAACAGTGAAAAACCTGAATGTGTTCAAGATAATTAAGAATGGGAAAAATTCAAATGGACCCACGAGGGACCCTACTCACCAGAAGAAATAACAGGACTTCTGGAGGAAGGCACATTTTACATCCCGGACTCGTGCATCCATACAGTGAACCTGAATGTGTTCAAGATAATTAAGAATGGGAAAAATTCAAATGGACCCACGAGGGACCCTACTCACCAGAAGAAATAACAGGACTTCTGGAGGAAGGCACATTTTACGTCCCGGACTCGTGCATCCATACAGTGAACCTGAATGTGTTCAAGATAATTAAGAATGGGAAAAATTCAAATGGACCCACGAGGGACCCTACTCACCAGAAGAAATAACAGGACTTCTGGAGGAAGGCACATTTTACATCCCGGACTCGTGCATCCAAACAGTGAAAAACCTGAATGTGTTCAAGATAATTAAGAATGGGAAAAATTCAAATGGACCCACGAGGGACCCTACTCACCAGAAGAAATAACAGGACTTCTGGAGGAAGGCACATTTTACATCCCGGACTCGTGCATCCATACAGTGAACCTGAATGTGTTCAAGATAATTAAGAATGGGAAAAATTCAAATGGACCCACGAGGGACCCTACTCACCAGAAGAAATAACAGGACTTCTGGAGGAAGGCACATTTTACATCCCGGACTCGTGCATCCATACAGTGAACCTGAATGTGTTCAAGATAATTAAGAATGGGAAAAATTCAAATGGACCCACGAGGGACCCTACTCACCAGAAGAAATAACAGGACTTCTGGAGGAAGGCACATTTTACATACCGGACTCGTGCATCCATACAGTGAACCTGAATGTGTTCAAGATAATTAAGAATGGGAAAAATTCAAATGGACCCACGAGGGACCCTACTCACCAGAAGAAATAACAGGACTTCTGGAGGAAGGCACATTTTACATCCCGGACTCGTGCATCCATACAGTGAACCTGAATGTGTTCAAGATAATTAAGAATGGGAAAAATTCAAATGGACCCACGAGGGACCCTACTCACCAGAAGAAATAACAGGACTTCTGGAGGAAGGCACATTTTACATACCGGACTCGTGCATCCATACAGTGAACCTGAATGTGTTCAAGATAATTAAGAATGGGAAAAATTCAAATGGACCCACGAGGGACCCTACTCACCAGAAGAAATAACAGGACTTCTGGAGGAAGGCACATTTTACATCCCGGACTCGTGCATCCAAACAGTGAAAAACCTGAATGTGTTCAAGATAATTAAGAATGGGAAAAATTCAAATGGACCCACGAGGGACCCTACTCACCAGAAGAAATAACAGGACTTCTGGAGGAAGGCACATTTTACATCCCGGACTCGTGCATCCATACAGTGAACCTGAATGTGTTCAAGATAATTAAGAATGGGAAAAATTCAAATGGACCCACGAGGGACCCTACTCACCAGAAGAAATAACAGGACTTCTGGAGGAAGGCACATTTTACATACCGGACTCGTGCATCCATACAGTGAACCTGAATGTGTTCAAGATAATTAAGAATGGGAAAAATTCAAATGGACCCACGAGGGACCCTACTCACCAGAAGAAATAACAGGACTTCTGGAGGAAGGCACATTTTACATCCCGGACTCGTGCATCCAAACAGTGAAAAACCTGAATGTGTTCAAGATAATTAAGAATGGGAAAAATTCAAATGGACCCACGAGGGACCCTACTCACCAGAAGAAATAACAGGACTTCTGGAGGAAGGCACATTTTACATCCCGGACTCGTGCATCCATACAGTGAACCTGAATGTGTTCAAGATAATTAAGAATGGGAAAAATTCAAATGGACCCACGAGGGACCCTACTCACCAGAAGAAATAACAGGACTTCTGGAGGAAGGCACATTTTACATCCCGGACTCGTGCATCCAAACAGTGAAAAACCTGAATGTGTTCAAGATAATTAAGAATGGGAAAAATTCAAATGGACCCACGAGGGACCCTACTCACCAG
Source organism: Ceratothoa steindachneri (assembly GCA_963969495.1). Classification (NCBI taxonomy): domain Eukaryota; kingdom Metazoa; phylum Arthropoda; class Malacostraca; order Isopoda; family Cymothoidae; genus Ceratothoa; species Ceratothoa steindachneri. The sequence continues at coordinate 28,614,550 of OZ018334.1, forward strand.
AAGAAATAACAGGACTTCTGGAGGAAGGCACATTTTACATCCCGGACTCGTGCATCCATACAGTGAACCTGAATGTGTTCAAGATAATTAAGAATGGGAAAAATTCAAATGGACCCACGAGGGACCCTACTCACCAGAAGAAATAACAGGACTTCTGGAGGAAGGCACATTTTACATACCGGACTCGTGCATCCATACAGTGAACCTGAATGTGTTCAAGATAATTAAGAATGGGAAAAATTCAAATGGACCCACGAGGGACCCTACTCACCAGAAGAAATAACAGGACTTCTGGAGGAAGGCACATTTTACATCCCGGACTCGTGCATCCATACAGTGAAAAACCTGAATGTGTTCAAGATAATTAAGAATGGGAAAAATTCAAATGGACCCACGAGGGACCCTACTCACTAGAAGAAATAACAGGACTTCTGGAGGAAGGCACATTTTACATACCGGACTCGTGCATCCATACAGTGAACCTGAATGTGTTCAAGATAATTAAGAATGGGAAAAATTCAAATGGACCCACGAGGGACCCTACTCACCAGAAGAAATAACAGGACTTCTGGAGGAAGGCACATTTTACATCCCGGACTCGTGCATCCATACAGTGAACCTGAATGTGTTCAAGATAATTAAGAATGGGAAAAATTCAAATGGACCCACGAGGGACCCTACTCACCAGAAGAAATAACAGGACTTCTGGAGGAAGGCACATTTTACATCCCGGACTCGTGCATCCAAACAGTGAAAAACCTGAATGTGTTCAAGATAATTAAGAATGGGAAAAATTCAAATGGACCCACGAGGGACCCTACTCACCAGAAGAAATAACAGGACTTCTGGAGGAAGGCACATTTTACATCCCGGACTCGTGCATCCAAACAGTGAACCTGAATGTGTTCAAGATAATTAAGAATGGGAAAAATTCAAATGGACCCACGAGGGACCCTACTCACCAGAAGAAATAACAGGACTTCTGGAGGAAGGCACATTTTACATCCCGGACTCGTGCATCCAAACAGTGAAAAACCTGAATGTGTTCAAGATAATTAAGAATGGGAAAAATTCAAATGGACCCACGAGGGACCCTACTCACCAGAAGAAATAACAGGACTTCTGGAGGAAGGCACATTTTACATCCCGGACTCGTGCATCCATACAGTGAAAAACCTGAATGTGTTCAAGATAATTAAGAATGGGAAAAATTCAAATGGACCCACGAGGGACCCTACTCACCAGAAGAAATAACAGGACTTCTGGAGGAAGGCACATTTTACATACCGGACTCGTGCATCCAAACAGTGAACCTGAATGTGTTCAAGATAATTAAGAATGGGAAAAATTCAAATGGACCCACGAAGGACCCTACTCACCAGAAGAAATAACAGGACTTCTGGAGGAAGGCACATTTTACATCCCGGACTCGTGCATCCATACAGTGAAAAACCTGAATGTGTTCAAGATAATTAAGAATGGGAAAAATTCAAATGGACCCACGAAGGACCCTACTCACCAGAAGAAATAACAGGACTTCTGGAGGAAGGCACATTTTACATACCGGACTCGTGCATCCAAACAGTGAAAAACCTGAATGTGTTCAAGATAATTAAGAATGGGAAAAATTCAAATGGACCCACGAGGGACCCTACTCACCAGAAGAAATAACAGGACTTCTGGAGGAAGGCACATTTTACATCCCGGACTCGTGCATCCATACAGTGAACCTGAATGTGTTCAAGATAATTAAGAATGGGAAAAATTCAAATGGACCCACGAGGGACCCTACTCACCAGAAGAAATAACAGGACTTCTGGAGGAAGGCACATTTTACATACCGGACTCGTGCATCCATACAGTGAACCTGAATGTGTTCAAGATAATTAAGAATGGGAAAAATTCAAATGGACCCACGAGGGACCCTACTCACCAGAAGAAATAACAGGACTTCTGGAGGAAGGCACATTTTACATCCCGGACTCGTGCATCCATACAGTGAACCTGAATGTGTTCAAGATAATTAAGAATGGGAAAAATTCAAATGGACCCACGAGGGACCCTACTCACCAGAAGAAATAACAGGACTTCTGGAGGAAGGCACATTTTACATCCCGGACTCGTGCATCCAAACAGTGAAAAACCTGAATGTGTTCAAGATAATTAAGAATGGGAAAAATTCAAATGGACCCACGAGGGACCCTACTCACCAGAAGAAATAACAGGACTTCTGGAGGAAGGCACATTTTACATCCCGGACTCGTGCATCCAAACAGTGAAAAACCTGAATGTGTTCAAGATAATTAAGAATGGGAAAAATTCAAATGGACCCACGAGGGACCCTACTCACCAGAAGAAATAACAGGACTTCTGGAGGAAGGCACATTTTACATACCGGACTCGTGCATCCAAACAGTGAAAAACCTGAATGTTTTCAAGATAATTAAGAATGGGAAAAATTCAAATGGACCCACGAGGGACCCTACTCACCAGAAGAAATAACAGGACTTCTGGAGGAAGGCACATTTTACATCCCGGACTCGTGCATCCAAACAGTGAAAAACCTGAATGTGTTCAAGATAATTAAGAATGGGAAAAATTCAAATGGACCCACGAGGGACCCTACTCACCAGAAGAAATAACAGGACTTCTGGAGGAAGGCACATTTTACATCCCGGACTCGTGCATCCAAACAGTGAAAAACCTGAATGTGTTCAAGATAATTAAGAATGGGAAAAATTCAAATGGACCCACGAGGGACCCTACTCACCAGAAGAAATAACAGGACTTCTGGAGGAAGGCACATTTTACATCCCGGACTCGTGCATCCAAACAGTGAAAAACCTGAATGTGTTCAAGATAATTAAGAATGGGAAAAATTCAAATGGACCCACGAGGGACCCTACTCACCAGAAGAAATAACAGGACTTCTGGAGGAAGGCACATTTTACATCCCGGACTCGTGCATCCAAACAGTGAAAAACCTGAATGTGTTCAAGATAATTAAGAATGGGAAAAATTCAAATGGACCCACGAGGGACCCTACTCACCAGAAGAAATAACAGGACTTCTGGAGGAAGGCACATTTTACATCCCGGACTCGTGCATCCAAACAGTGAAAAACCTGAATGTGTTCAAGATAATTAAGAATGGGAAAAATTCAAATGGACCCACGAGGGACCCTACTCACCAGAAGAAATAACAGGACTTCTGGAGGAAGGTACATTTTACATCCCGGACTCGTGCATCCAAACAGTGAAAAACCTGAATGTGTTCAAGATAATTAAGAATGGGAAAAATTCAAATGGACCCACGAGGGACCCTACTCACCAGAAGAAATAACAGGACTTCTGGAGGAAGGCACATTTTACATCCCGGACTCGTGCATCCAAACAGTGAAAAACCTGAATGTGTTCAAGATAATTAAGAATGGGAAAAATTCAAATGGACCCACGAGGGACCCTACTCACCAGAAGAAATAACAGGACTTCTGGAGGAAGGCACATTTTACATCCCGGACTCGTGCATCCAAACAGTGAACCTGAATGTGTTCAAGATAATTAAGAATGGGAAAAATTCAAATGGACCCACGAGGGACCCTACTCACCAGAAGAAATAACAGGACTTCTGGAGGAAGGCACATTTTACATCCCGGACTCGTGCATCCAAACAGTGAACCTGAATGTGTTCAAGATAATTAAGAATGGGAAAAATTCAAATGGACCCACGAGGGACCCTACTCACCAGAAGAAATAACAGGACTTCTGGAGGAAGGCACATTTTACATACCGGACTCGTGCATCCATACAGTGAAAAACCTGAATGTGTTCAAGATAATTAAGAATGGGAAAAATTCAAATGGACCCACGAGGGACCCTACTCACCAGAAGAAATAACAGGACTTCTGGAGGAAGGCACATTTTACATCCCGGACTCGTGCATCCAAACAGTGAAAAACCTGAATGTGTTCAAGATAATTAAGAATGGGAAAAATTCAAATGGACCCACGAGGGACCCTACTCACCAGAAGAAATAACAGGACTTCTGGAGGAAGGCACATTTTACATACCGGACTCGTGCATCCAAACAGTGAAAAACCTGAATGTTTTCAAGATAATTAAGAATGGGAAAAATTCAAATGGACCCACGAGGGACCCTACTCACCAGAAGAAATAACAGGACTTCTGGAGGAAGGCACATTTTACATCCCGGACTCGTGCATCCAAACAGTGAAAAACCTGAATGTGTTCAAGATAATTAAGAATGGGAAAAATTCAAATGGACCCACGAGGGACCCTACTCACCAGAAGAAATAACAGGACTTCTGGAGGAAGGCACATTTTACATCCCGGACTCGTGCATCCAAACAGTGAAAAACCTGAATGTGTTCAAGATAATTAAGAATGGGAAAAATTCAAATGGACCCACGAGGGACCCTACTCACCAGAAGAAATAACAGGACTTCTGGAGGAAGGCACATTTTACATCCCGGACTCGTGCATCCAAACAGTGAAAAACCTGAATGTGTTCAAGATAATTAAGAATGGGAAAAATTCAAATGGACCCACGAGGGACCCTACTCACCAGAAGAAATAACAGGACTTCTGGAGGAAGGCACATTTTACATCCCGGACTCGTGCATCCAAACAGTGAAAAACCTGAATGTGTTCAAGATAATTAAGAATGGGAAAAATTCAAATGGACCCACGAGGGACCCTACTCACCAGAAGAAATAACAGGACTTCTGGAGGAAGGCACATTTTACATCCCGGACTCGTGCATCCAAACAGTGAAAAACCTGAATGTGTTCAAGATAATTAAGAATGGGAAAAATTCAAATGGACCCACGAGGGACCCTACTCACCAGAAGAAATAACAGGACTTCTGGAGGAAGGCACATTTTACATCCCGGACTCGTGCATCCAAACAGTGAAAAACCTGAATGTGTTCAAGATAATTAAGAATGGGAAAAATTCAAATGGACCCACGAGGGACCCTACTCACCAGAAGAAATAACAGGACTTCTGGAGGAAGGCACATTTTACATCCCGGACTCGTGCATCCAAACAGTGAACCTGAATGTGTTCAAGATAATTAAGAATGGGAAAAATTCAAATGGACCCACGAGGGACCCTACTCACCAGAAGAAATAACAGGACTTCTGGAGGAAGGCACATTTTACATCCCGGACTCGTGCATCCATACAGTGAACCTGAATGTGTTCAAGATAATTAAGAATGGATAAAAGACCTCTCAGATAGACAAATAAGAGACCGATAAAATATGATAAGGGAATCAAACGATGGGAATAAATTAAAGTGAAAGTTAAACTATGATAAGTGAATAAATGAAAATGAATTACCAATGTGATATAATATAAAAAGAATAAGGCAAAAGATAAAATTAGGAAATATAGAATAAGGTAGAAATAAATAAAATAATCGAAAAACATGAATAGACTAATAAATGAAAGTAAATTATGTAAAAATAATAGTGTATGAAATATAGGTATTAAAATAAACTGAATAAGCAAAAGGATAAAAAGTAGCGATAAATATTATAAATTTAATGTTAAAGAAATGTAACAAAGAGAATAAAATAACGGTATTAATCGAAACCGAAAGTAAATCAGTAATAAGAGATAATGCAATGTAAAATAAAGTAATAATAATTAAATCACTCAAAAATTATAATTTTAAATGTATAAATAAGAAATAAAATATAAGATATAACAAAATAAATAATATGTAACAATTCGATATGATAATTTGTTTATAACAGAAATATATATATAATAACTATGTACGTAGAATAAAAAGGATAGATGACCTCCACTATTCCTGAATTTTCCTTCTTCTTACTTCTCCATGTCAACTTTCCCTTCTCTATTCTCCTTTTCTATGTGTATTTCACCACTATTAACCTAAATCGTTTTGCTTATATGTAAAATACTCAATTCTGCAAACTCTGTTCTTATAATAAATAATAATAATTTCATCGCGAACGACGACCTATACCCGTACTCGGAAGAGGGTAACGTCCTGGGTTTACGGTTCACCAAGTCTGGGTACAAAACCCACATCAACACCAGAGTCTCCCTAGCCAAAAGGCAACTTCGGAAACTACACAGGTTCCGAAACCTTCACGCTCCGAACAAGAAGAAGCTATACATTTCCTTGGTACGCTCCTTCCTGGTGTAGCTGGCAGTGATCACGCAGATGGCAAGTTGTACTCCTCAGGACGATGCAGAGAGTACAAAATAAAGCCACTCTGCGAATAGCTAGAGCTAGAAGAAGCGACCGTATTAGGCAAACAGACCTACACGCAAGAGCAGGGCTTAAGCCAATTAATACGGAAGTTCAAAGTCTAGGAATAAGATAGACCGAACAATTATCCCCACACTCAACAACCTCAACATTGCAATCCCGCTGCAGAAGCGGCACAAAGCTGCAAGGTCAGCATTATTCCCAAGCGGAAGAAACTGAGCGGGAGAGGCAATAAACCCAATATATAAATAACCAAGATCGAGAAATACGAACATAAAGACAGAAGAACAACAAAAATGAAGACCGAACAAAGAAGAGATAACGAATAAGACCATATAAAATAAAGAAATAAAAGGACAAACAATAAAAAAAGAGGCGAAATACCTCTTTTTAAAATAAAACTAAACAAAAGAGGCGAAAAGCCCATCAATGAGAAAAAACAACAACAAGAAAACCAAACCAAAACAAACTAATTTAAAATAAAAATAAATGAAAGAGGCGAAGAGCCCATCAAAAGAAAATGAAATAAAAAGTACAAACTAATTTAAGAATAAACTAAAAAAATGAATAAAAGAGGCGAAGTGACCGCAAAAAGAAGAGAAACAAAATAAAATAATAATAGACGAAAATGAAAACAAAAGAGACAAAATGGCTACAAAAATAATATTAGGATAATTAAAGTTAACGCAAGACAAACTTGAAAGGTTAGAAAGTTACGACGGAGGAAAAAATAAAATTAAATAAATATATAAACTTAAAAGGAAAATTCAGAGGCCAACAGTGGGAACACTGGAGGGCCCCCCCCCCAAAAAAAAAGGCAACAAAAGAGGAAAAATATGGTAGTAAAACGAAGGCAATGCCCTCGCAACCAGGGTAACTAAAACTAAAAAACTTCTTTACCCCTATCTCACCTACCACACACTTCACTACCTAGCTCATGAAATCCAATCAAATTTCCGAAGACTGAATTCACCGCTTGGATCGCCTTCTCGCTGAATCACTCACGCTTGGTAAAGCAATCGCCGAAAGCATCTCCTCCCTTCCCTTCCAAGATAATTTTGGCGGCCGAGGTTTGAAAGTTTAAATACGAAGGAAGTTACGAAGAACCACATCTGTAAATTTAGAGGAAACTTCACACTCATTAAAAGAAGATTTCAAGATCGAAGAACATCTCAACCTCACACCCATTCTCATTACCATTTTTCATTTTAATTACACATATTGTCTCCTACACCTTTTCTCTACCACACACAAAATCCTCCCATTCGGGAGGTACTAAAAAAGAGAATTAATAATTTTTATTAGGCTCATCAACTCATCATGACTGCCTAATTCCCCACCCCCCCTACCCCTAAACTGGGCGCTATGCTTTGACGAGTGGACGCTGTTATTTCAACCTCATCTCAACTATGCAGTGCACTTGCGCTTGCATACTTGGTGGTACGGGAGGAGGAAGGTCTGAGGAATAGCCCGCTGCCAGATACCCGTATCAGGGGAGCCCCCGGATAATGGGCCGGGTTGCAACCTCCACAGGTGAGCTTAATCACTCCGCCTGTGAGGGGCCACCAGAATCGCTGAGGGACATACAACCGTCTCAGCGTATGCCGGATGCAACTGCGGTTTTTAACTCCATCGAGGAGGCGGCACCCCCGGTTAGCGCTGGTTGATTCCACGCTAACCAACAAAAATTCCGTCACACTTCACCCTTTGAGAGGAGCCCACCCGGGTCCACTATTTCATTCATCATCACTCATTCTTGACAGCCAAACTAGTGAAGGCGGGGTCAAAGGAAGGGGGAAAGTCCAAAACACCACACCAACATGGATAACAATATGGAGTATAGAAGGTTCTCTTTGAGAGTCGAGCTCAGGTCACAAAACCCCGAAAGAGGTGCACTTATAAGAACCTTATACACCGAGTTGAAGATCTCCCTAACCAAACTAATAGAGGTCCCCAACGGATACATGACCCTATGCCACAAACATAATGACATAGAACGCCTGGTAGCACCCGACGCACTAAAGGCGCTGAAGAAAATTGGACTAACCCCGAAATTACCACCGCAACTTCTGGCAAACTCCTCCTTCGTCTGCTGCAAGGTAGACTTCTATATGGGATACCACACAAAAGAGGAAGTGAAGGAAAAAATTGAAAGAGAAAACCAGCAGCTGAAAATAACAGGTCATGAAATTCGGACATCAGACACATGTGTTCAAAATTATCTGCGCCACAGCGGAAATGGTGAACAAGGCTACCACCAACGGGATCTTAGCCTTTGGAATGAGAATTCCTCCCGAAAACATGGAGACAGAAAAATTTCATTAATGTACAAACTTGCTTCCAGTGCTACGCCATCTAAGAGCACGTAACCCGAATAAGGACAAAAAAATATGCTTGGAATGCAGAGGCATTAATAACACCTTCAGAGAATGCACGGAAGCTACAAAAAGGTGCATGAACTGCCAGGGTCCACACAGGACTATGGTAGTAAACTGTCCAAAAAGAAAATAAATCATTAACAAGAAAAGGCAAGAACAAAGGAAAGAAAAAGAATCGAAACTAAACCAAACTTACGCCAGCGTAGCAAAAGCTGCGGTGAAAGAAATAAAGGAGACTTAAGAACCAAAGATCAACACCAATGTGAACAAGGGGAATGGGCCTAGATATTCTAGTCTGTATTATGTACGCCCACGTCCAAAATATTGCACAACCGGGGACTTTTTCGGAAACGCTCAATCTTCTCCTTGAGTAAAACGGAGTTAGAAAGATGTGGTTCCTCCCGAACCCCCCTCGGCACTAGTATATAGAGTAACAGCGGGCCCTTCAGATAAAGGATATGCTGAACATAGGAGCAAAGATAGAAGAAAACGAGGAAATAATCGAAATCGGCGAACCCAATGAAGAGAAAAAAGAAACGGAAACTTCGGAGAATGAATAAAAAGAGGGAAAGAAGAGCCATAAGAAAACAATAAAACACCCAATTAAAAAGAATAAAACCGAATGGGACACACAAACTGACACGGAAAGCGAAACGAAGAGAGAGGAAGGCTGTCGTTACAGAGCAAGGAATTTTAAACTTAAGATTTCGTAAACGAGGCCTATCCCTTAGCCAAAGGTACTAAATTGGACGATATAAATAAAGGTATCGAAAAAGATACCTGCAAATGGAATTACAAGACAGACCATGATGAAAGAATTATCCCAAAACTACTGGAACAAAACAAAATAAGGATCTTCCCCAACGACGTGAAAATTATCAAGAAGGATACCTTGGAGAAAATAACAAACGGCAAGTGGAAAAACCCCAAAGCAAATAAATAATTATAAACAAGATAATTTAGACAAAATGGAAAACGAGACAACCAAACTAAAAATGCTAAACCTGAATACCGACGGATGGAGAACTAAAGCAATACAATATGGAAATATATATCGACAACGAGCAAAAACTATCACAAAGGCATGAATGCCTGAAAACAAAGAACAGGGACATAACTGCATAAATTAAATGAATTTAGAACAACCTAACATAAATATGGAAGGAAAGCAAACATGAACAGTAATAATACCGAATTTGTAATCGAATTAGAAGAACGTTATCGAAAGGTACCCCAAGCAACAAAATTAAGATTTTGACATAGATTATAAAGAAGACAAAGAACAAAAAAAGCAATTAGAAGAGCATAAAAAAAGAGAAACATCGGAGGAAAGAGTTCAGACAAATTTAATTTTCTATACTCTCACACACACTAACACTCCCTCCCACCCCTATAAAAAACTCTGATGTTATATTCTAACTATCCCCCCCCCCTTCTTCTCTTACCTATTATTTCCGAAGACTGGACAGAAAAAATGAAAAAAATTAAGCTCTCCGAAGAAGTTCACCACCAGTGAAGGAGGAAAAGAAAAGTATAGGCCGGATGAAAAACGAGAAATTTCCCTACATTTTTTCCACGGGGTTTTCCCCAAAAAAGATAATATACGGAGCCACGCATAGCCGACCTATGTCTGGCTCCCCTCCCCCCCCCTCCCCCAGCGGCCCCTCACCGGGGCAAGGGAGCTGAAGTGAACTGAACTTTCATTCATCTAGTCTCGATCCAACTATGTCGTTCTCTTTGATATACATAATTGAGGCGTTCGGGAAAGCAGGTTTGAGGATTAGCCCACTGTGGAACTCTGCGTCAGAGGCAGTCTGGTTTAGAGGCGTTGCTGAAAGCTTTGGGGACACGCAACTGTCCCTGTGAAAGTTAGAAGCAGCATCGATAACCAAACCCCAGAAGGGAGGGCACCCCCGGGTGGTGGTAGTTGATTTGATCACCACCCATCATTAAGTCCACCACATGTCACCCTTCTGAGGGGCTCTCCGGGTTCACCCAACATCATTCATCCATTCCATCCGGCAGTTCAAGGAAACTTGCTTGCAACGAGGAGGGGGCTGCTCTCAAAGCGCTCTACAAAGAAGAACAGGACCATACAGTAAGGGGAATACATTGGATTAACATATAGACGAACAACCAGAATCCACACAGAAGAGACAGTGAGGAGAAAGCCAGCCCGAGGGACCAGCCACTTGGAAAAATGGAGCAAAATGGGACCACTCGGATCCCGCTGCGCACCATCAGCGGAAGCAGCAGACCCAGCCGAGAAAAGGTCTTTGAAGTGGTGTATGGAAAATTAAAAATCGCGATGTTCCGACTGCTCGAGGTCTCACAACTTTTGTGGCGATCTGTGAGAAAGAGAAAGGACGTGGAAAGCATAACTAAAGAAGAAACAGTTGAAACACTCCGCGGAATAGGTCTGCAACCGGCAATTCCACCGCAGATCCTAACGCACAGGAGCGTCGTCTTCCGGAGACTAGACCCCTGGATTGGGCAACATACAAAAAAGGAAATCAAAGAAGAACTCATGAGGAACCAACCGTGGGCCAAGGTTTCCGAAAGCATAAAGTTTTGGAACAAGAGAGACAATTCTGAATACAAACACGTATTTAAGATTGTGTTCTACGACACTGCGATCGCTCAAAAAGCCAAAGAAAAGGGACTCCTGCTTTTTAATGCAAAAGTTAGTGGGTAGCAGATAGAGAGGAAGGAATTTATTCCCATACAATTCTGCTTCCGATGTTACAAGATGTAGACCCCCCTATGTATCATTGTGCCGAGGTCGTCGAGCAGTTGGTCTTCGAAGTCCTGGTCGAAGTCGTCGTTCTCCTCCGGTTATATAGCGAAAATCTCTTGCCAGTGTGATCTAAATCTTCTTTCGAGAGACTCTGGGTCCTCTATGATCTTACAAAGAGAATAACAGAAGCTCTAAGTAGCATCGACTCAACAATGTCGTTCTCTGTGACCCGCATCACATTGGCCCTTTACCTCCCTACCTGGCACAGGAGGCAACGGTTTCGGGAATGCTCCTCACTGCCTGAGTGTACTGGGATTTTCGTTCCTTTATTTACAAGAGAAAAATGCTGCATGCTGGAGAGTTTAACTTTCCATTTACAAAAGAGAGAATACTACAAACCCGGAAGTCTATCTTCCCATTTACGAAAGAGAATAATACAAAGCGGGAAGTCTATCTTCCCATTTACGAAAGAGAATAATACAAAGCGGGAAGTCAATCTCCCTTTTACGAAAGAGAATAATACATACCGGGAAGTTTGTCTTCCCATTTATAAGGTTCAATGTGTGAACCGTTTGAATTTTTCATTCGAATGTTTTACTTTGTTTGACCCCCACATACCATCCTGTAAGAAAATAAAGTATGGCTTTCGAATTTGAGCACATTTTATAGCTACATGTGAATTCTAAGTTAAATTCCTATGATACAAAACATATTAAATGCTATGTAAGGACGCTTATACCTTTGGCTGCTATTCTGAATGGAAATGAGAATTCTTTCACTACTGTTGCAGAAAAAATAAATGTTACCCAACTCCTTTTTCAATTACGAAAAGAATGTAAGAAATATTTTAGTTATTGAGTTCATTTAATACAATAAAACTCCTGAAAAACAAACAAACTCACTTGAACTTTAATGATAATAGGAATATACTTAAATTTTCACATATGAATTACTTATTAAGGTATATAATAGCCTGTATTGAAGTTTTAAAACATTGAAAGCCATGGAATATAACATAAGGCAATATGTACCACCTTGGGGGTAAATTTAATTCACTATCTGGCAACGTGTTTCCCAGGCAACGTACGATCACAAAATTAACGGCAGATGTAAACAAAACTTCAGCTTGTCTTGTTTGGTGAATTGGTTCGTCTTTCGAAAAACTAATATTTTGATTTGAGGTTGTACTAAATTAATAAAACTCGAAAGCCAAATTGAATATGTGTTAAATGATTTCTCTCAAAATAATGATTCTTTTATTATATTTCAATTAAAGCTTATGCTATTTCGGCATTTACTAACTTGTGAATAAACATACTGTTTAATTAACTGATATTTTCTTTATAAATTTCCAGTTACTGGTAAAATAGTTGCTTTAATTATTTATAATTTTCTTATTGTTTTATGGTGCTATTCTGGACTGTGGATATTTGTATTCAACATTTATTGAATAATTCGCCGGGAATAATGCGTGTAAGTATTCAAGATATTTTGTAAACAAAAATATAGTTGAACTGAATCCTCATAAATGTCATCTTCATTTTGTAGATCATTATTTTCGTGCTTATTTTTGAATGTGTTAAATGTCGTTGCCTTATGTTTGGTGATAGGAATTCAACCATATTTCTAATATCAAAGCCGTGGGATGTATGTGATCATAAGTTAATAATTTATACGATTAGGAATTAAGAGAGGGTGTTGGCGAGATGTGAGTACTGCACTTGTTTCATTTGGAATTAAGGCTGGTAAAGAACGGAAACAAAATCGAATCGATTGGGTATGTCTCCGTCCGTACGTGGTGACCCTCTTACCCAAGTGTTTTGGGCTAAGTTGCCAAACTACTGAATCGTGCAGTTGAAATAATAATAATGTGTAGGAGTTTTACCACCGATTTCCAGTTACTTAAGATGCCTTTATTTCTTAGTGGGGGATCTACTGATTATCGTGGGATCCGAACTACGGGTATAAACAGCGGATGGTAACCGCCGTGGAGACGACCGATCTACACTCAAGATATCTGTTATTTCTTTTCAGAGGACCTACTGATTAACACGGGATCCGAACCACGCTATCTACACCATATGGCAACCGCCATGAAAACATGGTATAGCTTTTGACGAGCCTTGAATGGTGATAACTTCAAGGCGATGTTATGGACACTATTCTTTGGATGTAGTTTATGGAAGGATGTTGGGGTGGGGATTGACTCGGAATGTCCTTTGATAGGCCCTTGCGGCTTTTGTTATCCATGAATGCTATGTTGAGGCTACCCGACTCGTGACTCCATTCCGCGACTTACCACAACCGATCCGCACACGTAGGAGAGTGTAGGGGAGTATATTCACAAGTATTTAACTGATTAGTCCTTGGTATAATGGTATATGCCCAAATATCTCAGAAGATCTTATAAAGATCCAACACTAACACTTTTTTTGTGATCTTGCTCACAGACATACCCTGCGGGTAGCAAATCTTGATTTCAACCAGAATTCATTCCGCAATACACTTCAGAACACATTTCCAACCTTAAACCTTCCTTCTACACCTGTCACAGATCCCTCGCTCGTTCATAACATCCAGTCCGAGGGTTCATTTGATGAAGGAACAAGGACCTAGACCCTTCTTCATCTTAAGTTCCACATCCTGAATTATCTGGCACTAAACACTTCCCGTTTCAGATTCTCTCCCAAACATCGACAATTTTGTAAATTACATTTAATTTCAATCTGTCTGAAGACAGATTTAGCTCAACCGTAGACTTCAGCGCTCTGACGTCATTGCGCAAAAACATCTTTTAAGGTCTTCTAATCCGTCGGCAGAGGCCATAGAGTGACCTCGCTAAATCGACCTATTTGCGCCTTAACTGAATAACGAGGGCATAGATTATGCACCTTGCAAGGGTCTGTGTCTTACGTAATCGCGACAGGGAGAGTTGCGCGCCCCGATATGTCTACTTGTAATATTATCTTCAACACACCCAAACTTTAATATTATGTAAACCTCTCTTAAAAAACTAGAGCCCCCTATAACACATATTGAACCTCTCCTTAAAAACTAGAGCCCCACGTTCTTTACTGAACGTATCATCCACGCATTTTCACACCACCTTATTTTAACACTGCATGAATGTAAAATACATTTCTATTTTACTTTAATAAAAAACCTAAAGAAAATATAAAAAATAAATAAATATTGTGGTTTTAAATAACTTTTTATTGAAAACTTCCGTATTGAAGGGCCGCATGAGTCCGTAATGGAACTACTTTTATTAAGGATGATCCGAGAGGACCAAAATTCAGGGTGTTCACCAAATGGGCAAGCAGCCAGGGCGGGAATATGGTTGAACTATAGAGGGAGGTTGATGGTACCAGTGGATTACCTGTTTATGTGGTGGTATAGGTTACCAGTTTGTGGCTGCGTGGTCGATAATTATAAGGGCGTGTATTTAAGAGTACTCGTTGCTATTGCGCTAGACGTGTGACGAGGACTTTAGGCAGTGGGCCTACTTTACGCCTCTGTCGAATTGGTTCTGACTCCTTATAATTTCTCACGAGGGTTATGCGTCAGGCTGGGCTTACCGAAGGTGTCTCGGTAATCGGGGTAAGTAAAGGACTTTGACAGGACGCGGCAAAGGAAATATAACTTTATTCTTGAATTGGCCTACTAAATGGGAAAGTGGAAACGTCTCGAGTTCTTTGCGGTCAATGTGTAGGCTTACTGTTTTACGCGAAGTATCTAGTATAAAGGTAGCAGGACTTAGGCGAGTAAACGGGATTGCGTGAACCACTAAGGGAAAGAATTGAGTTAATGAATCAAGAATAATGAATCTCTCTCTCTCTCTCATATATATATATATATATATATATATATATATATATATATATATATATATATATATATATATATATATATATATATCGTCTCCAAGGGGCGTGATCTTGACTTGTCCTTGGGGAGGACCCAGTCATTTTAGATTGTTCGTTATTTCCATCCCTTGGGCAGAGTTTCCAACAGCGCTAACTCTCTAAGATCCGATTTCTTTTCACTCATATCAGAAGACCAGGCAATGGCTTTGCCACCTTCCCTGTAGGGGGGAAGGGAGCTTGTGCTTCGCTGCTAAGAATAAAATTTAAAATCTAAAAAAAGCAGCCATGGTTAAATTTTTATAAATTTTCTGAACTTCGCCAATTATAATAATTTTAAAAAGGAACTTTAAACTAAATTTTCTGGACTTCACCATTTGTAATTCTTTGGCTTTTAAAAAATTCACAAAATTTTGATATTTATATTTATTTCTGAACTTCATCATTTTGTTTTTTGATATTATAAAAGAATTATTAGAAATAACTTTGATAAAAAACCTAAGTCATAACCAAACTAAGATGAAATTATTAGTCAAATAGTAAAAATAAATCCCCTTCTTAAATTATTCCCTCATATCAGTAGATTATGAATTGTAGTTTTGGGACCTCAGCTAAGGTATAATACTGAATTTAATCATTATTTTCAATTTACCTGTATTTTAGACATGTATCATATAAGATACATTCGATCGCAACGGTTTTAAAATTGTTTATATATATTCTATATTATTACATAATTTTATGAATAGCAGAATACAAGTATGGATTAAAAAGGAAATATATACATAAACAGTTCTGAAATTCGCGGGGAATAGCTTCAGCCCCCTAGCGCCCCCCTGGATCCGCGCCTGGTATTACCTACTACCATTAAAGAAGATAAATTGAACAATAATTGACAAATAACAACAGCGAATCAGTTATTGGACCAATTGTATGGTTATTCTCACAGATCCATTAAATTAGTTATGTTTATTGGTTCTCAATCGTTGCATGATGTAACTGACATCATGTATTTCAAATCTTCATCTATCAGATCCTGAAACGAATTTAGATAAGTTTATTAGAGATAAGCAGGTAATCCGATGGAGGTGGCAAATGACTTGCCAGCCTTTAGGAAGGTCACCAATTTCCCCGGTTGGGTTCACAGTTCTCTAAGAGAGATGGCATATAATATTTGTAGGCCTCATTTCTGGGCCAGGGTAAGCGATCGTGTAAGGGGTCAATTTGGCTGTAAATACAGCATTTTTACACATGCAACCATTATTTTTAGATTTGGTAATTTTTCACCATGCAATAACCACGAAAGAAAACGCAAGTACAAGATATATACAGCCTTGATTACCATTGTAAACTCAACCATATTAATAATAATAATTAACGGTTTATTATAAAGGGTATTCCATTAAGATGGATCGCAGTTAGCAGTAAATATACATTGCAACAAAATATATATTGAGTTTTCTGCCTCTTTCAACACTACTTTCAATCATCAATATATTGATGATTGAAAGTAATGTTGAAAGAGGCAGAAAAACTCAATATATATTTTGCTGCAATGTATATTTACTGCTAAGTGCGATCTGTCTTAATGGAACACCCTTTATTAGTACAGTGGAGCGGCTGAAAATACAAGAGAAGAGACGAGAAGTGATTTAGGAGTGGTTTATGGGAGGGGAAAAAGGAAAAATAATTATTGATGCGACCAGCCATAACAAATGATCAGTGGTTAGAAACTATAGAGGATCGATGATAGTAATAATTTAGATATATTTTGAGAGTGTGTGTGTGTGTAAGTATGTTTGGTTAAACTTATATAAAATGAGTTTAAGCATCAAAGAACTCACTCCTCGTCAGATTTTTGCCCAGTGACCGAAGACTCGACACATAATCCTCGCTTCCTTTCCTTAAGAAGGACATAATTGGAGGCTTCGGTGAAAGGAGGTTTGTGGTCTAGCCCACTGCGGAACCCGAAGCAAGAGGCATCCTGGATTGGGGCGGAGTTACAACCTACGGGGGGGTACCTACCCTGCACCGTGGGTGTGGACAGGACCACAGAGTGGTTTTACACCCGTCTTTGTGCATGCCGGGAGTAACTCCTAATAACCAAAACCCGTAGGGGGGAGGCGGCACCCTCCAGTGTGAGTCGTTAGTTCTGGGTCATTTACTATATTTTACTATTATTTTAGTTACACATAAAAGATCAAATTTACCGTTTTCTATCACCAATATATTTATGTAGTCTGAAAGATATTTGTCTAAAGAAATGTAACAATGTATTAAAGAGACATGAGAAGTAGGAAACCTGTTAAAAATGACTTAATTTAGTTTGGTCTAACTCCAAAATTGTAAGTAGCCAGTACTCATTACGCAGTGGAAGGCAATATTCCAGTAGTGTTGCCAGTTCTGGTAACTATTGTAACTGGTAACTGTTTATAGAGCATTTACATTTTATTTGAATGCTAGTAAAGGATGTGGATCATTTTAGAATAACATATAGTTATTTGGTAGAGATTATTTCTTAATCTAAGCGCCATCTTTACATTTGAAAATATATCTGCGATTAGTGTGACAATGGCGAAAATCAAGACAAGGTCCAAATCAAGTTCTCATTTGACTGGGCAAGAGCTGATGGTTTCTGAGTTACCAACAATAAGAGATATTTTGAGGTACAGCATTTACCTGAGGGAGCAAAGTGAAGATGACCGAGAAATTATGAAGTGGACCAGCTGGTAAAAGACCTGTATCAGGGCTTGATTAATCAGTGGACCAAAGCTAATGCTCTCTTCAAACCACCTTTTGTAAATCAAAAGGTCACAATAGTATCAAAGCTTAAGGAGGTTTGAAAGGAGGCAGTTAAAGTTTCCCTTGGAAAGGAAAATTTGAAGTAAAAGAGAGGTGCATTGCAAAACTAGATAAGTTATTTGATATATTGACATGTAAATGTCAAATTTCCAGTTGTGAGACTGAAGCCCACATTAACCTTTATTAAAGGACAAAAGGAGAAGGTTGGAAGTAAAGGTACCTTTCAAATTGGTGGTCCTGATATTCCAGAGCATAATAGACAATTAAGAGCTTCAGAAAAGAAAGGATAGCAGAAAGAAAGAGAAAAGGTAAGGAGGAAAGCGCTGTTTTAGCAGGAAAAGCAGCAAGAAAAGAAATCGATAATTTTTTGGCAGAAGGTGAAGATCTGGAGGCAGAAAATTCTGATGGTGACAACAGTTTGGGTGATGAAGTGACTTTTGAAGCTGTCCAAGAGCCGGAATCTTCCACCAAGAATAGAAAGAATTATGATGAAATTCCAAATATTGTTCTTGCTAGTATAAGGTATGGTGTCGGATTGAGACCAACTGTAGCTATAGCAATAGCAATTTTAATAGATGCTGGATTCATTACTGAGGAAGATACAAGTAAAGTAATCGATAAGAATAAGGTTAAGAGAGCACAGGAAAAGCTAATAACAGTTATTGAACATGAGTGAGAAAAACTTAAGGAAGGATGGGGGAATTTCTTGTGTTCTCTTTGATGGACGAATTGATGTGACAAATTTTATGATGGAGGCAGAGGGAAGTGAAAAATTGTTTCCAAAAACAAAAGAGGAGCATTACACTGTCATCAGTGAGCCTGGGAGCAATTACTTCTTCCACTTTGTCCCAGAAAAGGCTACAAAAGAAGAATCACATGCAGAGAAGATCGCTAAAGCTATGTTTGGATGGCTGAGGGAAAGGGGTTTGGATAAAAGCTTAATGGCCATTGGAGGAGACTCCACGAATGTAAACACAAGTGTAAATGCTAGAGTAATGCGAAACATGGAGCTCCATTTGGTCAGAAATCTTGTTTGGTTGGTCTGTAACCTGCACACTGGGGAACTCCCTCTCCGCCATCTAATTATCAACCTGGATGGCCTAACACTATCTGACAATAAATATTCGGACCAATAGGAAAGCTCCTTGACCCTGTTACAGACTTGGATATCAACCCAAATTTCACTCATATATCTTTAGGTCCTCCTCTTACCAAGATACCTCAGGTAATGGAGCAAGATCTTTCCACTGATCAACACTACGGCTATAGAATTGTTTCGGCAATCAGAGATTGAGTGTTTCCTCCAGGGCTTTCTCTATTGGAAATAGGACCAGTAAACCACAGTCGCTGGCTGACTATAGCTAACAGACTTCTTCGGCTGTGGGTGTCAAAGCATGAGCTCAAAGGAAAAGCCTTTAAGAATCTACGACTGGTTGTTGAGTTCATCATTGGTGTATATTACCCATGCTGGTTTAACGTTAAGATTAAGCACCATTGAACCGAGGGACGTAGACACATTCTTTATCAACTTTACTGCTTTAAGTCTCAGAGGAAGGAGGTGTTGGATATTGTTTTGCCAACTGTTAAGAGATCAGCTTGGTATGCATTCAGTGAAGATATCCTCCAAACCCTCCTATGCTCTGAAGATCAGGCGGGGAAAACTGAAGAGGTAAGAAGAATCCAGACCATCAGGGGAGAAGGGGACCCAGATATTCAACTGGAAGACTCCTTTGTAAGGCTTAGAAGGACACCAGACATCAAATGCGATGCTACCAGGATTGGAGATCTGATAAATTGGTCATAGGATGTCTCTGAGCCACTTTTCACTTGCTCTTTAAGTACTTATGAATTGAAAAACTTCATTGACTCTCATATGAAAGTACCTGACTGGCCTTGTCACACACAGGGCATTGAGATGGTTGTAAGAATGGTGACTGAGGCTTCTTCCAAGTATTTCTCACATGAAAAGAGGGATGGAGGAATCAGGGCTCAAGAGACAAGTAGACGTCTGATGACCAGGAATGAGTCAAAGCAAGATTTGTGTGTTCTGGTGAAGTTTATCTTTTGAATATGACCCAAATTCACCCATGCAGCTATATGTAAATTTGAGGTTACTTTGTGTTTCTGTGTACTTGGATGAAATAAAAATAGGTTACATAAGCTCGTGACGAAAGGGAAAAATTTACTTTTATTTAAATCTAGATCGAAAAATCTATCATTTAAGCAGCCCTCATTAAAGGATTTAATGAAAATATATGGTTGCCCCAAAGTATGACCCGCACTAGCCCAACAGTATCTCCGTTGTTATAAAACGGGGCACGAAACAAACATGCCAGGCAGACCTTAGCTGCTACATCACCACGCCTCGCTGCATTAACTGCGGTGGCGACCATGTCTCCGTTAGCATAAAACGCCCCTACCTATTCAAGGCCCGCGCGGACGCTGTTGCGGTATTACGAAGACCATAGCACATCACCACCTCACCCATCGTCTCAGCTACCCCCTCCTCCCCGTATCATTGCCGGTACCGCGGGGTCCACACAACTCTCCGACCAACTTCCTACAGCTCCTGCACGAGCACTAACCTCGACGCACCCACCCAACCCAACACACACACACCCCCAACCAAACACAAAACACCATCCCCCAAGACACAACTGCCGCTGTGTTTTCCACGGTGGCAAAAGACATACCAGGGGCGACCTCCGCTTATACGCTGCGAATGGGCTCTGGTAAATCAGCTTCCCGGAGAAAGAGTTTCCCTTAATACACGAACATAAACACAAGAGACCCGCGTTCCTCCCTACACCGATGAGCACGTACACACCCCACTCCAGACGCGCCGCTGCCACCCACCCAGCTCCCAACATACCCCGGGCCCTTGTCCCGGCTCCTCCACGCCCCTCTGCTACCACTCCTTCCGCTACCCCCACCCCCTTCTCCAATGCACCCTCTCTTGCTATTATCGCCTCCACTCCTCCCGCAGTCCCCACTCTTCCCACCCCACCTCTTACTATCCCCGCCGCTCTGCCCACCACCCCGCCTCCATTCTTGCTATCCCCTTCCCCCTTTTCACTGCTTCCACCCCCACCCCCTCTGCCCCCACTCCGCCCTCTATCGTCTCAATTCCTCCTTCTACTGTCTCCAACCACCTTCCACAGTTTTCACTTTCTCTACTTCCCTTCCATAGTTTGCCATCTCTCTACCCTCCCTTCCATAGCATCTACCACCCTTTCCACTGTCTCCAACACTGTGCTCACCACCCATACTACTTCTCCTTGCACACCCAATAACGCGAATTCCAAACACCTCACCTCCAACAAACCTCACCCGCCATAGATACGTGTAAAGGTACCTTCCTTTAACCTCATTCTCTTGGTACAATGACAAGAGATCAAGGAGAAGAGAGCGGCTATCGCTAACACAGCATCACGAGCACTTCGCTCCTGACCATAGTTCGGCTTAGTGGCGGGTAGCTAAACGTACGCAGCTGGCGCGGTATTCGCCATACTGCCGTCAACTAGATACTAAACACACAAAGAACAGACATAATATTACTGAACTCCACCAACTTACACCCTCCTAACAACAGACTTCTCATTGCAGGCTACCACACTTATTTAACCCCACAAGCACCACACCTAGAATCAGCGATCTTAGCTAAGCGGTGTATGCACCACTCCTTCACGAACATACAAAACGAATCATTTCTAGCTTACAAAGTACGCACTAGTTCTGGCCCTATCCTACTGGCCCCTCACTACAGACCATCTCGAGGACAACTAAACATAGAGTCACGCTCCAGGCTCTGTCCAATCACAACCTCCCTCTCTTAGCGGGGGACCTGAATGCCTTCCACCCTTTACTACATTCTAACACCACCAATGATGCGGGTAGGTATCTGGCCTGTGTTTGCAGCAACTTTGCTGCAAGCACATCGGCATGGCCTTCCCCACATTCTATTGGCATCACAGAAGGACCCCATCACCTGACGTGTTCTTTCGAAGTATCCACGTTACACGATTTCACACCCATATTTCCCAAGGTTCCCACCTACTATCGGATCCCATTCCTATATGCATGATCATCTCGTCATCGTTCATACTTATACCCACATCACCCCTCTTCGACTACAACAGCACGAACTGGGAGGAGCTCAGAAGACACATAACTGAGAACACACCACACACCCTCAACATGGAGAACACCAATCACAAGCCCATAGATGAGCACTGTTTCACAATTATGGGCACCATAAACACAGCCCACAACCAACACACATCACGCAAAACCTTCACTCGCATCAAACACTCAAAGACCCATTACACAATTCAACAATCACTATAACAGAGGCCCACGACAACAAAACATTATACTCCTACGTTCACGTATCCTACAATGCGTGAAGCAAAACCGGAATCGCCAATCGCACGAGGTGACCTGCATTACAGATGAAGCTCGTTGTACTGACCATTTCTTCTGAAGGCGCGCAAAGAGAATGCTGGGCACAGAACCAGAAAAACCTATCACCCACAACAAAACGGCTGTACACTCACTGACACTAAGGACATCTTCGTCGCATTTAGGTCCCATTGGGACTCGTACATACACACATAATCCACCGAAACCACACACACAAGAGCATTTCCAAGAAGTCCAGGCTCACGCACTAGGGCGGGCCCGACGCCTGGTACGAATGAAGGCGGTCGATAACACAATTACACTAACCACTCCCATTCCTATCAAGGAAACAAAACACTATATTAATGTAGCCTACCAGCCACATTAATCCACCACCTCCCTGAAAACATTTTTCCTACACTCACACGTACTCAACGTCTCTCTCGCCTCAGACCACTTCTCACAACCATTCAAAATTTCGCATAACATATTTCTACACAAATACCCCAAACATTCAAACGACTACAGGCCTATGGATCCTGGTGGAAGAGAGGAAATAGTTCTTCCCCCTAATAATATGGGTTCAAGAGGGCCAGATGCACTCAAGCGACTGTGGCCATCGTCCATGACATCATAAAAAAGCATGACAAGCAAAACAAGACACTCTGTCAGTAATGACGTGGAGAAGGCATTCAACAAGGTGTGGCAGGAGGGACTCCGATGCAAACTGGCCAACAACACGGACCTCCCTCTCTACCTAACAGGCCGGAACTGTCACATTAAATACAACAACACCACATCACACCCGTTCACACCTTGCACAGGCGTACAACAGGGTAGCGTACTGGGCCCTACATTATACATAATGGACACAAAAGACACTCCACGCTCACCTGAAAACTACTGACACAGATACACAGTGTATTATGCCGATGATGAGACCCTTCTCGTCTGCGGTCGTGGACCAGACAAGATCTCTCATCATGCACAAATAATTCTAGACAAGTGGCTCATTGCTACGAATCCTCAGAAGACACAGGTGGCACTCTGGTGCAAGTAATCATTACATGCATAACCTACAGATTTACTCACACACACCAGACCAAAATCACCAAGACCGAACAAGACTCACATACATACCTAACACAAAAGTCCTAAGGGCAACATTCGACAAGTCCCTAAGATTTCATACACACCAACACATAATACAAGCAAAGGCCAAAAACACAAACAAGATGCGGCGTAATTTCTAACCTTTGAGCCAAAAAACTACAATTACATCTATACAAAACACTTGTCAGACCATTCCTCACATACGCCCCAATAACTCTCTTAGCTGCGAGTGATACATACCAGAGGAAAATACAGAGTATTTAGAACTCCGCTCTGCGACGCGTATGTCGTACTCCTCTGTACATATTAATGGCCACACTACATGAAAATAACAAACGAACACCAATGAACACATACACCCACGCCTGCTTAATGATAAAGCTGTGGAAACTGGTTAGAGACCCCACATACACAACATTACACGAAATATAATAAGCTGTGATGGCTCTCAGATACCCAGCAGCCCACGACCAACCACAACCAATACCACTCCACAGATAAGTTAACAGCATCATGAATGGCGCGTTTCCATGTACGCACGCATACGACTCTTTCCACCCCCATCCTCCCACAACAAACTACATAAACAAAAGCACCACGCATTGGTGTTTAACCACCGACATGTTATCTAATCCTATCCCCCTCCTAAGTTATTTCCGAACCTAACGGAGTGAGGACAAATTGGCGATGGTAGCAAAAATTGTGACCTATTTCAAAGATTTTTGAAAACTGTATCTCAAAATTCCGCCCTGATAAGGTGTAATGCAAGTAAAAATATCGAAATACAGAAGGTTTAATTTTATAAATGTGGCGATTCAGAAATAAAAATGAATATATTAACTGGAATTTATAGGCTTGCGATAAACAAGAGTTATTTAGAGCCCTGACAATGACCTATGTATCATAAGATCTAGGGAAGTATTATGCGCACTTTTCGGGAATTTGTCCCTTTCGTAGGACAGGCCTAAGGACATTCTTCATGGGATCGCTATTTTAATATCAGTTCCTAAATCTCTCATCGTATGTTCGGAGATCGATCTAACAGGAAACCAAGCAGATACCATTTCCTCGTTTTAAAACCCGAGATACAGGAATCGCTATCTCGTTTGGGAAAATCAACATTTAGAAAGTTTATCACACCTGAAATCTTAAAGTATCTCTAACCATCTCGTATCTCCCTTCCAGCTGAACCCAGGAAGCGGAAGTCCTCAATACTTTTCTCTCGATCTCCCTTGCATCACGCAATTATACGATAGGCACGCACACAATTGTTGTTAAAGTTGTATTCTTAAAAGTTGTTGCTAGTGTTAAAAGACTTTTAAGAAATAAAGTCATATGTAAAGAAGCTTTCTCTTAAGATGTATGAACAAGAAGAAGCTGACAATCTGAAAACCAAATTGGTGCAGGACACCCAAGGCCAAAAGAGAGGAAAGTTTTTGTGCAAAGATTGACTCCGTCGTCATCCTTCATACACTAAACACACACACACACACACACATATATATATATATATATATATATATATATATATATATATATATATATATATATATATTTATAATTAATTAATTAATTATATTAACCAATGAGAAATGCAATTACAAAAATCCGCAGGAAGTAAAAAAAGGTAACGATTATAATTTCGATAAACAACGATTTATCCACTTAAGAGTCTGAAGCGAAGCGAGTCTTTAATGATATATATATATATATATATATATATATATATATATATATATATATATATATATATATATATATATATATATATATATATATATAGTAGTGTGCAAATTAGTTCGGACAGTTCCAAATTTGGGGGACTATTTCATAATGTCTTAATTTTTGGCAACAGTAATGAAGTTGTTTTTCTTTGTTTTTCTTGCAAAATAGTGTACTGGCAGCATCTGGTAACTGTTTGGTTGTGCCCTAGCTACACTAAGCTAGACAGTGCTACACCAGAGCTTGTCGTAGAGGATTATTGCTGGGAGCGTGCTCCGTGGTGTACTTGGTAGGCTTAATATTCACCTTCCAATCATTATTAGACTATAAATTTATTATGGATATCACACCCAAGAAGCGTGCAAGTAATATACCTTTATTTCTGAGGAAATAAAGGTAGCAAAGTCAACTGTTTGCGACATTGTAAAAAGAGCTGAAGACACTCGTGAACATTCAACACTGCGACAAGGAAATTGTGGAAGAAAACGAAAGACAACACTTCACGATGACAAAGCTCTCATCAGAAATAGTGTGAAGGATCCCAAGAAACCAGTAAAGACCTCCAGAGAGATTTGTCTCAAGCTGGTGTAAATGTTTCTTCTTCAACCGTCCAGCGAAGGCTCATTGAAATTGGCAGATTTGCTACAAAACCGCTACGTAAACAGTTATTGATTTCTGCTATGAAGACAAAACGTCTTCGCTGGGCACGCAAGTATGGTGGATGGAAGGCAGATAACGGAAAGAAAGTTATGTTCAGAGACGAATCGCATTTTGAAGTACATGGGTATTGGCCAGTGGTTGTAAGACGAAGCAAAGATGAATCACTTCAGCAAGGTCACATTCAACAGGCGCCAAAATACCCACTTAAGAAGATGTTTTGGGGTTGTTTTAGCGCTAAAGGCCTATGGCGGCTTGTTACTATTGATGGAATGATGGACAGCGCTAAATACAAGGCAATCCTGCAGACTCACTTGCTTCCCGCAATACAGAAAGAGTTTCCTGATGGAGGCGGCATTTTCCAGCAGGATCTGGTTCCGTGCCATACTTCCCAAATAATGCGCACATTCTTCGCAAAAAGTGGAGTTACCGTTATAGATTTGCCTGGGAATTCTCCTGACCTAAATCCCATCGAGAATCTATGGGCTATAATTAAACGTAGAATCAAGAAAACCGACTACTCGACGATGCAGAAGATGATTTGTGCTGTTATCAATGTCTGGTACCATAACGAAGAACTGGCCGAAATGAGTTCAAATTTGGTTGAATCTATACCAGAGCGAGTGAAGCAGGTTCTAAAAGCAAAGGGCGGTCATATTTCATATTAAATGTACCATTTATCTTATCATTGACGTATTCTTTTCAAATCTCAACAATAATTATCAAATAATTGTATTATTCCACCACTGTCAGAACTAATTTGCACACAACTGTATATATATATATATATATATATATATATATATATATATATATATATATATATATATGAATGCAATGTCCCGCAGGCAAAAAATGAAAAGGTGTTTCCAAGTACTTTCGAACTTTATTAAGTTAAGTTCCTTATCAAGGATAACTACAAGAAATAATATTATATTAGAGGTATATATACCTCTAATATAATATTATTCCTTGTAGTTATCCTTGATAAGGAACTTAATAAAGTTTGAAAGTACTTGGAAAGACCTTTTCATTTTTTGCCTGCGGGACATTGCATTCATTTGCTACCCTCACGTGATACTTTGTGAGTTTTTCATTTCATATATATATATATATATATATATATAATAGGTTGGAAACAAAGTTCTCATACAACTTGTATTAACATTGATTACAACGAAACAATGCAGCAAAGAAAACATATCAAAGAAACACCTGTTTCCAACGACGGAATAGATCATGGATGCCTTTGTGAAATTCATCTGGTTTGCTATCAGAGAATTCTCCAACTGCAGTTTTCAAATCGTCATCATTTGCGAACGTTTTATCATTCAATAAGTTCTGCAGTCCCCGGAATAGATGGTAGTCCCCAGACGAGGACGGTGGGTGAGGGAGAACTTCCCACCCCAGCTCCAGGAGTTTTTTCCTGGTATGATTTGTGACGTGTGGTCATGAAGAAACATGACATCAGTCATTTCTGGTCGTATCTGCGCAATTGCATCTGCCACCTCTTGCAGTTGTTGACAGTATAATTCAGCGTCGATAGACTGATAGCGTTCAAACATTTTCCAGTAAATCACTTCCTTCACATCCCACCAGACACAAACCATAAGCTTGATGTCGCTCGGCCTTTGCCTGAAGTTGTCCAGGTGTATCTTTGTCTATCAAGATTCTTTTGCGTGCCATGTTCGAGTGTAGACAGCATTTCTTATCCGCAGTAACCACTTTGTTCAACCAATCAAAACGACGTTTCTTGAACAGTAGTGTCATGCAGGCTTCTATGCGACGTGGACTCCATACATCCAGTTTGCGGACTTTGCCCATTTCCTCTAAATGATGCAAAATGGCTGTATAGCTGACGCTAAACATTTCAGCCAGCTCGCGGGATGTCAGATGTGGATCAGCTTTGAGATAGGCACACAAACGGTCATTGTCAATAAGTGAGGGTCGACCACTTGGCTGCTCTTGGAGATCGGAGTGGTCAGGCTGAAACTTCTTCAGCGTGCGATGACTTATTTGTTTTCTCCAAATGCTTGGTTGATACGACTTTGCGATTGGGCAGCATTTAGGCCGGACAGTAAAGGAGAACGTCGTTCAAGAGAAAGTCATTTGATGGGTAATTTTTGAAACCTTAGATATCATATAGGTCTACAGGGTGTACGACATATCATTGTGTAGTTGTCTAGGTATTCCTAGGCTTCGCTTGAAAGTACATAGTGATCTAGTCCAGTGGTTCCCAACCTTTTTTAGTTCATGGTTCCTCTTGGGATCTTAAATATTTCTGTGGCCCTCTTGGCATTATTAGCAGAAATATAGTACTTCAAAATTATAATGCATTCCATAAAAATATCAGTGTCATTAATTGTACATATATTCTCCTTTATTCTATTTTACTAACAGAAAAAAATATTTTGTGGATTCAATAAAAGAACCATTTAAGATCATACATTATTTCTCTGATAGAGCAGCAAAACGAAAAACTACCATCGACACCGAGAAAATAAGTAACCCCCTAAAAAATTATTATCTTTTGACTTCAAAAAAATAGAATCCTTTAGCAAATTAAAACCAAATATATCATATTAGCTTTCTTTGTGTATTTTTTTCAGTAAGATCCTTGTGGCTGATGTAGTTGCGCAAGTTTTTCAATGTCAGGGTCCATAGTTGTTAGAGACAGACGAAGGTCATCTCTAGTTATAATTTCTAAGCGTTTGCGAGCTTTTGATAATAGGGGAGAAACTCGGCTAAAACCTGACTTAAATAGGTAAGACGTTGGAAAGGCAATGGAATATAATTTTACTTCCTGCCAGAGCAATGGAAATTTGATGGCAATTTCATTACTTGTCCATAAGTTATTGAGGCCATGTTTAAATTTAGCTTGAACAGTTTGCTTACTCTGCAACTCAATGGGGCTTTCTTGCAGTATGATATCAACGTCAGCGGCATTTGTCTTAAATGGGTCTACCACCCAACTTGGAATGTTCATTTCCAAGAGATCTTTGAACCTAATTTCCATATCATTGTGCAATTTTTTTAAGTGACCAATGTACACTAAAATATCATCCTCGTATAGCTCCTTTTCAATAGTGGCGAGGGTTGGAAAATGTAAAAATTTCTTACGCCCAATATTAATTCTAAACAGATGAAGTTTTCCAAGGAAAGAGCTGATTGCCTCTTTGAAAGATTTGTATTTTTACCTTATAGCTGTTTGTTCATCATGTTTAGCTTGTCAAATATATCTGAAATGTAGAATATGTCACACTTGGCAGCTATGATTTCTTCTTCAAGCGCCTTATCGTTCAAAAATGGTACAACACTTTCCCAGAGTTCAACGAAAGCCATCTCACCTCTGTATGAAAAAGTAAACTTTCAAATTCTTCTTCATTGTTTGCACAGAGTTGTCGGATAAAAGGTTCTTGAAGTGGATTTGACTTGATAAGGTTGGTAGCCTTGATTACACTGTCAATAGCATCTTTCAGACGTCCTCCAAATTTTTTACAATCAAATGTTGACGATGAACCACGCAGTGTATGCAAAAAACATTAGGCACAGTTTGTTTTAGATATGCAATGAAGCCCCTGTATCCGCCTACCATAGCAGCGGCACCATCAGTTGCGCAAGCCATAATGTTACCAATTGGAATATTTCTTTCTTGGAAATAGGCCAATACTTCTTGGAAAATTGTTTCCCCTTTAGTATATGTCACAAGACTGCGAGCAAAAAGCATTTCCTCTCTGAGTTCACTATTATGATCCGAAAACCAAACCTACGCCATAAGAAGGGCTTGATTATCACATGCAGATGCTTCATCAATTTTTAATGCAAAATTCTTTGCCATTTCATCAATGCGTCTTGATACTGAATTGTTGCTTAACGGGATTACCTCCGTAATTTCTTTGGAATTATGTTGCATAACAGTAGAAATTATCACAGATACTGCGGGCAAAATCAAATCTTCACCAATAGTATGGGGTTTTCCAGTTTTTGCTATTAACTTGGAAATCTCGTAAGATGCAATTAAGCCTTTGTCTAATTTAACTTTTCCTTGGCTAAGCATATAATCAGTGGTGTTCCTTCCTTGGAAAGCATCCTGAAGTTTCTTAAGATAATCTAAGGGTTTGTCTTTCTTATCCTTGTGCTTATTCTCTAGATGTATTAAAAGCTTACTTGGGCGCATGCTTTCATTGGAAAGCTCTGTCACACATATAAGACACATTGGCTTTGTTATATTGTTTGGAGACTGTATAAAACCGTATGCTAAAAACTCGCTTGAGTATTGTTGACATTTCTTCTTCACATTATCAGCCATGGGTAATCTGTGGAATACAAATATATATATATATATATATATATATATATATATATATATATATATATATATATATATATATATATATATGTGTGTGTGTGTGTGTGTAGTGTATATTGAGTTGTAAATAAAACGATATTTTCCTAATTTCTTTGAAAAACTAAAATAAAATAATTATTGAGAAGAAGAAGACGCAAATGTTTGAACATTTCTAGGTAATTCATGTTGAACTAAATTCTATATACTGTACGAATATATATTTTCAAGACTATATAAAATATGATATTATACATTTACTAGGTAAACCGTTTACAACGGTTAACTACCACATACTAATTTTAACCCTATTTGATGCCACTCAATTTTAGATCCCAAAGCTGCAGGGTGGGGTGTGTTCCACCTCGCCCTAAAAAACAGTTAATAACTTTTAGGGTTTATGAATGCTGGTATTCACATTTGGCATTATGCATATGGCACCATTTAAGCGCATAATGAACATAAATGTAAGCAAATATTACCACCAGAAAACGTAATATTTATTGAAACAATAAACATTTCGTATAAGCAACGCGGCGCAGCTGCAATGCAAGCGCGCGATGATGTTGTCGTTAGCAATTAATTTAAAAAGAGAAATAAAGTAATCGTTAAAATATCTTTATTGGTAGCATATATTCTATAAAAATTATGTTCAGAGTCACAATATAATATTAGTTATTTTATGATGATTGAAAGGATACTCACCCCCCCAAAAATAAATACTGTACACAAACAATATTGTCACGGAGCAGAAATGTTGGTACCTGCAACTTGGAACATAGATACTGACTGACTGAGTTAGCAACTGCAACGAGTATTGGTGCTGCGGGTATGCAACATAGATACGACGCTGCCAGACGTATAACTAATAAATCATTACAACGTTGTTGTATATCGAAGAAAAAGAAACTTAGTGTTTTATGATTAGTAACACGTAAATAGTTGCTTGTCACTAGATTAACAGATTATGGAGAACTACATATAGTCAAATATGCTATATTGTCAAAAGGCCGACAATTAGATAATTTTCGAATTGCTATAATTATTTTATAAGAAAATGAAGCTCTGTGGCCCCCTTCATTGGACTTGAGGCCCCCTCACTCCCCAAAGTTTTCTATGGCCCACCATAAATTTGCCATGGCTTCAGGTTTAGAATCGCTGATCTAGTCTACCTAGGCTCTAGGCCACTGTGCACTTTCAAGCGAGGCCTAGGAAAGACTAGTCCACTACACATGAACTAGTCGTACACCCTGTAGAAATCTATAAATTAAAAGAAAGGTTGTGCGGGAACTTTGTTTCCAACCTAATATAAATTTTTCTACAAAAAGGCTAATAAAACTAATTTTATTGATTGAAAATATATTTATTTTGACACTTTGGCACAGTGTTAAGTCTTCTACATTCATTAGTAAGCAGTTTGGACACCCTTAGCATCCACGATTGCTTGAACACGTCTTGGTATGGCATTAATCAATGTTTTGAACATTTCCTGGATTCGCTTAGATCCGAACCAAACTTCAATGAGACGGCATATGAGTTTCTGTTTTGGTTGCAATGGTTTTTGTGTGTATTTCATCTTTCAACACACAGCATGAACTCTCAATTGGTTCATGTCCGTTTCATTTCCGGCCCATAGAAGTAGCTGAACTCTATTTTGTGCACACCATGTCTTCACTGATTTTGCTGCATGATATGGAGCTGAGTCTTGTTGGAATATCCAAGGTCTGTCGCCATACCATTCCCTTATTTGAGGCAGTAAAATACCTTTAAGAGCTTCTATATACTTTTCTTGGTTCATAATTTTCTCAACAATGTGCGAAAGACTTGTTCCATGCACCGAAATGGCTCCCCACACCATAATTTTCGTTTGAATTTTTACTGTTTTCCTCAGACATTCAGCCGTAAATTCTTTTCCAGGCCGCCTTGTTACACTCTGCACGCGGTCATCTACCACTGCAATGGTTGATTCGTGAGAAAATACAACATAAGTCAAGTTGAACAGCCATAGAAGTATTGGAAAATCATTGAAGTAATGAATCATCAAATAAACTTTATGGTTTGAAAAGATTGGAACCATTACAAAAATGCGGCACTGTTAAAGTTAGTTGATATTAATGCTAATCTAGGAACTACAGGTAACTGGTTAGCTAGATGTATCATTATTACCTTTCCCCATTGTTCTGAAGTCCACTCAAGGTGATTCTTTGTCCAGGAATAGCGTGTTTCCATCGTTGTTTCTGTGAATCGAGGCTTCTTTCTCGGGCGATATGATTTCAATCCAGCTTCCAAACGCCTGCCATTCACTGTTCTTCGGGCAAGGCTAACACCCTCTGCTGTCATCTGAATAGAAATCTTTCTGCAAGATGTTCTTCTGTTCTTAAGAGCCTGTTGTATTAATTTTCTATCTGTTCTTCAGGGTTGTTTTTCATTCTCGACCACATTTTTCAACTCTTTTTGAGTTTAAATCTTAACCATTATCATTTTTTTCCTTAATAACACTGACTGTTTGAGTTGAAACGCCTAGTATTTTTGCTATTTATTTGTTTTAATTTAGTTTCTTTCAGTAAAACGTTTATGGCTAAAACACTACCTGAAACACACAAAAACACTATTGTTAACAATCACAGGTTAATATAAACACATTACTGAAAAAATCACAGTCAATAAATAACAGAAAACATCCTATTTGAACTCTAAAGCCAAAATACCAACTGAATCACACAACTGGCTGTGACTTCATTGAAATGGTCCAATGCAGTGGTATTCCTTACTCAATAACTTAAGGCTCTTGAAAATAATAGTTAAATAGTTGATCGGTTTTGGTGCATAAAAAAATTCATTTGCAATCAATGCAATTGGTTTCACTGGCTTTTTTGGAAAAAAGGGCAAATTTTGGAACAATCCATAATAATTACACCAGTACTATATATATATATATATATATATATATATATATATATATATATATATATATATATATATATGCAAGAAATAATGAATCCGATTTATTCACGAACAGAACTAGTTTCGGCTTTCGCCATTATCAACTGTAAAATGAAAGGTATGATTTGCGACACCAGTATATAAAGGCGGAAAATCAGACTAAACGAAATGAAAACAATAGAAATATAATGAAATATATAAATATTATTAGCAAGGTTGATAACTTTAACAAATATCTCTCGAACACTCGCCTAATCCATTTAAAGTTGCCTCCCGAACCATACATATATTTATATCTTTCATTACATTTCCATTGTTTATTCTTTCACTTTTATACAGTTGATAATGGCGAAAGCCGAAAACTAGTTATATATATATATATATATATATATATATATATATATATATATATATATATATATATATATATATATATATATATATATATACATCAGAGGCGACTCCAGGTCATCAGCGTCACTCGGGGTCATCACAGATTTCGCATAAGACACATGTATAAAAGAAGGTAAGAGACGTAATGCACACCGCAGACTTATATGTGCACTGATAATTTAACAATAAGACAGAAATATAGCTTTAATATAAAAATTGCTCACTTCATTTATACATGAACTCCAGGCGTCTTGGTTTGATGGCGAACTCGTATAATATCCTGTCGTGCAGCTCCTTCGTTCAAGTCGTTCAAAATGCTTTTCACGATGGAAATACGAGCCAATGAAGACAGCCGCTCTTGGGCCATTGTGCTTCTCACATATGAGCGGATTCTATCCAACGTTGAGAAACTTCTCTCATTAGCGATTGATGTTAAGGGGGTGGTCAGCACTAGCTTAATTGGTTTAATGGATTCCGGCATAGCGGAAGTAAACTCCCATTTATACAGTAATTCTAAAATGGAGTTGATTGACTTGCACTTTTTGAAATAACTGTCAATATACATATATTTTAGCTCGTTCACTAAGCTCTTACAGTCAAAAATACAGGGATACTTGTTTTCTAGAGAGTCCATGAGTTAGCAAACTCTTCAAACTTATTAACGTCTAGTAATTAAAAAAAATGCATAC
Source organism: Ceratothoa steindachneri (assembly GCA_963969495.1). NCBI lineage: Eukaryota > Metazoa > Arthropoda > Malacostraca > Isopoda > Cymothoidae > Ceratothoa > Ceratothoa steindachneri. The sequence goes on from OZ018334.1 coordinate 28,648,859, forward strand.
TCCTGAATGCCAGAAAATCTCTCTCGTAAGGTCATTAGAATGTTATCAGTTATTCCAAAATAGGTAGTTTGGTAATTAATTTGTGCACCTCTGACTCGTTTTCTAGGAGGAGGATCGCGCAGAATATTTTCATAATGTTCGTCCTTGCGATAACCTTCAACACAATGAATGAAGTCATTTAGTTTACTCTGACGATGCTTTATGTAAAGTAGCTTTCACTGTAGGATATCAAAGACTTTTCCAGCCTGAGAAAGTATGTTATGAAAGCAATTGATGAAAAACATGAATGTGAAATTAATCAACTTTGCCAATAGATTGTGTGTTTGACAAAGTTTATCTTCATCCCACTTTTCACTAGAGTCTAGAATACTTTGAAGGCATTTATCAAGTTTTCATGCAATAGTTTTACGGATGACACAGTTCTTGATCTATAGATGTAAATTTACTAAATGAGCGTAAATGAGAAAAAAACATTTTTACTCCACTCACCTTCTCGGCACTTTTACTCTCAAGACTAAGTTAATTTTATGCGCATAGCAGTGGATGAAGTGTGCGTGTTTAAATCCTTTATCCCTCTGTTCTTCGTTTATCGTTCCCGCCGTCACAGCTGCTCCGTCGTAAGTCTTGGCTAACTAATTTATCCGTAGCGTCACTGAAGGAGTTCAACGCAGTTGCGATCGCATCAGCCAGTCTTGTAGCTCTTTTATCATCACTGACTTCATAGAATCCAAGAAATCGTTCACATATTTTGTCTTCCTATACATATCTTTTTATGATCGATAGTTGGGCATACATTGCACAGTCTGTATAGTTTCGTCAGTTTGTACCGACATAAAAGGAACTTTATCAACTTCGCTTCTAATTTCATCAGAGATGACATTTCCATTCGCTTATATTAGGTCCTTTTGTATCGTGCTTGAGACTCCTGAAAACTGTTTCGACCCCTCTTTAGTAGAAAGTCTAAAAGCAAACACGGTGTCGATTTCAGCAAAGCACTGCAATAGTTCACGGTAATTTCCTCTATTAAGGCTGTTACTTCCTTCATCCTGTCCACGTAAAGGCAACTCTTGTTTACACAGGAATAAATAACACTGCATTTATTAACTGCTTTAAATATTGTCTATTTTCTTCCGCCGCATTATGCCGCCCTTTTTCCAGTTTAGCAGACTCACTAATAGCTGTCAAAATATTGTACAGTCCGAAAGTTTTCAAGCTTTTAGAACTAGTTAATTGAATCCCTGATTAACTGTGGTGCTTACAGTCACTCAGGATGTTTTTATAATTATTATAGCCTCCATCTGTCCACGACTGATTAGCTTTAGGTTGAAACAACAAACATGGCTAGCAGTAGAGTTTCTCTGTGACGCTACTTGCCCAAAGCCAACCAATCTGTTCATACCCTCTTATCTGGAAGGTTCGAGTTCCAACTTTACTTTTCAATGAAGCAGTCGGCCTGCCTGCTCGAAGAATTTCACGTTTTTCCGCAATATTTCTAGCCCCAAATGGCTTATTTTTTTATATCTAGCACTATGTCTTTCTCCATTTCTAAGTTAAGGGTAAAAATAAAGCAACCCTGCAAAACACAGCTGATCTTTACACACAGACGCACAAAATAATAACAATCAAATAACGACAGCAGCGTACACAAAAAAAATATTAGCCAGAGACCGATCTGACTGTCGCCTGTACTGTATTCTTGACAAGAGATGCTAGTTAATCTTTTACACCTACTAGACTCGTTCGTATTAGCCCGAGTTGCTGGATAATTGTTCGTTCCTTTAAGAATATTGTAGAACAGAAACCTTTCAGAGATTGGAATTTAAATCATAATCTCTATACAAATCAATTGTTCCAAGAAAACATTGAATTTTAATTACTTTTATTTTTTTACGATTATAGATAACAACTCGGGCTGTAACTTCTGAGCCCGAGTCAAGCGCGTGTGAACGATATCGAGAGAGCGTCTGCTCTCTAAGACCACCGCCAGACGCTGAACGAAAATATATGAACTGCGTCCAGGCTCAATAAAAAGAGCCCGAGTTATCGGCTACAATTACTTACTTGAAGTCAGTGTTAGCAGGAATTAAATCAGTTTGCAAATACACGTTCACTTTACTAAATTTATACTCGGGCTAAACCCGAACAGCCCGAGTGCCGAAGTTGCCACTCACTGATATATCTATATATATATATATATATATATATATATATATATATATATATATATATATATATATATATATATATATATATATATATATATATATCAAGAGAAAGAAACATTGGAAGAATACAAGGATCAAAGAGAGCAAAGGACGGCACAATGAAGGCAATCCATCCTGAGAAAACTGAAATAACGCCAGGTGAATAATCTTGGCCAGCACTCAAACACGGGTCTGCTGATTGCCGGTCAGACGTTTTACCGTTAAGCTACCAGGCACAGTGATTCAATCTCACCCAAAGCGTTACCTTATCAAACACAGTATCTCACTAAGCTAGGACCCTCCAAGGATTTTGATAACATATCTTCCTCATAAAACTCCTGTGAGCCGGTATATGTCTATTTAAAATTGTCTTTGTTTTAGAATCTTGGGTTTTACACAAATCTTGGGGGTTCTTTGAAATCGCTCTGAATGCCCTGAAGACATGTGATTTAGATGTGGGACAACAAAGATTGGAAGAGACCTAGGGCTACTGCAAAGGGTTGGAAGAGACCTAGGGCTACTGCAAAGGGTTGGAAGAGACAAAGGGCTAATGCAAAGTGTTGGAAGATGCAAAGGACTAATGTAAAGAGATGGGAGATACAAAGGGCTAATGCAAAGGGATGGATGATACAAAGAGCTAATGCAAAAGGAGGGAAGATAACAAGGGCTAATGCAAAGGGTGTGAAGTTACAAGGGACTAATGCAAAGGGTGTGAAGTTACAAGGGACTAATGCAAAGGGTTGGAAGATACAAAGGACTAATGCAAAGTTTTAGAAGATAATAAGGGCTAATGCAAAGTTTTAGAAGATAACAAGGGCTAATGCAAAGGGAGGGGAGATAACAAGGACTAATGCAAAGGGATGGAAGACAACAAGGGCTAGTGCCAAGATATCAGCGATGACGCGGGTCATTTCCAATAGATTAGGGATGACAATTATTAATCCAAAGTATTGACAAATGTCTGAGGGTGACAAGGACTACAACAATGAGATGTATAATAATATTATTTCTTTTGTGTGGCGTTTTTCTATGACAAGGGACTCCACAGAGTGCACCTCTATGTACCAAAGGAGAGAAGAGGGGAGTCTATGGACCAATGGAAAGAAGGAGAGTCTATGGACCAATGGAGAGAAGAGGGGAGTCTAAGGACCAATGAAGAGCAGATGGGAGTCTATGGACCAATAGAGAGAAGAGGGGAGTCTATGGACGAATGGGGAGAAGAGGGGAGTCTATGGGCGAATGGGGAGAAGAGGGGAGTCTATGGACCAATGGAGAGAAGAGGGGAGTCTGTGGACCAATGGGGAGCAGATGGGAGTCTATGGACCAATGGAGAGAAGAGAGGAGTCTATGGACCAATGGAGAGAAGAAGGGAGATTATGGACCAATGGAGAGAAGAGGGAAGTCTATGGACCAATGGAGAGAAGAGGGGAGTCTATGGACCAATGGAAAGAAGGAGAGTCTATGGACCAATGGAGAGAAGAGGGGAGTCTAAGGACCAATGAAGAGCAGATGGGAGTCTATGGACCAATAGAGAGAAGAGGGGAGTCTATGGACGAATGGGGAGAAGAGGGGAGTCGATGGACCAATGGAGAGAAGAGGGGAGTCTATGGACCAATGGAGAGAAGAGGGGAGTCTGTGGACCAATGGGGAGCAGATGGGAGTCTATGGACCAATGGAGAGAAGAGAGGAGTCTATGGACCAATGGAGAGAAGAAGGGAGATTATGGACCAATGGAGAGAAGAGGGAAGTATATGGACCAATGGAGAGAAGAGGGGAGTCTATGGACCAATGGAGAGAAGAGGCGAGTCTATGGACCAATGGAGAGAAGAGGGGAGTCTATGGACCAATGGAGAGAAGAGGCGAGTCTATGGACCAATGGAGATAAGAGGGGAGTCTATGCACTCATGGAGAGAAGAGGGGAGTCTATGGACCAATGGGGAGAAGAGGGGAGTCTAATTATCAATTGAGAGAAGAGGACAGTCTATGGACCAATGGAGAGCAGAGGGAAGTCTATGGACCAATGGAGAGAAGAGGGGAGTCTATAGACCAATAGAGAGAAGAGGGGAGTCTATGGATCAATGAAAGAAGAAGGGAGTCTATGGATCAATGGAGAGAAGAGGGGAGTCTATGGACCAATGGAGAAAAGATGGGAGTCTATGGACCAATGGAGAGAAGAGGGGAGTGTATGGACCAATGGAGAGAAGAGGGGAGTGTATGGATCAATGAGAGAAGAAGGGAGTCTATGGACCAATGGAGAGCAGAGGGGAGTTTATGGACCAATTGAGAGAAGAAGGGGGTCTATGGACCAATGGAGAGAAGAGGGAGGTCTATAGACAAATGGAGAGAAGAGGGGACTCTATGGATCAATGGAGAGAAGAGGGGAGTCTATGGACCACTGAGGAGAAGAGGGGAGTCTATTGACCAATAGAGAGAAGAGGGGTCTATGGACCAATGTAGAGAAGAGGGGAGTATATAGACCAATGGAGAGAAGAAGGAAGTCTATGGACCAATGGAGAGAAGAGGGAGGTTTATGCACCAATGGGGAGAAGAGGGGAGTCTATGCACCACTGGAGAGAAGAGGGGAGAGTATAGACCAATGGAGAGAAGAGGGGAGTCTATGTACCAATGGAGAGAAGAGGAGAGTCTATGCACCATTGGAGAGAAGAGGGGAGTCTATGGACCAATGGAGAGAAGAGGGGAGTGTATGGATCAAGGAGAGAAGAAGGGAGTATATGGACCAATGGGGAGAAGAGGAGAGTGTATGGATCAATGAGAGAAGAAGGGAGTATATGGACCAATGGAGAGAAGAGGGGAGTCTATGGACCAATAGAGAGAAGAGGGAAGTCTATGGACCAATGGAGAGAAGAGGGGAGTCTTCAAGACATGCTTCAAAACCCCCTTAAATTTTAGCAAATGCTCCCCCTCGATGTTGGATAATTCATATATATCTATTTTTTTTAGTTTAGAGACTTTTTTCTTGTCCAATCCCCCCCCCCCCAAGTGTTTTTTGTTAGGCTATTGCAATCGCATCATATTTTATTATATATACTTTTTAAGGCAATTTCGAAAATGGGAGGGTTGCGGGGTTGGCCACACATACGCTTCGAATTCAAAGGAGATTCCGAGATGTCGTTAGACCTCTCGTTTTTATACAGTGTTGCATGACTTCATTCATTATATGCTTCGCCCTCAAATGCTATTTAATCAATCACATTTTCTTTAAAATTGATTAATATGAAATGTCCATATCATATTTTCATTCAGAAAATAAATATCTTCAAAATTATATATAATTCACTCTAATGTGACTTTAACTAACAATGTTACCCCCAAGATGGTGGCCAATCTATTTTTCGTCATAACATCATAATTAGGAATTTGCCCGTCTTAATTGATGAAACTGCTATATAGTGTATAGCTCTGATATACACTATATAACATTTGCGTATTTTTTTTACAAATAAAAATATAAATAACAAAGCGCTCACAAAAATCGTAAAGGCCAAAGTAGGACAATGAGCGTATCGCAACAGGCATATCATTCCAAATTATCGGAGCAAATTTAGCGAGAGCACGATCACCGATGCAGCACAGATGTCAGCGGCAACCAGTTAGTAAGGGAAGGGGAGGAGGACAGTTAAGGGAGCGGTGCGGTCTTTAAGGTCTTGGGTGCAAGAAGAAGGAAGCAGGGGAGAACTACGAGAGAAACGTCCCCGGCGGAGAACAAGGACTAATGCAAAGGGATAAGGTGACAAGGACTAATGTCAATGAATAATAGTGACAATTACTATTACAAATGGGATACGGGTGACAAAGACTAATGCAAAGGGATAATGGTGATACGGAGGGTTGTAAATGGATAATGGTGACAAGGACTAATACAAATGGATAAGATGACGAGAACTATTGTAAAAAATAATGATGGCAAGGACTATCGCAAATAAATATGGGGCGACAAGGATTCTTGCATAGGGGTGGAAGTCGACAAGGACTTTTCATAGGAGATGGTCATAACAAGGTCTTTCGTAAACGTTTGGAAGATGACAAGCAGCACAAGGGGATTGTGGTTACAAGGACTATATCAAAAGGGATGAGTGATGCGAAGGACTGTATTAAATGGATGTGTGATGTAAATAACTAATGAAAAGAAACCAAATATAACAAGGCATATTACAAATGCATGGGTAAGACCTGCACTATTGAACAGTTGACAAGGCTTCTTAGATAGAGGTGTATGATGACAAGGATTATTGAATATGGGTTTGGAATTGCAAGGTCTATTGCAAACGGATGGATGATGACAATCAGTGCAACGTGATGATAATTACAAGGACTATTTAAAATGGTGGATGGTGACATGGTTTATATTACGGAGTATGTGATGTCAAGGACTATTGCAAAGAAAGAACAGATGACAAGCACTATTGCAAATTTATATGGTATGATAAGTATTTGTGCATAAAGGTGTGGAATGGTAGATTTGCAAAAGGGTGAAAGATGACAAGGACTTTATTGGAAAGGGATTAAGGATGAAAAAGAACCACAACCATTGAAAAATTAACCATCGAATACATTTTCTTAAGAGAATAGAAAATCTAAACTAATTCGTTCGATCTATCAACGCCCCATGCTAACTTACACTTATTGACAGATAAATACTAATCACTCCACTAGCACTTGCACACCTGGAAATTGCATTAAAACTAATTAGTACAGTCTTTCAACACCACGCTGAAATTTGTTTAAACTATAATGAACACTAGCACTTACACATGTGGAATTAAGATAACTAATTAATTTTATCTTTCAACATCCCCTATAATTATCGAAAGTTATCACCCACTACTCTATTTCGAACATGCCTGAGAATAAGATAAAACCTAATTAGATCTTGATCTACTCCCTACACGCGGAAAAAAAACTAATTAGCTCAATATGTCACCATTTCAAGATAAACACTTACTGAGAGCCCCTCTTCCGAAAAAGCTAGAGCCTATACACGAATAGATACTATAATAACTAATAGTTTCACGTGACAACAACAAAAAAAATCATTTAGCTTCGCCTGCCAAACTCTCCAAACGCTGTCTGCAGTGCCGTAATACGGTAAGTTCGGAAATTTCGGTAATCCCACCACCGACCCCCCGCGCCTCCTGTGAGGCCCCTATGAGGGGCCAGCATATCGAACTGTGCAAACCATTTAGGGTTGTTAACCCGGAAAAGGGTCTTAACTCGCCGTCGGCCTTATATGACACCCGGGGGCGGACGGGAAGGTGCGATATTTAGTCCATATCTGGTATTCGGAGGAAGTTCGAGATTTTAGAATTGGAATTTGGTTATGTTTTTGTCGGAGCTCTTGAGAGATTCAAGGCGCGTCTATTGTTCGTATCTTGGAGTCTGGTACTCGGTTATGTCCCTCAGGGAGATTTTTGAGTGATATTTGCTCTTTGGTAATGGATTATTTACAAATCTGGAACTCACCCAGGGCTTCTCCAATTCCATCTTTGTTGTTCCTTTAAAAATAAGCAACAGCAAAGATCAAACTATGAGATATACAATCAAATTGATTACACTCATGGCCGTTTTCAAATTCAAATCAGAAATTGAAATTTCAATCAATCAAATGAAGAACTAAAAAGCACCAGGTCTTGAAAACATCACTTTGGACTTGCTGAAAGATTCTGGAGATATCATTGTGGACAAACTAGCTTGCCTCTTCACTGAATGTCGAAAACAAGGCATTATTCTGGAGGAGTGGACCGTTGCTATAATAATACTTCTACAAAAAGTGATGATCAAACAGACCTTATAAACTACAGACCAATCAACCTTCTATCGTGAGTCAATAAACTCTTCACAAGATTTATTATAACTCACTGAAACAAGAGGGAAAGTACCTCAAATGGCCTGCGGTGTTTTGTGATAAGATGAAAATGGTTATTGCATTGATGGTTTCCCATGGTTCAAATCATTTACAAGTGACTGAATGGCTGAATGAGGCTTCTGCCACTAGGTGGTGCCACCCAGCGCTAAATCAGATGGCAGGTTTGAAATTTACAGTGTTCATTTCATGGCTCTGAATGGGTACAATTAAACTTTACTCCTTTTAAGAAAAAAAGCGATGCCTTGACCTGGCGCTTCGCCGCAGGTAAAAATAGCTAGATGACCAACAAACGAGAGAAAAAACTGGCTTTAAATTAGGCTTATCAAAGATTGACCACATACCTACTCTCAACCAGGTCATTGAGAAAACTTCAGAATAAAATAGACTTCTATTTTTGGTATTTGTAGACTACCATAAAGCATTTGATTCAAAGGAAAACCAGTGGTCATAACAGTATAGATCCGGGCTACATAAAACTCATAGAACACATATCCAAAATTGCAGATCTTCCATTAGACTGCACAAGGATTCAGACATCTTTCAATTTCAGAAATGAGTCAGACAAGGAGATACTCTTTCTCCGAAATTATTCGAATCTTTGTCTAGAAGAAATCTTCAAGAGGCTAAACTGGCAAAACCAAGGCATTAAGATGGATGGGGACTCAATCAGCTGAGATTCTCAGAGGATATTGTACTCATAACTGATAACCTCGAAGAAATTCAAACAATGCTTCAAGAACATAACCATGAAAGTAAAAAAGTCGGCCTCAAATCAATCTTGGAAAAACAGAGGTCATGACAAACCAACCAGCGGTCGACATGATAGACATCACAATTGACAACGAGATGTTGAAAAAGATCAGGACATCCAAAACAGATTCATTGTAGGGTGGAAAGCAATTGGAAAGACAAGCGTTGTCTTCAAAGCGAAATGTCCATGTAACTGAAAAGAAAAGTATACAACCAATTCATAATCCCAACTATGATTTATGGAGCAGAAACTTGGAGCCTGAGCAAAACACTTACATAAAAACTTAGAAGAACATAAAGAGCCTATGAATACATTATGAAGGGGATAACTTGGCGTGACACATCAAAACTTACAGCAACACAAATAACCCTTGAAAGTATTATGCTGGAAATAACTTGGCCTGAAAGAAAATGAGTCATTTGGATAGGTGGACAAACCGAGCATCAGGATAGTGTGGAAGCTATAAGAAACCTGAAATAGAGCTGGGCAAACCAGGTGGCAAGATTTCAAAACGATAGATTCACCAAAAATTTTGGGGGGATTGGACTCGCTTGATGAAAGACATCCGAAAAGAAGACCAAAAACAAGATGGAGAGATGATCTTCAAAAATATGCTAAAAATTGGAAACATATTGCGCATGACCGACAAAAATTCAGAAAAATGAGAAAAGGCTTTGCTCAGCAGTGGCAATATATATATATATATATATATATATATATATATATATATATATATATATATATATATATATATATATATATATATATATATATATATACCCACAAAGGAAAAGTGAAAAACGATTCTGAGCGCTTTCATCTTTATTCTTAAACTTAAAGACCTTTTCAAGGAATGAACAGGAGGCTGGACATACATTCCCTTAAATAGTGAAAGGGGGGGGGGATTAGACTACCCACCTACGAACCTTAGTTTGGGGGTACAAAATCCTGAAACAATTTTATTTGATATTTTATGTATGTAGTGATAATGGGATCTAGCATGAATAAACCAGGGATAAGGTTGAAATTTGGGAACGCGTCAATGGAGGTACATTCTAATATATTTCTCGAAATATAATTACTGAATTTTATGACTGGTTTGGCACTGTTCCAGTTAATGCTATGGTTAAGATTGTACATATGTAGAAAAAGCGCAGATTGTTCACTGTGATTACGTACACTGGCTTGATGTTGCTTAACCTGGACATCTAGTTCTTTCCCGGTTTGTCCATAAAAAAATTTTTGCCAGTTGTTGCTCTCTATCGAATAAGCAATGCCAGGTCACGGGGGGAAAATATTTGACAAGGATGCGATAAATTGTAGTCTCGTACTTAAAAATAACATGTTCAGAGGCCTAAGTAAACGAGGTAATTTAATGAAAATATATATACATGTATATGCAAATTTTGTTGAAGACCATGGTATATTTCACCTTGATCAATTTCCTTCGGCAATTTTCTATTCTTCTAACTGTCTTTTTTATTCCATCTTGTAGATGGTAGATCACTTGTCCTATATTCATATCTCTTTTTAAGAAATGTGTTTGGTAAAAAACAAACTAAATTGCTGCGTTTTCACCAAACCCATTTATTAGAAAGAAATATGAATATAGGACAAGTGATCTACGGTCTACAAGATGGACTAAATAAGACAGTTAGAAGAATCGAAAGTTGCCAAAGGAAATTGATCAAGGCGAAATATACCATGGTCTTCAACAAAATTTGCATTCAAAAAAGACTGCTACCCATCTACACTAATATATATATATATATATATATATATATATATATATATATATATATATATATATATATATATATATATATATATATATATATATATATATATATATATATATCGAATAAACAAAATGGCATACCTTCCTGTAAGTTAGATCACACACACACACACAGGTTGCTCACACTGATTGCACAGGCAGTGCACTTAAGCAGGTCTCCTACGCGCTTCATTCACACAGAGATTGCTCGCGCTATTCCCTTATATCGGTACCTAACTCACACTGCGCACTCATACAAGTTTGCACCTCTTTAAGGCACTGGTCCTGACACTTCTCGTAGGTCCTTCACCCAGAGCATTCACGCAGGTAGCTAACGCACGGTGGTCGCTCATGCAGCGCACTCATGCAGACCCCTCACGTTGGTTGTTCTCGCAGAGCATTTATGTGGGTCACCCCCGCGGGGCTTTCGTGAGATCGTCCATGCATTGCACTTACGTGGTTCGCTCTCGCAATTGCTAAGGCGGGCCCTGATGAAGACATTCAGCCCCATACCATGGTGCGACCACCTCCATTCTTCACATGTGGTACCACCACACAAGCAGGGGAAACATCTGTCCAAGTGTCTCACAAAGGTAGCTATAGAAGGGCTTAAAATCTGTCAAAATTGTTCCAAAATGCTAAATTAAAAAAAAAAACATTCTTAGGATATATTTAAATGGAATCACATAAATTGTATATAAACCAGGCAATGTCTTCGCCACTCCCCCTCTACAAGGGGAGCTTGCGCTTCGCTACCAAAATAAAATTTAAAATCTAAGGAAAAGCAGCCATGGTTTAATTTTTATAAATTTTCTGAACTTCGCCAATTATAATAATTTTAAAAAGAAACTAAATTTCCCCCCTTTCAAAATATCACGTTGCTAAAATATAGTTATAGATAAAATAAAAAAAGCAGCCTTACTTAAATTTTAATAAATTTTCTGAACTACCCCAATTGTAACTCATTTTCTTTTAAAACATTATAAAAAGCATTGGATAATTATATTTACTTTTTCTAAACTAAACTATTTTGTTTTTTCAAACTCTAAAGAATTTCTTAGAAATTACCTTGATAAAAATTTAAAATATAATTAAGTCATAACCAAACTAAGATGAAATTATTATTCAAATACTCCCCAAAAATCCCCTTCTTTAATTATAGTTAGTGATGATGGTGATGATGATGATGATGATGATATTGAACACAATAATTATAAATTTAAGCTGAACCATAAGAAATATTGGCTAAATTGAGATTTTAGAAAAAAATACCATTTTATTAATTACCATTTAATAAGCATAGGATATTGAAGACTGTAAACGCTGTCTAAACATATGCTAATAAGTGGAGAAGCTCCCGTGCTCGACGGACCCCTAGAGCAGCCTCAGTGTATTTGAGCACCTGGTCGATGGTGAGAAGCCAAACCGTTAACGATCCTCCAACGGTCAAGCAGGCGGATGAGATGACGCATTCCGGATTCGAATGGCTGTAAGGGCGGATGAGAGGATGCAACTGTGGAGAGGACCCGGTCGTCGCAGTCTCCTGTTCCCCTGGGCATCAATCTCCGCAGTGAAGTTCGTGGGTATTAATGTTCGTGCGCCAGTGCATCCACGCTAAACAAAACACGCACGGGCGTACCCGGGAAGAAATCGCCAACGCGAACCTCAATGACCTAATTCAAAACTAAGTCCACTTTTGTCTCCTACTATTTTCTTCGCTGTCCTAAAACTTTCTTCTTCCTCTCCCTCTCACTCCTACCCGCCGTACTCACAGTGCTTGGAGCCTACTTTGGCTCTAGACAGTGTGACTATGGGGGTCTATAAAGGAGTACCGGGCCTTCCCCCCTCCCTCCTTGGCCGCCAGGCCAAGGGGGGCGGGGGAGGATCGGAAGAGCTGTTCTTTGTCTCCCACCTCTCGTTCATTTTCATTTTCATTTTCACATATTAACAAAATATTCAAGCATATTAGTAAAATAGAAATTGTTATCATACATATTTATGAATAATATGATAAATTCTAAAAAAACAATGATTAAATATATAAATATATGAGAGGTGCTTTATATTTTTGGCCAATGGTGTATTCCAACAATGTGTGTGCGTTTAGTGTAGTAATTAGCACCATCTCACCCGTAATAGGTCTATGCAGATGTGCGAAAGTAAATAATGGAAGAAAAAGACTGTTTATAATCATCCAGTGACAAATGTGCAAATAGTACCTCATTTGAACTGATGTTGGTATGTTGATACAAACATGTACATGAAATGGAAGGGGAGAGGGCTATCAGCGTACCGTCAAATTAAGAAGACAGTCGAGGCCTATTACCTTACCAGTGAATGAAGATTGAAAAGTGTGTGAAAGCCTTCAAAAGAATGAGGCCTACCAGTGCAACGTCAAATTAAATAAACGGTAGAGGCCTACCAGCGTATTGACAATTTAAGAGGTGCAGGCCTAAAATCGTAAATCAAATTGAGGAGGCAGAAGCCTACCACTATTAATACATAATAGGAGGAAGACCTACAAACGTACATTCGAATTAAGAAACCGTTGAACACCGACCACCGTACCGTCGAATTAACAAGACGATGGGGCCTACAGTCTTTCGTCTAATGAATAATTTTGAAATATACCACAGTGGCATCTAATAAAGAGGGGCCTACCACTGTATCGTCAACTCAAGAAGAGGGTGGAGTCCTAAGACCGACCCAGTGAAGTAAAGGGTTGAGGCCTATCTCCCTACGGTAACGTCCACATAATTCTCATACAGGAGCCTACCACTTTACCGTCAAATTAAGACGATAATGTAGGCCTATCGCCATATGGACAAATTAAGATAATCCTGGTTGCCGACCACCGTATCGTATAATTAAGACAAAGACTGGAAGGCTACTGCCGTCCCGGCGAATTAGGAAAATACTAGCGTCCTGCCACCTTACCGACTAATTTAAAAAAAAATAATAATGGAGGCCTACCATACTACCAGCGAATTAAGACGAGACTAGAGAGGCTTACCATCACCAAACTTCTTTGCCCCGAGGTTTACAAGGATCCGTTGTACCTCAAACCACCCATCATCACTATTTCAAAAGAAATAAGAGCCCCACCCCCACCCCCACCCCCCAAAAAAACCCGTCTGGAGGCGGATAACTTGTGAGAGAAGTGTACTCGACGAGTAACCATTATCGTAGATAGAGGATATTATTTTAACGAAAATTAATACCTCATTACTCGAAAGGGTACCTTACTGAAGGTGAATAGGGTAGCCAGACGTGGGATGGGCAGAACATAAAGGAAAAATAAAGAAAAACCAGCATTGAAGGGTATCTTCATGAAAAGGATTTCATATTTTTTATTAGTATTATCAAATCGAATACAATAAAAGTCATAATACATGAGTTTATACTAAATTTTTCCCGATCAATAAGATTTATTCGAGAAAAACAAGCAATTAATTTTTAATGGTAGAAAGTTCATCTATGCAGTGCCTACCTAGCCTAATCGTAGTCTTAAACAATCGTAAATCAAGCGAATTTTCGCAGCTATAGAAACCACATAATAGTACTAAATAAATCAACCGAATGTTCGTAGTCATAGAAACCACAGACTGCACAGTATTCATAGTAGTACTAAATAAGTCAACCAAATTTCTAAAGCCATAGAAACCGCATAGCCTACCCATAGCGTTAAATAAATCGGTGTTGCTTTAGCGTGTGTCCCTGCTTTAGGCTAAACATGAAAAATTAGATTAGCCATCATCATCATCACTAACTCTATAATTTAAGAGGGGAATTTTTTTTTTAGTATTTGAATAATAATTTTATCTTAGTTTAGTTATGACTTATGTTTTTTATCAAAGTTATTCCTAATAATTCTTTTATAATATCAAAAAACAAAATGGTGAAGTTGAAAAATAAATATAAGTATCGAAATTTTGTGAATTTTTTAAAACCCAAAGAATTACAAATGGTGAAGTTCAGAAAATTTATTTTTATATATCTTCTTCTATAACTATATTTTAGCAACGTGATATTTTGAAAGGGGGAAAATTTAGTTTAAAGTTCCTTTTTAAAATTATTATAATTGGCGAAGTTGAGAAAATTTATAAAAAATTAACCATGGCTGCTTTTTTTTTTAGATTTTAAATTTTAATCTTAGTAGCGAAGCACAAGCTGGGAGTGGCGAAGCCATTGCCTGTTAATTATAGGAAGCTATATTACCCATTCCCGGGATTTCGCGCTAGCCGAGATTAGGGGGAAAAATACGCCGCGCGCTAGGAAGAAGCCATTTCCTTTCGCATACATGATCACGCATATAACCAATTCGTGCTGCTCTTTCTCCATCCTTTTTTTTTCTTCGCACACACAACACATCACTTTTCCGTCCGTAGATTACCGAAGGGGGTTCTATATCCACACCCCCTTGATGTGGAGCGGCTGGCTCTCCCTCGGGCCACGTGAAGTTCTCACTTTTCCAAATCCAAGGATGACCTGTCCCTGACATCCTCCGTTTTGCCATTGATTGTCATTCTGATTTTTATATCAATTTCATTATCCGGTCGCTGGGCCTCGCCTAAATTTGAGACGCGTGGTAGAATTAATCACTTAACAGTTGTTTAATGTTGAAAGAGGTGGAATTGTTTAGCATTCTATCGCAGAGCGTTCCATCCCAATATAGGAAACTCGGAATTTCACTTTTGCTTTTACCTGTCTCAAAATAATTAGCCAATAGAAAGGAGCGATGAAAAAACGCCCTAAACAATTGGCTTCACTTTGCATGTTATGGTCCCCTATGGTATATACCTTACAGTTTCACTTCCACTAACTGCACCATTTCCTTTACGAACATCGCACAGAATCATTGCACTCGTTCTTCGTGTGTTGTTGTTGTTGTTATAAGTAAATAACTTGTTGTTGCTGATGAACATCAAAGTCTACCGAGCAGCCCGAAATCCCTGTAGAAGGATTTGATGGTCTGCACCGAGTTTGTCCTAGGAAGACTTCGATGAGTTGATCTTGCATTGATGGCGTATGTACGGTCCAGTCTTTCATTGCGTTTGCGGGACGAGATATTGCATGCTGGACAGGCATCCGCGATGGTCACTTCCAGCCTTTCCTGGTAGGTCAGGAGCGTTGCGTGATGACCAAACCACAGCATAAAAATTACGGTGTCACCAATATTAATATCCAAACCGCACCCAGGAAAATGGTGGTGCCACAGCTACTGATGACCACACTGTAGTCTGGAACATGGTGGTACCACCACTATTAATATACAAGCCACAGCTGGAAAATTGGTGGTACTACTGCTACTGATGTCCACACTGCAGCCTGAAAAATACTGGTGCGGCCGCTAGAGATGTACACACCACAGCCTAGGAAATGGCATGCCACCGCTACAGATGTCCACACTGCAGCCTGGGAAATGGCGTGCCACCGCTACAGATGTACACACCGCAGCCTGGGAAATGGCGTGCCACCGCTACAGATGTCCACACCGCAGCCTGGGAAATGGCGTGCCACCGCTACAGATGTACACACCGCAGCCTGGGAAATGGCGTGCCACCGCTACAGATGTCCACACCACAGCCTGGAAAATGGCATGCCACCGCTACAGATGTACACACCGCAGCCTGGGAAATGGCGTGCCACCGCTACAGATGTCCACACCTCAGCCTAGCAAATGGCGTGCCACCGTTACTGATGTCCCAATCGCAGCCTGGAAAATTGCGGTGCCACAACTACTAATACCCGCAACCCAGCTTGGTCTGGTATCTTTCTCGAAGCAAGTTTGAGGTGGGAGAGTTGACCGTTTATCTCTAATGGAGTAGAAATTGGTTGTTTTATTGTTTCTTTGTGGGAGTGGATGTTCTGTCATGTAGTGTAGTGGGTAATCATTGATTGGAGACTGATGCTAGTATTTGGATCTGCCATTTCAAAGTGGTCTATGGCCTTGAGGTAGGTGTCTCTCTTAATTCAAGGTGATCCTTGAATTTGAGGTAGGTGTCTCTCAATTCAAAGTGATCCTTGCCCTTGACGTACGAGGGGCGGTCAATAAGTTTTGCGAATCGGTAGGGCAAAACAGAAGAAGGGGGATGGCTGTTTGTGGGGGGTGTTAGGACAAGTTATAACAAGTCAGGACCTTCAGCCGCACGCTCCGGCCTCGTCTATTTAAAAAGCAGTAGCTGATCGCAGATCGTCAGTCACAAACTTTTCAACAATGGAGAAGGTTGAGCACCGCGCAGTGATCAAACCTTTGACCAAGGAAGGCAAGAATGCAAAAGAGATGCATGAACGCATGGTTGCAGTGTACACCAACACCGACCCTTCCTATACAACTATTGCTCGCTGGAATAGGGAGTTCCGCCATGGTCGTGAGTCCCTTGAAGATGACCCCCGTCCAGGACGCCCGTCAGACGTGACCAACGAAGACAATGTGGCCCGTGTGGAGAAGATGATCCTTGAAAATCGACGGGTGAAGGTCGACGAAATCGAGCGAGAACTTGGAATATCACATGGAAGTATTATCAACATCATCCACAACAATTTGGCAATGACCAAGGTCTCTGCCCGTTGGGTCCCTAGAAACCTCACGCCCCATGATCGACTTCATCGTCGTCAAAGTCCACAAGACCAGAGTTGCACAAGCTGCCCTGCGCGAGTGCGGATTCGAGGAGCTCAACCATCTTCCCTACAGTCCAGATCTGGCCTCTAGCGACTACTTTTTATTCCACCAGCTCAAGGCTGCACTACGTGGACACCGGTTCGGGGACGATGAAGATGTCCAGCTCGCCGTCCAGGAGTGGATTGAACAGCAGTCGGGAGATTTCTGGTTGTCGGGAATTCGAAGCCTCAGGGACAAGTGGCGCAAGTGCATTGAAGTCGAAGGTAGTTATATTGAAGAATAATAAAACGCTTTTCCTCATATCTCTTTTCTTCATATCCGAATTGCAAAACTTATTGACCGCCCCTCGTAAGTGTCTCTCAATTCAAGGTGATCCTTGACCTTGAGGTAGGTGGTCTGAATGTAGTATCTATTCAACCTGTGGTTATTTATAGGGTTTTGTTTTATATGGTCTTGAAAGTAAGTAATTAACTCAGATAATTTTTATCCATATTGGTTAGGATGTTTTGGTCTGGACCATGAGCGTCACGTGCCAGCCAATCCGTAGTTAAGAACACCCCTCATTATATCTTCATTTAGCCTCTAATTCTATCTTTATCGTTGATTATTATTATTAAACACCTCAATAATAATAAATATTTTAGGAGTTTTGAGCAGCTTTTATTTTAATGTGTTTTAATCATTAATTTGAGACGGTAAGAATAGCCGAAACAATAGCAATTAAGACAAACCAGAAATAAACATTAAAGCAGAGGAACTAGGCCATAATTTAAATATATTTTTAATTCGTTAATCGACGTTAATGTTTATAGTATTCGTCTCTAGGTTCTAAACACTAAATATAAGTAGCAGAGGTACTTTTAAAACCAATAGTTATTAACCACTACCACCGCCCCATAAACTATATATAATAGGTCGATAACCCTCGGAAGTTAAAAGGCAATAGTGTAACTGCAGATGGAAATAATTCGTATTGGTTGAATGCAACCAAAACTAATAATAATAATTAATTAGCTCTTATAACGCCCGCCTTCTCGATTTGTTGGATCAATCCAGGCGTCGAAAAGAGAGAGAGATTTATAAAAGGTCCAAACGACGAACCGAGAGAGAGCACCAGGTTCCTTTGCGGCACTGGCTTACGACTCTGAAGATGATATGAGTTTGAATCACGAAACGTCAGTTGTTATAGCTGTCCTTCGGATACGAAGACGACTCAAGCTTCACTCGATGAAAATGGAGATAATAATAATAATAGGTATTTATAATGCGCCCTTCAGGGCTGTTAGCCCTCCCAGAGCGCAGTTTGTGTAGCGAGTGTAGAAAAAGTTTACAGGGAAGAGGAGGCAATTCTGAAGAGATGAGTCTTCAGGAGACCTTTAAAAGGAGCGAGGGAGGGAGAGGATCGGACTTCGGCAGGAAGAGCATTCCAGAGTCTAGGAGCACAAACTAAGAAGGAACGGTCACCCATCGAGCAGAGGACAGAACGAGGAGTGTTCAGGATGGGAGCGAGGTTATGATGATAAAGGGTTAATGAAGGGATGAGTGTGTGAAGGGGATGATTGAATGAAAGAGAGAGTGAGAGATATGAGAATGAGAAAAAAGATGAAAGATGAGTGAAGGTGTGCTTGCGCAGTGAGTGGATTAATGTGGAGGACTTGCGCGGGGCCTATCTCCACAGCTTAACCTCACACAGAATTGATGGTGGCAAGAGTTAATCAGGAGGACCATCGACTGCGAGAGGTTGCAGAGGTCTGCAACCTAAAAAAAACTAAATTAAAATACCCAAAAGATCGTCATTGACCAATTGGAGGCAAGATGTTTAAAGTTCACAAATAATAAATTACCAGGCAATGGCTTGGCCACCCCACCCCACCCCACCCTCCCCTACGGGGGGAACTTGCGCTTCGCTACTAAGATTAAAATTTAAAATCTAAAAAAAAACCAGCCATGGTTAAATTTTTATAATTTTGTGAACCTCGCCAATTATAATAATTTTAAAAAGGAACTCTAAATTAAATTTCCCCCCTTTCAAAATATCACGTTGCTAAAATATAGTTATAGAAGAAGATATATAAAAATAAATTTTCTGAACTTCACCAATTTGTTTTTTGATATTATAAAAGAATTATTAGAAATAACTTTGATAAAAAGAACATAAGTCATAACCAAACTAAGATGAAATTATTATTCAAATACTAAAAAAAATCCCCTTCTTAAATTATAGAGTTAGTGATTGTGGTAGAATGCCCCTTTTGATCACTCCACACCTGACACCACTTTTGTCGTGGTATTCTTTGTGGTCGTGATATACTTCATTGGTGAGGTAGGCTTTGTTCTAAGAGTGCTAATTTTGTTGTTTTAAAGAAGAGCCGCTCCAAACACGTAAGGATATAGAGAAACGCACAGGAATTCCCAAAATAAACTCATATTTTTAATTTAACAATTTACTACACAAAAACAAAACATGAACCACAGAAATACTCCGAATATTATAATACACAATAATTACTTCAATTATCTTGCCCTCTAAAATTGGCTAAATTCGATACGCACTTCAATATACAAGATTTAGGCTAATTGTCTCTACTGGAGTTTAAATACCTTGGTTGCTCTGGCGGCGGATTTGAGTTTGACCTTGAACTCAATGAGCCCTAGACACCACAGGAATCTGGTAGGTCCTTTGACGCGTGCTTCGACCAGATTGTTGGAGGTGGTCGAGATTACGAGGTACTTTGGCGAGTGTAGCAGATGGGGGTCCACACGGTATTCAAAAGGGGGGGGGGGGTTCAAGGGCGAGAACAATCACGGTGCTTTAGGAGGCACCAGGGTAGGCGGGGTCTCATAGGCGAGAGTAAGTTCAACTTGGTTCTTAAACCAAGTTAACTTAGAGTTCGGTGTGACCACCGGGTAACGGGCTCGAGGCGGAGCTTTTCTCCTTCGTTATGTAACTCCTCATGGGCGAGGACTGTACTCGGGGGGGAGGGTCTTGTTCAAGGGCGAGGATCTTGGATGGGGGGTTTCTCTGACGAGAATAAGTTGAACTTGAATAAGTTAACTTAAAGGTCGGTTTGGTAACCAGGAACTAGCTTGAGGATGAGCTTCTTCTTAGTTCCAGTCTTCCTCAAGGGCGATGATAACGGAGGGGGATTTCTCTGACGAGAATAAGTTGGACTTGGTTCCTCAACCAAGTTAACTTCTGGGTTTGGTGTGGCCACCGGGTAACGGGCTCGAGGTGGAGCCTTTTTCCTCTTCTTTTCGTAATTCCTCAAGGGCGAGGACTATCCCTGGGCTTTAGGGTGCACAAGGATATGAGGAGTCTCTCTGACGAGAGTAAGTTGAACTTGAACAAGTTAACTTAACGTTCGGTTTGATAACCAGGGACTAGCTCGAGGATGAGCTGCTTCTTAGCCCCCTAGGTAGCCCTGCCTCTCTTGCAGGGGACATCGTAGTCTGGCGATTCAAGTATTATACCTGTCCAGTCTCGGTAGCCCGGCTTCTATCCAAGGACTTCGTAGCCTGGAGACTGACGTATTCTACCCCGTTTTTCCTAAATATTTCTTATTTATACCTCGTCACCCCACTGGAGTAGGGGTAGGTAGGGATGGGGTGCTTGTGGACGGGCCCAGAATGGTTGTTATTCCAATGGTTTTTCTCACCAAGTCTTACCTCGGCTCCCGTTGTCCTTCGAGCTTTAGAGAAACGCCTCTCCAATTTCTTACTTCAGGTGAAATTGAATATACTCTCGTAGGAAAGATCTTGCAGTTTACAACCTTTCGGCTTTTCATAGCGACGAGTGGCGAGGGACTGTGGTTGCGAGTTTGACTCCACGATGCCGAGGCCGGATGTCTTTGCGGTTACCGTCCCGTGTCTCCACTGAGAGAAAACGGGGTAGTGACGATTCTCCTATAGTGATGATGATTATTTAAATATTTTCCAGTAAACGGGAATTTCATTTAAAGGAGTGACGTTCTGGAATTCAAATAATCCTTACTTTCTGATAATAAACGTTAATTCTGATAACAACTATTACAGATATATTATACCTTCACTTTTGACATTACGGGTTCACTAGTAATTTAGAAAATAAGGCTTAGACACACAACAAAATCTTTATTTTTAATTTTATTAATTATTTAGGAGAATTTCTTTGCTTGGCCTCGTTAAATAGGTTAAAAATGAATAATAAATAGGTCACATCGTTTAAATTCTCACGCTGGGAAGAAATTAGTTGGGTTTGGTCCTTTAATTACAGCTGGAGAAGTGAACATTAGCGAAGGTATTGTGAAATCAGTGCCATATTTTGAGTGCCACTTTAAAACGTGTTCTATCAACTCATCATTAAGAGTAGTGGTAATGTTTGACAGTGGGAAATTAACTCATGGATAAAACCAAGATTAACTCACAATACTCTTAGTTTTAGTTTCTTACACTAACATAATTTTAACGGTAAAATTGAAAATTAATGGCGATTTTATAGCTTGATGAAGACTCAAAGTGTTTATCCGAAACATTGCAGAAATAAATTATTATTACAGTACACGGCTTTAAAATGCATTGGACATTTCATTTATTTCAGGAGGTGGGGGAGGACTTTTCGGATAGCCTCTAGTACCCCTAATATGTGGCGGCGGGGTTCGTTACTAGTGATGATGGCACCTCTAACAAACAGATGCAGCACCCCCAAAACTGCTTATGGATCCTTCCTCGGAGTTGCTCTTAGGGGTCATTTGGGGTTTATTTGAGGTAGGGAACATCATCCGTCTCTTAGGACCAACTTCCGAAACGGATAATAAAAACAACGAAAAGATCAGCATGATAATTGCTGATCAGCTCGATGGCACTACGAATCCATCTTTTTCGGAGGGGGGGGGGGGGGTAGCACCAATCAGCGATTAGTTAAGAGCCTTCGTCAGGGCCAGGGTGAGAGAGGAACCGTTCCGCGTCAGAGGTATGTGGATCCAACTACCCACTCGCAGGATTTCTTGTAATAAAGAAGAATATGATGTGTGTGTGTGTGTGTCTTGTGAAGACGGGAGAGAAAAAGACAGCGGTGTTTTGATCGGCTCTGTGTGATGGCGTGCGTAAGCTTTATGCCTACCCCCGTAGGGGTAAGCACGGCGCGTCCGCCGAGCGGTAGCCAAATCTCTACGCGCGCTCACGTTTGCCTCCGTTCTCGTTTGAGATTTAACCCTACACCTCGACGTCAGAAATCCAACGACGTATCCACTAAACTAGCGAGAGCTCCCGGGGCAATTGTTTTTAAGGGTATTCTCGGGACGAAATCTCCTTCTATCAAGGCTTTCATCCACGACTCTAGATCTCGGTAGATACAGATAGATATTTTCTATCTATCGATATCAATAGACACTTAAATTTCGTAACTCTGATATTTTGTTTATTATTTCCAAGATGGCGTCGCCCTCGACGAAGATCTTATGAGCTTGAATTAATTTACGGCGTGATTCAGCCCGGGAGCTGGCACTGTGAAGATGCGAGGCAACGTGCAACATGTGTTCAACAGCTCAGCCACTCCACCCGTCAAGTGTAAACAGTAATTCACTCTGAGCTGCCATTATTTACACGATTAAAGCACGAGTGCAAATGTAAACAATTTCTACTTGTTGCCCCTGGCAATAGAGACACGTATCGCTCACGCGTTCCTGAATTCATTACGGGGGCATAGGTTAGTTCGGGAGATTTGTGCGCTCTTCCTGAACGATTCACATAGAAACTTCCACACATTTTTACTGTCACATAGCTCTCTACGTTCTAATAATACAGTTAATATTAATAATAATGTTTCAAAGGAGGATATTACAGGTGTTTGCGCTATAACAAACGAATATGAAGGTGGGTGATGATGTTAAGAATAATCGCTCCTAATAACCTTTTCTCGTTGTGTTAACTTGTTCCTCTTTTCTTTATTTTATCTTTACATGTCAATCCTCACCCATATTGTATCGTTGGTTGACCAGTTTTCCCTCTCTTTTAGAAAAGCCTACTTGACTTCTCAATTAGAGGGCCTATTTTGCCTTCACTATGATGGTTCATGGCAGAAGATTTGCCACGAAAGCGAGAAGTTTCTTAGCAATGGACACTTTGCGTGATGAGGATTCGATTAGGAGAAAGTGAGGTAATTGTTGCAATTTAGCGCCTGTCAAGTCTTGTTGCAATTTAACGCATGTTGTAATTTAGCGCCTGTTGCGTTGCGCCTTCCTGTGAATGATAGGTAGGCGTGGGAAAACCTTGTTTATATGGCTCGGCCTCGAGCATTCATACGATTGTATCAGAAATCCAACGACGTATCCTCTAGACCAGGGGTCGCCAAACCTTTTTCATAGTGGGTCAGATAACCGAGAGGATGACGAGCGCGGGCCGCATAACTATTTTGTTCAATACAATATATTGAATACACAAAAAATAAAGACAAAAAACATATTTATTTAACAATACCCCAAAATAAAGACAGCAAACATTTATTTACCAAAAGGTTACCAAAGAAGCCGTCGTTAGCAATAAGAGTATTATGGCATCCAGTGCGCACATATCCGAGTCTCACAAACTGAGCAGCGAAAAAGGTTAGTGAGATTTGTGAAACTGGCGTTTAGCTTTTAAAATATCCTCAATATTTGCTTTGTAATTGTTGCATCCAATCAAGGCAATTGCTTTCAAATGTTCATTTGTGGCACAGTGCAGCGGCGGGCCTGATGAACTGACCTCGCGGGCCGTAGTTTGGAGACCCCTGCACTAGACTAACGAGAGCTCCTGGGACAATTGTTTGTACGGGTGTTCTCGGGGCGAAATCTCCTTCTACCGAGGCTTTCAGCCAGGACTCTAACCTCGATAGATACCGATAGATATTTTCTATATATCGATAGCAATGACTCTAAATCTCGATAGATACGGATAGATATTTTCTATCTACCGATATCACTAGACACTTAAATTTCGTAACTGTGATATTGTGTTCATTATTTTCAAGATGGCGTCGCCCTCGGCGAAGATCTTATGAGCTTGAATTAATTTACGGCGTGATTCATCCCGGGAGCTAGAGTGTGAAGATGGCAAGTGGGTTAATGGCATAGCAGGGGTATAATACCCCTCTACAACCTAAACCTTGAATGGTAGGGCAGGGATATAATGTCCCGCTACCAAAACCTTGAGGAACCGCATTCCCTCCCTGCCGCAGTCGTGCACATTCCCGGCCCCACTACGTGCGGAAGGACTTGCGGATATACATCTTCTACACATTTTCACTTTGTCCATCTTCACTACTTTCTTTACTGATCTCTTGCGAACATTGTGCGTGATGAGGCCTCGTTGCTATTGCGCTTTAAAAAAGTAATCATTTACCATAAAAAATTGGGGCCTTTTCATCATCACCATCACTAACTCTATAATTTAAGAAGGGGATTTTTTTGAGTATTTGAATAATAATTTCCTCTTAGTTTGGTTATGACTTATGATTTTTTATCAAAGTTATTTCTAATAATTCTTTTATAATATCAAAAATCAAAATGGTGAAGTTCAGAAATAAATATAAGTATCGAAATTTTGTGAATTTTTTAAAACCCAAAGAATTATAAATGGTGAAGTTCAGGAAATTTATTTTTATATATCTTCTTCTATAACTATATTTTAGCAACGTGATATTTTGAATGGGGGGAAATTTAGTTTAGAATTCCTTTTTAAAATGATTATAATTGGAGAAGTTCAGAACATTGATAAAAAATTAACCATGGCTGCTTATTTTAAAATTTTAAATTTTAATCTTAGTAGCGAAGCGCTAGCTCCCCCCCGTAGGGAGAAGTGGCGAAGCCATTACCTGGTTTCCTTATTATTTTGATACTCCAAAATGTTTTAAAGGACATAAGGTCCCCATCCTCGGTAGTGCTTGCTTGTAAGAGAGTCTTATCATCTTATGCTAGTTTTTAAACTAATGTTTTTAAGTGAAAAAAGCTAATTAAAAAATATATCTCTCGTAGGAACACAGGAAAGTATTAATAACCATCAATTGTATTTTATTTTTAATCTAATCCCCGAAGAAGTCTTAGGGGGATTAAGATTTCTTAATGTGTACCAAGTTTTGCAGCAAAGGTTCTGTTCCACTCGGGTTTTTTTTTTATTCTTTCGAGTGGTTGACGTGTGTGATAGAAAAAAAAAGTTCCGTCAAACAAACTTAAAGTTCTACTTTTCCAGCACGTGTCATTGAAACATTTTCCATTGTGTGTAAGTGTGTCGTGATAGAAGTGAAGAGTCACTGAGAGGCTCAAGAACGGGGAAGACCTCCAAGATCGACCTCTTTCACTCAAACCTCAAGAAGACGCCAACCGTTTGGGCTTGAGAAAGGCCTCTGAAAGTGCTCCGAAGCTTTAATTGACTGCCCTCGCGACCAAGAACATCTCGATGGCCACAGTGTCCAGAGCCGTCAAGGAGGAGGGCGGTAAGAGGTTGAGGTGCGTGGATAGGCCTCTGCTCACCGACCATATACGAGAACAACGTCGAGAGCGCTGTCGTCGCCTTTTCAACGCCTTGAAGACTCATGGAATTCGAATTTTCATTTATTCTAATAAAAAAAAAACCACGGTCGATACCGTCACCAACAAGTAGAACGACAGCGTGGTAAACTTCGGCCAGGAAGTCTCCGAAGTTCACTACCTGTCCAAAACCAATCTCCCGGCCTCCGTGATGATACTCGGCATCGTGACTTCTAATGGGGAGAAGAGGCCGCCGGTGTGGCTCGCGGCCGATTACAGGGACATCTTGGCCACAACAGTCACGAAGAAGGCTGACTACGTCTTTGAGCAGGACGGTGCCCCCGGCCTACACGGCCAAGACCGTACAAGAGTGGTTGGAGCCGAACATAAACTTGTGGTCGAAGGACTCTTGGCCGCCGCAGTCGCCCGACCTCATTCCCCTCGACTGCATCGTGTGGGCACATGTCGAAGGCAAGGCCTGCGAGGTCCGTCACAGCGACGCCGACGAGCTGAACTCATCCGTCAACCGCCTGTAGGCCACCATGAGGAAGGACTTCGTCCGCAACATGTGCGCAGCCTTCAATTCTCGCCTGGAGCGCGTGCTCGCCGCCAAGGGTGGTCACGTGGATTAATATTACAATTTATACACACATTTATATTTTAAAGCAATAAAAACTTGTCTACCTGCATCTGAATTATCAGTGTGTCCTTGGTTGAGAATGTCGGAACGAGTGTAACAGGACTTTTGCAATACCCGCTACAAGGGGCAACGCAAAAATAAACAAAAAAAAACCTGGAGCAAAACAAAACTAAACAAACAATAACAATAAAAAGGGGCAAGCAAAACAAACAATAGAAAGAGGGGGGAAATTGGAACAAACAAGAGGCAAAGCTAAACAAGCCTTAACAAGAGGCAAAACTAAACAAACAATAACAAGAGGCAGACGAAAAAACAATTAAACAAGCAAAAACAAAATTAAACAAACAATGGCAATAACAAGAAGCAAGACAATACTAAACAAATAATAGCAATAACGGAGCAAAAAAAAACTAAACAAAAAATAACGGTTTTTTTCCTTGGTCGTGTACCTACTATTCTTGGAATCCTCTCAATAGGCCCAGGCGTGTGAGTAAAAGGGGCTTTAAAACCCGCAAATATATATATTAGGCTGATATTAGTCCAAAACAATTACCGATCCAGTCAATTATGGAGTAATATGAGGAATTTGAGGCTTGATGGTTGTTGTTTTTTTGGTAGCGGTTTTTACCATCGCACGTTACATTATGTCATGGCCGCCACTATGCTATATTTTTATTTAGTTTATGTATGTTTCCCTCGTTATTACTCAATCGATGATTTTAATACCGCTAGTTTTTTTTCTGTCCTTTTTTCATCGTCCGCCACTCGGAATCTAAGCCTAATGAAATGTGAAAGCCTAGGTCTATTTCCATAGAACATTAATGTCAGATTTTTCGGAGTTTCCCAATTCACCACTTAGTTTTTTTAACTAAATTGTCACCCTCCGCGAGGTTATATACCATATGACAATGGAATTAGATGTCTAGAAGTCCATTTGAAAGGTCAAGAGGTACGGGAAATATTGGAAACTTAATCGATTAAAGCTCCCCCTTCTCCCCCCCTCTAAAAAAAGAATGTATAAAATCACAAAACCAGTGGACATTATAAAAGCATTGGGGGAGGGCTGAACGTGGGGGAGACGAGGAACTTATACGAAAAGAAAGTTAGGGCGTTACAAAGACCGGAATTAGATGCGACGAAAGAACTTTCACGGCATTGATAAACCTGCAAGAATTCTTTTGACCTCTCAGAACTGATTGGATTAAATTATCGGGTACATGGGATTCAAAGCTGGACCATATTATCATCAACGGGACTAGGAAAATGCCCCTAAGCAAATCCACATATAAACTTATTTTTACATTCTCATGACAGATACCACTTAAAACAACAATCCAAAATGACGTCACAAATAGTAAAATAGGCCTTAACCCTAGCCTTTAGCTTTTCTTTAATTCACATATCCGTTAATCCAAGGGCCTAAATTGAAAAAAAAATACACAAAGAAGCATCGAAAATGAAAGCGGAGACCAGCCATCCATAAAATAACTCGACCATCCCATCCCGTCTTTTATATATTTTTTTCTAATATAAACGCACTCAGTTATGCCTGGAAGGAATAAGCAGCGGTTCTCAGTTGGTGTTCATACCGGATCATCTTTCATCTTAGGGCTTCTACTTGGACTTGAAGAACGCAATTGAAGAGATGTCTGGGAAGGAGATGGTACTGATTTTGTCACAGTGAGGACATACAGTTTAATGCGGGATCCGAACTATGGTATGCTCCCACATACGTACTTTCCTATTTATTCATGTACGACTATGTATGTGATGTTTTGAGTCGGGTTTTTTTTTGTTTTTTTTACCAGCGCTATGCACCTCATCTGCATTCATGACTCCCATCCTCTAAGCAAATCGAATGACGTTAAACTTACGATATTTTATTCGGGTTTTCCTGTTCTTACCTACTGTTTCTTGTGGTTTCTTAGGTTTCCTTGTTTTTTTTTAAGGTTTTCTTGCTTTTCTAAATATTTCTTGTTTTTTCCTTGGGCGTTCTTGATTTTCTAGGATTATCCTGGGTTGTCTAAGTTAGTTTCCCTAAGACCTAGGGTTTTCTGTTTTTCCTAGAGTTTTATTGAGTTGTTTTTGTAAGAATTTCTTTGCTTTTCTAAGGTATTCTTGGTTTTCCTCAGGGTATTCTTATTTTCCGCTGGGTTTCTTTCTTTATTAAAGTTTTTATATTTCTCAATGTTCTTTTTTCTATTTTTTTCTTAGGGTTTTCTGTTTTTATAGTTTGAATGTTATTGTTTTTAGGGTGTTTCTTCTTTTTTCCTATTGTGTTTTGTGTTTCCTTGGGGTTTTCTTTGATTTCTTAGGATGTTCTTGATTTTTCCCGACGGTTTTCCTGTTTTTTTTTATATCGGCTTACGAATAGGGAGCCGTGTTCGTACTTATGTGTCCTTAATTACAAACTCAGGGGGGTTTAAAGCGCGTTCTACGATTCCTGTCTCTAGGGTTGACTGTTCTATGCCCCGATCTCCAAGTAGTCGCCTCTTTACACTTCTCGGGATTTGTACGCAGATGTTTTCCCTAAAGGCCCCAATGACTACAGGAGGATCTGAGTCTGTATATCTTCCACACATTCTCATTTCCTCCATCCATGGGGTGGAGATGCCCTCGTTGGTATTCGTTTTAAATTAAAAGAGCCTCCGACACAATTTCACCTACCCTAACTTCACTACCTTAATTACGAACCTCTGCTCATAAACACGGGGATGCCCTCGTTATTTTCACTTTTATTTAATAATCCCAATTTTCTGTTCTCTCTGTACCCCCTCCCCCCTCTCCTCTCTACACCATTGGCTCGTAACACCTCTTCGTTGGATTGCACACCCTGTGAATTTAAAAAAAAATAATTCCAACGCACGGACGTTGGATATGTATAGGAGTATGGGTGTTTGAGGGGGGATAGGGGGGCTAGACCCCGTATAGGAGTATGGGTGTTTGAGGGGGGATAGGGGGGGCTAGACCCCGTAAATGCCAGGGTTGGTGTATAGTTGTTATCGACGTGTCATTAACATTCAGACCTGGGACTTAACAACATCTTTCCCTAGTAGTTCGGTCTGTGTGTTGGGCGAGAAGGATATTCGCGCTTTGACACTCGGAAAAACCTTTTATTATTTTTATAATTTTAATTATAAAATTACCAGGCAATGGCTTCACCACTCCTCCCTACGGGGGGAGCTTGCGCTTCGCTACCGATATTAAAATTTAAAATCTAAAAAAAGCAGCTATGGTTAAATTTTTATAAATTTTCTGAACTTCTCCAATTATAATAATTTTAAAAAGGAACTCTAAACTAAATTTTCCCCCTTTCAAAATATCACGTTGCTAAAATATAGTTATAGAAGAAGATATATAAAAATAAATTTTCTGAACTTCACCATTTGTAATTCTTTGGGTTTTAAAAATTCACAAAATTTCGATACTTATATTTATTTTTGAACTTCACCATTTTATTTTTGGACATTATAAAAGATTTATTAAAAATAACTTTGATAAAAAAACAAGTCATAATCAAACTAAGATGAAATTATTATTCAAATCCTCAAAAAAAACCTTCTTAAATTATAGTTAGTGATGATTAATTTCCAATACTATGAAAATAGTAATAGCCTTACATAGTATAGCTTAGTCTGGCATAGTATGACTTAGCCTAGACTAATCTAGCCTAGCCTAGCAAAGAATGTATAGTATGGCCTAGCTTAGCCTAGAAACCATAGTAAAGTCTAGCCTTGTATAGCCTACCATATATAAGATAATAAAGCTTAGCATAATATAGCATAGTATAGCTTATCATAGTATAGCCTAGCCTAGAATAGTATAGCATAGCCTAACCTAGTATAGTTTAGAATAGTTTAACATAGTATTGCCTAGGCTAGCCTAGTCTTGTAAAGCCTAGCATAGTATAGCCTACCTACCATAGCCAACCTTACCCTAATCTAGCTTAGCATAGTATAGTATAAGCATAGTATAACCTAGCCTAGCATAGTATAAGCTAGTCTCGCATAGTATAGCCTATCCTACTCTAGCATGGTATATCTTGGCATAGCACACCCAACCATAGCCTACCCTAGCCTATGCTAGCTTAGCATGGTACACTATAATCTAGCCTAGTCTAGCGTAGTATAGTCCTGTATAGCATAGTATATCCTTGTATAGCCCAGTCTAGTATATCATAGTATAGAATGGCCTAGACTAGCATAGTATACACTAGAGTAGCCTAGTATAGACTTGCATATATAGCTTAACATAGTATATATTAGAATAACCTAGCTTAGTATAGTATACCTGAGCCTATTACAGTGTATCCTAGCCTAACCTAGCTTATCAAAGTATAGCCTAGCCTGCCTAGCAGAGTATAACCTGGCCTAGCTTAGCGCAGCCTACAATTGTATATTAAAACTTAGTCTAGCCTAGCTTAGCTTAGCTTAACTTAGTATAGTATAGCCTAGCTTAGCCTAGTTCCTGGAGCCTAGCCTAGTATATTCTATCCTAGCCTAACCTAGTTAGCATATTCTAGTTAGACTAGCATAGCCTAGTATAGTATAGCATAGCCTACTTTACCCTACCCTACTCTAGCCTAGTTAGTATAGTATAGTATATCGTAGTATTGCCTAGCCTAGACTAGACTATTACATCTTAGCTTAGGCTTGCATAGCATGCATAACATAGCCTAGTCTAACCTAGCAAAGCCTCACTTATCCTAGCCTAGTATAGCAAAGACTAGCCTAGTCTAGCATAGCTTAGTATATCATAGCCTAACCTAGCATACCATAGCGTAGCATAGCATAGCATAACCTAGCCTAGCATTAACTACCCTAGACATGTATAGCCTATATTATACTATTATACCCTAGTCAAGGATAGCTTATTATTGTCTAGCCTAACATACTATATGCTATCCTAGCATAGCATAATATAGCCTAAATTAGCATAGTATATCCCACCCTTATACATTAAATCTTAGCATAACTTAGCTTAGTATAGCCTAACCTATAATAGCCTAGCATAGCATAGCCTATTCTAGGCTTGCCTAGCCAGGGTTTGCAAATAAAAAAAACAGCCCTAAAAAAACCCGAGGGGGAAGGGGGGTTCAAAATTACTTTTTTTTAAAGAAATGAACCCTACTTATGATTATTTTATTTAAAATTCATAATTATGTTTATAATTTCAAAAAATATGTATCAAATTAAGGTTATTTCTCTGATACTGACTCATAATTCATCTCTCCTTCTACAGGTTATGGCCATCATGGCTACCCACAATTCTCGATCAGTGATCTGTTCTTACTATAATATAATTATTAAACTAAGTAATTATTAATATTATATAAAAATAGAGAAAGATATTCTTTTTCTATGTTATTCTAATGCTTGTAGTGTTTGTTTTTGGAAAACCCCCAGAATAAAACCCGGGTTTTATTGGGGCTTTTGGCTAACCCTGTGCCTAGCAGAGTATAGCCTAACCTAGTCGAGTCTACAGAGTATCGGCCGAATAGTTATGATGTTATTGCCAAAACAAAATAATTCCCGGGCTAACTTTGGGAGGAATTTGACAATTATAGCATTCGAACGAGAATGTAAAACAACATAAGGGTTTCAAATTTTGTTAGAATCGGCCGAATAGTTACGATGTTATTACAAAAAAAACACAAACAAAACCGACCTAGTGAGATGTAGAGTCGCTCGCGACCTGACTCGCGCGCGACTAAAAATCGGTGGAATAAAGAATGTGAAGTGGGATTCCATCTTGGGTAGGCTTAATTTATGCTCTCTGTGAAATTGAGCCGTTTTGACACGCTCCAAGGGAAAATCATCAAATTGCTAAAGCCCTAAGCAAGGACAGAATAGGGCCGCCAGATGGCAATCGGGGATCTCCTACCATCCAAGTGGTTAATGGTCGCTAATAATGGGATGCCCTATTTAGAGTGGTATAATTTTGCATTGAGTCGATTAAAGCGTAATTTCCGATGCTAATCTGACCCTTATTTACAATTTATCGCATTAAATAGGGAAAAAAACATAGATGGTAACGGATGTTTAGATTAGATTTGTTGTAATATAAATGTTATGTGTGGTAGCAGGGACAGACGTGGTGGATGTCAACGTGCATAGGGGATAAACGGTAAGCATGCTCATGAAAATGTGTTGTTTAGGTATGATTAGGATAGGTTAAATCAATGGAATCCCCCCCTCCCCCCTCCCTCCTCCCCCCTCCCATCCTGAATCAATAAAAATATTCAATTTTCTTTCATGCTCTGTTATTATTATCTTTGAGTAAGCGAATAATATACCAAATTATCATTATCATCATCATAACTAACTGTAATTTAAGAAGGGGATTTTTTTTTAGTATTTGAATAATAGTTTCATCTTAGTTTGGTTATGACTTATGTTTTTTATCAAAGTTATTTCTAATAATTCCTTTATAATATCAAAAAAACAAAATGGGGAAGTTCAGAAATAAATATAAGTATCGAAATTTTTTGAATTTTTTAAAACCCAAAGAATTACAAATGGTGAAGTTCAGAAAATTTATTTTAATATATCTTCTATTCTTCTATAACTCTATATTTTAGCAACGTGATATTTAGAAAGGGGCAAAATTTAATTTAGGTTCCTTTTTAAAATTATTATAATTGACGAAGTTCAGAAAATTTATAAAAATTTACCCATGGCTGCTTTTTTTAAAGATTTTAATCTTAATAGCGAAGCGCAAGCTCCCCACGTAGGGGAGAAGTGGCGAAGCCATTGCGTGATTATTTATAATATTTAGAAAGAAAATCTTCATTTTATAACTGCTTAGATCAGAGGTGGGCAAAGCGCGGCCTGCGAAGGCTTTTCATGTGGCCCGTATTTCATTTTACAATTCTGTTCCATTTGAGTGCAATATTAGCAATTGCTATGTAAGTGCTAGTTCTTAAATCAGTCATTTACAAATATATTTCATTCGTAGATAAAATGTTCTTAAAATAATACGATACTTTATAGATAGTCTCATGACCCTTAGCTACACTGGCAAAAATCCGACATACGGGCGTTTTGTGCTCGGCCTGCGCGCTTGTTCGCCTCGCTCACAAAATTAAAGAAGTTGCGAGAGAAAGAGGGGTTTTTTTTTTTACAGCACATTCAAAATTGAAGTGCAAGAAAAAAAAATTATTATTATAGTTATCATTATCGTTCTCAATGTTTTTTAATGCAAAGACGGATACCCAGACAGGCACACATACATACATACTAACACACAGCGCTAGGATCATTATAATTAGACACTCTTTCGCTAGCGGAAGTTAAGCTTGGGGACTGTGTATAATCCTTGGATGGGGGACACCTGGGCCATGGGTAGAAAACACATGATGTAGAATTGTAAATCTTGGTTCGGGTTCCACGTTAAGCTGTAGGTCCCCTCTCTGATATAAGTCTGGAAGCAGTTTAAAAGGGGGTGACAAAACTAAGCAAAAAAAAATCCCCTCAGTTATTAATGTGGAGCTCTATCTATGACTATGTAGTATATGCAAACAAATGCACAAATGTAATTGCAGTTAACGTTTATTTATTCGAAATTTTCATCTAACTGTTTAAGTGCGGCCCGCAAAGCTGTACATAAGCTTCAATGTGGCCCGCAAAGCATTACATAAGCTTCAATGTGGCCAGCAAAGCTTTACATAATCTTCAATGTGGCCCGTAAAGCTTTATGTAAGCTTCAATGTGACCCGCAAAGCTTTACATAAGTTTCAATGTGGCCCGCAAAGCTTTACATAAGCTTCATTGTGTCCCGCAAGGCTTTACATAAGATTCAATGTGGCCCGCAAAGCTTTGCATAAGATTCAATGTGGACCGCAAAGCTTTACATAAGCTTCAATGTGGCTTGCAAAGGTTTACATAAGATTCAATGTGGCCCGCAAAGCTTTGCATAAGATTCAATGTGGACCGCAAAGCTTTACATAAGCTTCAATGTGGCTTGCAAAGGTTTACATAAGATTCAATGTGGCCCGCAAAGCTTTGCATAAGATTCAATGTGGACCGCAAAGCTTTACATAAGCTTCAATGTGGCTTGCAAAGCTTTTCATAAGATTCAATGTGGCCCGCAAAGCTTTGCATAAGATTCAATGTGGCCCGCAAAGCTTTAAATAAGCTTCAATGTGGCTCGCAAGCTTTACATAAAATTCAATGTGGCCCGCAAAGCTTTACATAAGATTCAATGTGGCCCTCAAAGCTTTTCATAAGATTCAATGTGGCCCTCAAAGCTTTACATAAGATTCAATCTGGCCCCCAAGCTTTATATAAGATTAAATGTGGCCCGGAAAGCTTTACATAAAATTCAATGTGGCCCGCAAAACTTTACATAATATTCAATGTCGCTCGCAAAGCTTTACATAAGATTCAATGTGGCCCCTCAAAGCTTTACATAAGATTCAATGTGGCCCCCAAGCTTTATATAAGATTAAATGTGGCCCGCGAAGCTTTACATAAGATTCAATGTGGCCCTCAAAGCTTTACATAATATTCAATGTGGCTCGCAAAGCTTTACATAAGATTCAATGTGGCCCTCAAAGCTTTACATAAGATTCAATGTGGCCCCCAAGCTTTATATAAGATTAAATGTGGCCCGGAAAGCTTTACATAAAATTCAATGTGGCCCGCAAAGCTTTACATAAGATTCAATGTGGTTCGCAAAGCTTTACATAAGATTCAATGTGGCCCTCAAAGCTTTACATAAGATTCAATGTGGCCCCCAAGTTTTATATAAGATTAAATGTGGCCCGCGAAGCTTTACATAAGATTCAATGTGGCCCTCAAAGCTTTACATAATATTCAATGTGGCTCGCAAAGCTTTACATAAGATTCAATGTGGCCCTCAAAGCTTTACATAAGATTCAATGTGGCCCCCAAGCTTTATATAAGATTAAATGTGGCCCGTAAAGCTTTATATAAGATTAAATGTGGCCCGCAAAGTTTTACATAATATTCAATGTGGCTCGCAAAGCTTTACATAAGATTCAATGTGGCCCTCAAAGCTTTACATAAGATTCAATGTGGCCCCCAAGCTTTATATAAGATTAAATGTGGCCCGCGAAGCTTTACATAAGATTCAATGTGGCCCTCAAAGCTTTACATAAGATTCAATGTGGCCCGCAAAGCTTTACATAAACTTACCAGTAAACTTACCAGCCCCGCCAGAGCTGGTTAAGCAGCATCCAACGGTCTTCTCGTTAATGGAGCAGGCAGCCTTCTCAGACTTATTCGTAGCTCCGGACAGTCTTCAAATAATTTGCCAATTTTTGATTTGAATGAATTTATTGACCTTGCATAGACCGTTTGGTCATCTAAATTGTTCCATTCATCAATAACTCTTTGACTAAAGGAGAACTTTCAGATATTCAATCTTGATCTATCCTTAAAGATTTTCAGGCCATGACCTCTAGTTCTTCTATCATCAATTATTGTAAAAAAATCTTCCTTTCTTAATCCTTCATAACCATGCATTATCTTAAAAATCTCTATTAAATCACTTCTATGTCGTCTCATTTCCAATGTCATAAGATTACAACTTCTTAATCTATTTTCATATGATTCATTTCTTAAATCAGTTATCATTTTAGTAGTTCTTCTTTGCACTTTTTCTATGTTATCTATTTCTTGTTGATTAGTAGGCCTCCACGCCTGTGAACAATATTCCAAAATAGGTCTGACTAAGCTTTTGTAAAGATTTATAATATTAAATTTTGACTTGTTGTCAATTGTTCTTTTTATTGTCGCCAAAACATAATTTGCTTTATAAACAATTTTGGCTATGTGCTCACTTGGTTTTAAAGTATTATGTACTATTACACCTAAATCCTTTTCTGTAACAGCCTTTTCAATATTTTCTGGTGCTAGGCTATATACAGCATTTACATTATTAAATCCTACATTTATAGTTTTTCACTTTCTAACATTGAAAATCATCTGCCAATCCTCTGACCATTTATGAAGTTTTTTTAAGTCTTCCTGAAGCACTCTAATTTCCTTATCATTTGAGCTAGTCCCGAAGATCTTTATATCATCACCAAATTTTAGAATATTTGATTTAATATTTTCGTCAATATCATTAATAAATACTAGGAATAATATCGGCCCCAATACTGAACCTTGCGGCACACCACTACTTATATTACTCCAAGTCGATTTTTGCCCTTGTATTATAACTCTTTGCCTTCTGGAAGTTAGCCATTCACCTATCCATCTCACTATTCCTTCTCCAAAACCATGACTCCTCAATTTGAGTAATAATCTCTGATGAGGCACCTTATCAAATGCTTTGGCAAAATTGAGGTATATGATATCTACTGGGTACCCTTCATCAACATATTTAGTTACCTTTTCAAAAAATGTAAGTAGATTTATCAGACAAGACTTTTTGGGTAAAAAACCATGTTGACTATCTTTAATTATATTCCTTTCTAATAGGTGTTTTAACATATCTTTTCTAAGTAATTTTTCCAAAACTTTGCTGACTTGGGATGTTAAACTGACTGGTCTATAGGACGATACTGAATTGTTTGGTGCTCTTGACCCTTTATAGATTGGAGTAATGTTCGCTTCCTTCCAGTCACTTGGTATTTGTCCATGCACATAACTGATTAAACATAATTTTCAATGGCTTTGATATCAAATGTCTAAGGTTTCTAAGCACTATATTAAAAATTTGTTCATTTCCAGGTGCTTTTTCTGGATCTAAGTCTGCTAAAACTGTATGTATAGCAGTCTCGGATAAATCAACATCATTCAACATATCATTTCCATCATACATTATTTTTGGTTGTGGCATATTTTCTAGCCTTTCACTTGTAAAAACAGATGTAAAATATTCATTAAATTTATTTGCCATTTGGAGATACTCTGTTACAGTTTCACCATTTTCATTTTCTAAAGGTCCAACCTCCTCCTTAACAGTTAATTTGCTTCTTACATATTTATAGTAGATTTGGGGGTTTCTCTTAATCTGCCTTGAAATTTTCCGTTCAAACTTCCTCTTGGCTTTTCTTATTTCTTTTTGTAATTCTTTCATTGCATTTTTATATCTTTCATTGTGCTGAAAGTCTGGATTTTCTCTATATCTTTTCCACCATCTAGTTTTGTTTTTTTCTTTTTCTTGCTATATGTATATTCCACCAAGGTGGCTTAGGTTTCGCTTTGCTTCTTATCTTTACTGGAACACATAAATTTATTTTTCTGTCCTGTTCTTTTTTAAATAAATCCCACATTTCATATACATTTTTATCTTTAAAAATCTTGATCCAGTCAACTTTTCTAAATTCTTCTTCTAATTTTTTGAAGTCAGCATTCCTATAATCAAGATATTTCTCTTTCCAATTCAAATCCAACGTTGGCAAAGATATACTAAATTGCACAATATTGTGATCACTACTACTAAAATGTGATTTTACTTTAACATCGTCCACTAGATTATCATTTGAGGTTAATACTAAATCTAAAATACTGTCCTGTCGCGTTGGTTCTCCTACATGCTGCGTGAGAAAATTATCCATAGTTAAATCAAGAAAGTCCCGGGCTTCTCCCTCTGCATGCAAAGAGTCCCAATCTATCATCCTATAATTAAAATCACCTGCGATAACAATATTTTCTTCTCTTTGGCAAACTCTTCCAAGAATTTGAAATAAACTATCTTTTTCTACTTGTGATGCTGATGTACTTAAATAACATCCTCGAATAACAATATTGCTGTTGTTTACATTACCTTTTATCTTACACCATGCTGACTCCGTGTTTTCATTGTTCGTCAAATCCTCTATTAATGTCGCTTTGAGTTCTGATTTAACATATATCAAAACTCCTCCTATCTGTCTGTCTATCTTTTCTAAATGTGTCATAATTTCTCAGTTGTATTTCTGCTTCCCCAATTTTACTTGATGCCCATGATTCAGTAATTATTATTATATCTGGGTCTTTTTCATAAACATATGCATGTAGGTCAGGTACTTTATTAACTATGCTTCTTGCATTAATCAACACTGCTTTCAATTTTTTATTTAACCCAGGACTATTTTCCTTAAAACTAAGTTAATTTACAATAACATCTTGCTGGCTTACTGATGCTCCCTTTGGTTCGGCACCTTTTGAACTACTTTTCCTCGGCTTATTATCCAGTTTTTTGGATTTTGAGAACCTTGTCTCTTCTCTTTTAGCTGATTTCTTAATTTAAAATCTTCTTTCTGCTGCTCCCTGGTTCTATCTGAGTCAACATAAATACCTTTCCATTTTGGTATATTATCAGGTATTTTTGTTTTTTTCAAAATTTTGTATTTCTGGTCCCTATCCTTCACTTTTACAAACATCATCTTCGGCTTATTTCTATAATTTTGCTTCTTCGGCAACCTTTTTGCCTCAACTACATCAATATTTCCGACTTGTAAAATATCCCAAAGTTTATTCAATATATCCCTGTCATCATTCGCATTCTGCAAATTCTTTTTATTAATTTCCCCGATGTCCATCTCACTAATTTGTTTCATATTCTTTATTATCAAGCAATTCTCTTTTTCTTTTCTTCTTCTATTTTCAAAAAACTCTTCTCCAGCAATTTTCTTTATATTTCCTCTGAATTCTTCATTTTTTACATGAATCACATCTTCCACCCTATTATCAATTTCATCTACCTTTTTTTCTATTTCATCATTTTTTGTTTTAAGTTCAGTTACCAACTTTAAGACATCTACAGCCTTCGAGTCACAGTTTGAGCAAAACCAGTGAGTTTTGCCTTTCACAATAGTTTTCAAAGCATTGTACACAACATCATCCTCAATTTTCTCAAAAAGTGTATGGAACCAAAATCCACAATATTCACAAAGTAAAGCAGCTTCAATGTGGCCCGCAAAGCTTTACATAAGATTCAATTTGGCCCGCAAAGCTTTACAGGCGATTCACTGTGGCCCGCAAAGCTTTATATAAGCTTCAATGTGGCCCGCAAAGCTTTACATAAGCTTCAATATGGCCCGCAAAGCTTTATATAAGCTTCAATGTGGCCCGCAAAGCTTTACATAAGCTTCAATATGGCCCGCAAAGCTTTACATAATATTCAATGTGGCCCGCAAAGCTTTACATAAGATTCAATGTGGCCCGCAAAGCTTTACATAAGATTCAATGTGGCCCGCAAAGCTTTACATAAGATTCAATGTGGCCCGCAAAGCTTTACATAAGATTCAATGTGTCCCGCAAAGCTTTAAATAAGCTTCAATATAGCCCGCAAAGCTTTACCCACTCGTAAGCTTAAATGTGACCCGCGGCTTCAACTTATTACCCATCCCTGGCTTAGAGCGATTATTTGTTGCCTACATCGATTCTATTAAGTTACCATTTCGGTCGGGAGGTCGGGCGGTAACCATTTTTCTTTTCAATGAGTTTTTGAAAGTTTTGAAGTTCGTAAAAGGTCAGAAGATTTGTTTTTTATTTGATAATACATTTCTTTCTTTTTTTCAAATTTTTTGAAACAATTGAGAGCACGCGACTTAGGTCTGTTGACCTTGGATTAGGAAATTACGGCTTGTAGACCTCGGTCCAAAAGTCATGGGCCTTTGATTACAGCTTGTAGACCTCGGTACGGGGAGTCTTACGTCACATGGCATCGTGATGTGGAAATCAACGAATCGGTTCTACCTGACATCAAATTAATTCAGAATGTTTTGGTTGTAAAATTCCTACTCACAGACACCTGATTGTATATAGAACTTATACAATAGTAACGCAAAATCAAGAGGTGCTGCCACACACTTTGTCGTTGTTTTATAACCGTAAAAAAGAGAATGTATGGAAGCAAACTTATGAATGAAGAGACAATTGGAGAGCGAGTTTGTAAAAAGTGTGAGAGAGTGAGTAATTTATGGTGTGAAGAACAGTGTGATTGAGGTTTTGACTACGAGTGTTCTGAGGTGGTGTGGACATGTAAAAAGAGGATGCGTGGAAGTAGACTTGTGAAGAGACCATCGGAGAGTGAGTTTGATAAGAGTATGAAAGAGAGTGAAGTATTTATGGTGTGAAGAAGGCGGTGAGCGAAACATGACGGTGGTGTGGACATGTAAAAAGAGGATGTATGGAAGTAGACTGGTGAAGAGAAAATACAAGAGTGAATGTCAAGATGTGAGAAGCGTTAAAGGACCCCATAAAAAGTGAGTTGATTATATAAAGGAGTATGTGAGAGAGAGAGAAGGGTGTGAAAGAGGACGAAGTGGATGATATTGTGTATGGTAGGTGTGGATGGAGGAAGTTTGTGATGGGAGAGGGAGTGCTTGGTGCGTTTTTTCCAGGGATGAACCCGAACTGGAAGAGATGCTACCACACATAGTACCCCACCACTACGAAGGACGAATTTGACGATGAATAAATGATAGTAGCTTTTGTACTAAATTGGACATGGGTAGGATGCGAGGGAGTGGAGTTTTTTAGTGGAATTGATGTGCATCGACCTCCAGGTGTTAGAAAGCGATGGATGATAACGATTTCAAGAAAATGCGGTGGTTGCCACAGGTTGGAGCCCCGGGAGGAGGGGGTATTTCTCGTCTCTTGTCTGATCTTGGAGTATTTATCATTCCTAGCTTGGGGTAATTTTCGGCCTTCGTTCATATCTTGGGGTATTTCTCGTTCCAATCATGGGGTATTTTTTGTGCCTCGTTCCGATTTG
The DNA here is from genome assembly GCA_963969495.1 of Ceratothoa steindachneri. Taxonomy (NCBI): domain Eukaryota; kingdom Metazoa; phylum Arthropoda; class Malacostraca; order Isopoda; family Cymothoidae; genus Ceratothoa; species Ceratothoa steindachneri. The sequence goes on from OZ018334.1 coordinate 28,689,893, forward strand.
GGGGTATTTGTCCTCCTTCTTCTGATCTTGGGGTATTTATCGTTCCGAGTTTCGATCTTGGGGCATTTCTCTTACCGCGTCCGATCTTGGGGTATTTCTCATTCATATCTTGGGGTATTTTTCGGCCCTCTCTCGTATCTTGGATAATTTCTCGTCCTTCATCCCTATCTTGGGGTATATTCGTTCCTAATTCCTATCTTGTGGTATTTCTCGTTCCTATCATGGGGTATTTCTTGTGCCTCGTTCCGATTTTTTTGTTATTTTTCGTGCCTCATTGTTATTTTAGAGGTATTCCCCGTTCCTATCTTCGGGTATTCTCGGTTGCTATCTCGGGGTATTCCTCATTCCTATCCTGGGATTATTCTCATTTCAATCTTGGGTTTTTTTTCGGCCCTTGTTCGTATCTTTAGAGTATTTCTCGTCCCTGGTTCCTAACTTTGGGGATTTTGCATCTTTCGTTCGTATATTGTGTTGTTTTTATTCCCTCGTTTCTATCATGGGTATTTCTCGTTCTTATTTTAGGGTATTTATCGTCATTCGTTCGTATCTTTGTGCATTTTTCGTCCTTGTTCCGATCTTGTGGCATTTCTCGTTCCTCGTTCCAATCTTGGGGTATTTCTCGTTCCTCGTTTCAATCTTGGGGTATTTCTCGTTACGATGTTGGGGTATATCTCGTCCTTCGTTACGATCATGGTGCATTTCTCGTTCCACGTTTCGATCTTGGGGTATTTCTCGTACCTCATCCGATATTGGGGTATTTCTCGTCCTTCCCTCCAATCTTGGGGCATTTCTCGTTTCTCGTTACAATCTTGGGGTATTTCTCGTCCAATCTTTGGGTATTTCCCGTTCTGATCTTCGGGTATTTCTCGTTCCTCGTTATGATGTTGGGGTATTTCTCGTTCCTCGTTACGATGTTGGGGTATTTCTCGTTCCTCGGTACTATGTTGGGCTATTACTCGTTCCTCGGTCCAATCTTGGGGTATTTCTCGTTCCTCGTTTCGATCTTGGGGCATTTTTTGTACCTCGTCTAATCTTGGGGTATTTCTCTTTCCTCGTTTCGATCTTGGGGTATTTTCCGTACCTCGTCCGATCTTGGGGCAGTTCTCGTCCTTTGTTCTGATTTTGGGGTATTTTTCGTTCCGATCTTGGGGCAGTTCTCGTCCGTCGTTCCGATCTTGGGATATTTCTCGTTCCTCGTCTGATTTGGGGGTATTTCTCGTTCCTCGTTCTGATCCTAGGGCATTTTTAGTCCTTCGTTCCGATCTTGGGGTATTTCTCGTACCTCGTCTGATTTTGGGGTATTTCTCGTCCTTCGTTCCGATCTTGGGACATTTCTCGTTCCTCGTCTGATTTGGGGGTATTTCTCGTTCCTCGTTCTGATCCTAGGGCATTTTTAGTCCTTCGTTCCGATCTTGGGATATTTCTCGTTCCTCGTCTGATTTGGGGGTATTTCTCGTTCCTCGTCCCGATCTTGGAGTATTTCTTGATCATCGTTCTGATCTTGTGCTGTTTGTCGTCCTTCTTCCGATCTTGGTGAATTTCTCGTCCTTCTTTCCGATCTTGGGTATTTCTCGTTCCTCTTCCATCTTGGGGCATTTCTCTTCCTTCGTTCCGATCTTGGGGTATTTATTCCCTTCGCTCCGATTTTGGGGCATTTATTGTCCTTAGTTCTGATCTTGGTGCATTTCTCATCCTTCGTTCCGATCTTGTGGTATTTCTCGTACCTCGTCCGATCTCTGGGTATTTCTCGTTCTTCGTTTCGATCTTGGGGTATTTCTCGTCCTTCATTCCGATTTTGTGTTATTTCTCGTGTCGTTCCGATCTTGTGGTATTTCTTGGTCCACGTTCCGATCTTGGAGTATTTTTCGTCCTTCGTTCCAATCTTTGAGTATTTCTTGAACCTCGTTCCTATCCAGTAGTATTTATCGTTTTACTTAATTGAAACGCAATAAATGCATTTAAAATTAAAAATATTCTTTTATTGATTCTTAATCCCTTATGAATGATCCCTAAAAATCACAGAAAAAATCTAAAATTATTTTACCTCCAAAACTACACATTTGATTAAATGGAAGTGAATCTTTATCATTTTAGCAGAAAACCAATTTAAACCTGACACAAATGAGACTTCTTGTGCTGCATCACTGATGATAGATAATTTATATGAGGTTTATATTTTGTAACTTTGAGGGAGATAAAAATGCGCTGTTAGTTTCATTTGTAAAGCTACTCCTATTACGAGACAACACAGTTCATCAGTGAGAACAATGATTTACAAGAATATGTCGATGAAAAAATGATAATAATGCTGTTCCAAGTCTTTGTAAACAGACAAAAACAATTAGAATACTGTATCTATTTTTCTACATTTCTCTCTGTTTCTCTTGTCTCTAATCACTTCTTTTCAATATTTTCCAAGTTAGCTCTAAAGTATACAAATTTCTGCCTCCAATTTGACCTAGTTTGAAATTGAATCAACTGCATTTCAAAATTATCCATATCTATCCATGAAAACATCTGCAAGTTTAGTTCATTCACTTTTATACTGTCTGTAAACTTAATGAGTTTTGCAGTCTCTTAATTCTCTGAATTTAGCAATTCTTGTAGAGAACTACTCAACAGTTGACTCAATGATGTTTAAAAATAGCTTTGGAAGACATTGACGGTCTGTTGTGTCATACTTTGGCAGATTATTGATATATCTTTTAGGTTTGGAAAGTATCTAAATCTCTTACTGCCTAGATCCCTCTTAAAAAAAAACCCCGCTATTGTCATTTAAAAGGCCTTTATGAAATCAAACATAACATCGTGTCTTACCAGCACCCTGTAATTTAACGTTTGTCATTTAAATGTTATCAAATATTCTGCAAAAGACATTTCTTTAGTCAAGAGAGTTATTTGCCTCATCCAAGCATTCAGCAAATCGTTTCAGAACCAAAGCTCGTTTAAGCCAACTAACATTGTATTGTGTACACTGAATCCACCTCATTCAATAAATTCTAAAATTGTCTTTTATTTAAAGCAGAGAGTAGATTAGATAGCTGTCTTTAATGTGAAATTGATGCAGAATGAATTTCTCGCTGTCTACGAAGAATCGTCTCAGGGCGGGAGAGAAATGCATTGTTTGAAAGAGCAATCCTGATTCGATGGCAGGTGGCGACGAAGAATACAAGGGGGGGGGGGGAGATCCAGTTGACACGTGAGTTTAAATAAGTGAACCTGCCCATTATCGGGGTCACTGCACCAATAAGGGGGGGGGGGAGAATAAGGAAATATGGGTCAAAGAGAAACTGGCAAATGAATCTTATTTCTCCTCGAACCATCCCTCCAACCTCCTTCCAATTTTAATCCACCGATCAGAGACGACTAAATCAGGGCTCATATAACAGCGAAAGCTGGCCCTCAAAAATATTCACCTGGTGATGGACCCCTCTAAATTTGTACTCTAAGTACTCGTACGTTCAAATTTGTATTTTTGAGTAGTTATGCGTTTAATATTGTACTTTTGACTACTTTACTGTGTACACATTTTTTCCTGGAAGATTTAACTTGGCCTAATAAAAGAATTATTAGAAATAACTTTGACTAAAAGAATATAAGTCATAACCAAACTAAGATGAAATTATTATTCAAATACTTAAAAAAATCCCCTTCTTAAATTATAGAGTTAGTGATGATAATGATGATGATGATACAACTGGAGCTGCTTCTCCTGCGCTTCGCAGGCAGACCTTCGTTCTATATCCTACGGCTTATCTGGCCCTAACAACGGAGTTTGGTCTTAAAAATGTAAGAGGTTTCCAGTACATCATCATCATCATAACTTCATCATCATCATCATCATCACTAACTATATTTTAAGAAGGGGATTTTTTGAGTGTTTGAATTATAATTCCATGTTAGTTTGGTTATGACTTATATTTTTTTATCAAAGTTCTTCCTAATAATTCCTTTATAATATCAAAAAACAAAATGGTGAAGTTCAGAAATAAATATCAGTATCGAAGTTTTCTGAATTTTTTAAAACCAAAATAATTACAAATGGTGAAGTTCAGAAAAAATATTTTTATATATCTTCTATTCTTCTTTCACTCTATATTTTAGCAACGTGATATTTTGAAAGGGGGGGGGGGAATTTAGTTTAGAGTTCCTTTTTAAAATTATTATAATTGGCGAAGTTCAGAAAATTTATAAAAAATTAACCATGGCTGCTTTTTTTTGGATTTTAAATTTTAATCATAGTAGCGAAGCGCAAGCTCCTACGGGGGGAAGTGGCGAAGCCATTGCCTGGTAGCCTAATAATTTATTCTTGGTCTAGGGTTTTTAAGATCCATACTATTTTCTAGGCCAAAAGGCAATAAAAAAAACTTTTATCGGAATTCTTTTGATATACGGAAAACAATCCTTTTTTTGGTAAACATGAAGAACGGCGGCGCGCCCGAAAAAGTGTATTTTTTTGCGTGTATGTTTCGTTCACCCGCGCAAGCATATTCATGCACGTTTGGTTAAATAAAAACGTTAAAAAAAGTTAGAACATTATTCTATAAACAATTATGATTATATACTGGGGGCTGTGTCCCCCAGACACTCCCCCATTGATTGAAACTCAGGATCATCGTAGGGGAGTCCCCCGCAGTGCTAAACCCCCCACGAGCAGTCTCCTTGAATTTGCTCCAAAAAGGTGAAACATATTGGAACACGGACGAAATAGTTTGTGTTCCATCGTTCGTGCCATCGATCGTAATGTTTACCCTCTTTTTCATCTAAATTTGCTTTATATTCGGAAAAAAATCAGTTATGCCTTAATTTTAATGCATTTTCTGACCTTTACGATTTGTAATTAGTTTTTTTTTTTAAATTCCAAAACATTCCCTAATCATATTCAATTTTTTTCTGAAATCTTAAAAAGAACTTTGATAAAAGCTTCAAATATACCAAAAACTAGCCTTAATTTTAATCATTTTGGAAAACCTCTCTCTTTTCTAATGCTTTTTCTTGAAAAAAAAACAACTTCCAAACATTGAAAAATAGTCTTTAATTCCAAAATTTCATTATGTTAATTTATTTTTAATAAAATTACAATAACATACCAAGGCACAGTTGAACTAAGAGAATTTTTTCTTAATTCCAACTGTTCAAAAAATTACCTTCCTAAACTATAGTGTTTGGGATAATGAAAATTCATTATGACGTCATAATATGACATTGTATTGCATTGAATTCATCTAAAATTGTAACTAATTTTCCAGATAAAATACTTCTACCCCACCCCCCTTTTTTCCTTTACCCTGGCATTTATTAATGACTTGCACTTTTGTATTTTAAGGTTATTTCTGGTTCATAGAAATAGCTTGTATACGAAATAAGTGAGCTGGTCATTTTCCACGCAATTTTGTCTATTCTTTCCTCTCTGACAACCATCGTCGTTATGGCAATAAAAAACTGATTTCTTATGACTTTTGCCATAGTCTAGAGGCCTAGCATGGCCTAATTATACATATACCTTTCCCTCCATTTTTCGTCCACCCGCAAGTAGTCGATTTTTTCGAGGAGAAATTCGCTTCAAGGATGCAGGATTGTGGACAAACCACTATTCGTCTCTAAATCACCAATGAAAGTTAATGCGCCCTACTTACAGTTCATAGTAAGGATCTCATGATAACATCTTGCTTCTTTCAACACTATTTAGCGCAGAGAAAGTTCTGCTCGAGCCATCAGGTTAACGGAGGGGGAAGAGCTTTGCTGACTGTTGGCAAGACACCACTGGAAATGGGTTGCCTTTTTGCCCTTGGCAAAGGTGTTTTGGTTTGGGCACTCGGTCGATAATTATTAAAAGGTGTCATAATAACTAACATTTTTGCTATTTCCCTCAATTATCCCAGTGGTCTATAAGACCCTTGGCACTTTTGTATTTACAAGTAGCTCTAGTAATTCTGCGAAATTGATTTTTTCGCAACCGAACAAAGTAAATAGGCATTGTGTATTAATTCGGTCGTATATAGCATTTCAATGGGCTGAAATACGTGGAGTAATTCCTAATGCAAATTCTATTCTTTGTTTATATACTCGAAAAAGATTCGGGAGGAATGCGCTACGACGCCATCTGGTGACTAAACAAGAACTAAGATTTAAAGAAATAAACCGATTCTGAAACCAGCTTGAAATTTGAAGAAGTATAGGTATTCTGTAATTCTGGATTCACTCCCAAATTATTGTACAAAACTTTTTTATTATTATTATTATTATTATTATTATTATAGCCCGTCGTAAGCAGAAAGATAAACGTTCTAATATTTTTATTAAGCGAAAAATATATCATTTGGGGAGAGTAATAGTTCGGTGAATCTAAATTTTTATTTACGGCCTAATGACAATAAACATAATTGACTTTTATTTATTAAAAAACAACAATTAAAATGATGCATCAAGGATAAAAAAAAAATGGCACCAAGAGCCTCGTTGAGCCCATGTAGTCCTTTGACACCCATAAATAAATATGTAATCAAGATTACCTTCTTTATCCCTCTTTGTCATACAGTTTCCCGATAAATAAAAACAATTTAATTTCATCCACGTGACGTCATGTATGGGAATAATAATAAACAAATGATAACGGCCACAAAATTCAGGTTTCTATTAATATCGATAGATAGAAAATATCTTTTGTTTTCTATTGATAGAAATTATGTCCAAGATTAAACAAAACAATTTTTTGGATCACTTTTCACAATTAATAACTCGTATTGCCTAAATTTTTAACTGTCCTGTTTTGGGGACACATTGCATTTATGGAAGAAAAACATATTCCATTTTACCACTCAGACCATAGCTTCATCAACATTCCCCAATAATTTGCCACAAACCAAGCTCTTCATCTTAAGGATTGGTGGTAAACGCTTAGTGTTAATTTGGAATTGTGCGGTAGTTGGTATAAAAAAAAAAATCCGAGGCAAAATTTTGAAGGGAGGACGAACATCGTAAATCTACTTCGCCTTCTAGTAGTCTCCTTCTGAGGGGACTGGAGCTATATACCTTTCATACACTTTGATCTCCCTAACTTCACCACTTTCTTTCGGAATTTGTTTTAAAAAACTGACGGGAAGCAACGTCCCACTGGGTGGCTGGTTTCCCCCTTTAAATATATAAATAGTTTGGTTGAAAATCTGTAAAGCTTGTTTCATCTAATTATATTATAGGAGTCTTTGTGACCCTCCATTCTGTTATAGCAGTCATCTTCATCCTCCATTCTGTTTATAGCAGTCATCTTCATCCTCCATTCTGTTTATAGCAGTCATCTTCATCCTCCATTCTGTTTATAGCAGTAATTGTCACTCTCCGTTCAGTGTTAGCAGTCCTTGTCATCCTCCGCTCTGTTATAGCATTCATTTTCACTCTCCTTTTAGTTATATCAGTTCTTGTCACCCTCCATTCTGTAAAGGCAGTCATTGTCAGCCTCCATCCTGTTATAAGTCTTTATCACCCTCTGTTATGTTATAGCAGTACTTGTCACTCTCCATTCTGCTATGGCAGTCATTGTCACCCTCTATTGTTTTATACCACTCATTTTCACCCTCTATTCTGTGTTAGAAGTCCTTGTCACCTTAAATTGTGTTATAGCAATAATTGCCACCCTCCATCTTGTGATAGCAGTCATTGTTACGCTCAGTTCTGTTATAGCTGTCCTTGTCCCCCTCCATTCGGTGATAGCAGTCATTTTCATCCTCTTTTCTGTTATTCCAGTCCTTATCACCCTCCCTTATGTTATAACATTCCTTTTCATCCTCTATTCTATTATACATTCCATCCTGTTATAAAAGTCCTTGTCATTTTTAATTTTGTTATACTAGTCCTTGCTATTCTCCAGCCCTTTATATCAATTCTTGCCATCCACGACTCTGTTATAACGTCCTTGTCATTCTAGATCCTGTTATTAGCAGTTATCATCCTTCTCTCTTGTGTCTTCCCTCATTCTGTTCATCTCACGATGCCTGATGGCAGCGAGATCGGCCACTCAGTCCCTGTGACCGGGGCGGTGCTTTCTCTCGAAAAATGTACGGGGAAGGGAGAGTCCAAATCCGACGTCCCCCCCCCACCCCTCTCTCTCCCCATATCTTTCGCACGTTCGCACACGCAATCCCACAATCGTACACAGCACATCCGTCACGAACGCTCGAGTTTAATTCCGGTGGGTTTTCTCAACCGCATTTTCCATTATGCTTTTCTTCGCTCAGATCAAATTCAGTGTAGGAATTGCAAGAAACATTTTCCTACATTCAAAGGATTCAATGGTCGGAACAGGTACGTTCGCCATGCGATAAAAGGAATATTACATACACGTCATCGTTCTGGGGAAGGTGTAACGTGCCTAACTTGCCAGGATACCTAGTACTAATTAAAGTTTGGACATATAATTCGGAGGAACGTATGAATAAATATTTTTATACTATTCCTCTAATAATAGGACGTTTAAGACGCTGAATTCTTCTCTTACAAAAGGCGTCGATAAACCGAACTAAAAAGGCGGAATGCCGCAAGGTTTCTTGTTAGGGTCCTAACAGATTTGCTATCGCCAATTTGTCAAGTTTCCTGTATGCCTTTCTGCTTGGTCGGGAAAGACGACCCCTCTTCCTTATGGAATGAGTTGCGTGCCCTCCAGTAATCTGTTTAACGAACCAACTTTCAAATTATTCGCTTATACCAAATGTAAACTAGAATGGGCTGGTCTATAAATACCAGTATTGGAATAGCTGCGATATGGAAAGAAATGATTATAAAAATCCAGAAAAGACAACATGAATAAAGAAGGAAAAAAGACACGATGAATATTCACTTCTACCCGTTGCTTGGAACCGAGCGATTACAACCTGATACCCCAAACATCGTACAACCAATACCTTAAAGAACTTAAAGCTACGAACATATAGCTCTATCACCCCCCCCCCAAAAAAAAAAAAACCTCATGGGGTAGGACACATCGGCTCACCTTTCCTTCTGCTCCTTCAACTTCAGAGCCACCAGCCAATTAACGTGAGATTAAATCTTGTTAAATTGGACACTGGTGCTGCTCCTTTCCGACGACTGCCGGAGGTCGGAACAAAGGAGTTGGGTTGTGACGTCACCTGCCCTATAAATAGGATCGAGGCCCTTATCCATCACGATCTTAGAGGGTTTAAACCGGGGATGGGGACCCTTTTCAGTAGCAAAGGAGAATTGCACGTGCATAAAAACATGCGTGTGCATAACTAATGAACTTTTACTTTTCAAATTTATAGATATTTACTCCCTCAAACTAAGTAAGCCTAATTGAAATATTATAATTTAATAAAGATAACTAACCTAATATTAATAACAGTTGCAATTACAAAAAACAACAACAACAAAGAGTACAATGTTCTAAATTTAATTCAATTTTCTTACCTTACATTTTAATGAGGGTCTCTCAGCCGGCCGCGGGCGGGTTAAGATTCGACACCAAGATTCAGACTCAGTAATAATAATAATATGTTTGCGTTGTCAGATAAACAAGAAATGGTAATGATAATAATGGTTAACTACCCCCTCCATGAACGCCCCGCTGCTACCTCCCCACCCCCCACCCAGCCTTGGGCCAGAGAAACCTGCAAAAATGGGTCACGCAAGAAAGACGAGAAAGGACACACGCGTACGCATACATACATGAGAGAGAAAATCTACCTTCCCCCCCCCCCCCTGCCTCTCGTGAGCATCCTCGGGCGACCACTCGGTACGTGGGTGGATGCCCAGATACAACCGTACCCGGATGTCGGGGGGGGGGGAGCAAGGGAACCCAGATATATCCGGTGGCGGAAACGGGCACACCTGGCCTCCAGACGGGGCGGAGAGAAAGATAAAATGACCGAACGATGTCAGTTTGAAGTCTCGCATTGTGTATTTTTCGCGCCATGAACGTCCTTTCAATGAACGTCCTTTCCATGAACGTCCTTTCGAGGGTAGAAGGATCTGTTTCATCATGAGAAGTTTTGGTTCCATAAGGTACTATGCTGGCTCAATGCCGGTTGGTAGCTAAGGGACGTCAGGGGAAGTAGTCGACACTTTTTGTTCTTTTTTTTTTGCCGCGTCTGGAATCGAACCTGAGACTTTTTGTTTTAAAGTCCAGCCCCCAAATGATCATTTTAGGACAGGTGCAAATCAGTAAATTTATGGCTGGTTGGTCGCTTCCTAAATTCAAGCTTTTGATTAAGGGTAAGGTTAGGGTTATTATTTTTATTTTTTTTTTACTAAATTTTCGAAACTTAAAATGTTTTATTCAATAACTTTAAGCTGAATTATGGCTGATAAAATGATTTTAGATCCAAATAAAGATTAATTACCCTCAAATCTTTATAAACTCAATTCTCTCTAGCTTTCTTTTACCTTCTTCCATACATCATTACGTCCACTAACTCCACCATATTCTAAATCTCATCAAATACTTTACAATGGATATTCCTATGTTGTTTTTAGCTTACGTATGTTTAACATGTCAGTTTAGTTGGAGGAGGAGGTAACATGGAGTCTGTTTGTTACCTGTATGTGCCACATATATGTTGCCTTTATGGATCTGCTTAAGAACATGAAAAAAGTTAATCAATAGCCTATGTGAGGCAGTTCCTGTCCCCATCACCCAGTTCAGTCCGCCCTAACATCCTCATATTATAAATCAATCCAATCTATTCTTAAAAGTCCGCAGGGAGGACGCTTCTATCACATGACGAGTGAGCCTATTCAATCCATCTACCATTCGATTTTTAAACCAATTTCTACCAATCTCTTTCCTAAACCTAAACTTAACCAGCTTAAACCCATTGTTACTTGTCCTATTCTGCTCACTAAATTAAGAACCTTACCTAAGTCTCCCCTATTATAACTTTTTACCCACTTGACTTCAATCAAGTCCCCCTCGCACTCTTCTCCTTTCTAATGTATGCAGATTTAATCTCCTAAGCCTTCCACCATAAGGTCAGCTCCTCAACCCATGAATCATCTTCTTTGCACACAAGCAAACAAATATCCATCCTATAATAGGTTGACCAAAATTGCACTGCATAGTTATGATGAGGCCTAACTAATGTCAGGTACAGTTCCGGAATGACATCAGCACTCCTATTACTTACACTTCTCCTAATAAACCCCAATACCCTAGTAGCTCAATTCCTAGCACTTAAGCACTCCTTTCTAGGCCGGAGGTCTGAACTTACCAGGACACCTGAATTATTTTCACATTCTAATCTTTCTAAAACTCTCCCATTCAGTTTTGATTATTCAGTGTATTACATCTACATACAGTGACTGGACATAAGTATTTGCACAACTCTATTTGTGATGTATTTTGAAAAGTTCGAGATCTTGTTTGGGGTAAAGAATACATGTAGTTCAGAGAACATATATTTAACAGAATATTTAAGCAGAACATACAAAAATATATTGACAACCAGAAAATCAACTAAACAAAAAAATGTAGGGGACAAAAGTATTTGGCCAAAATTAATATCATGTTAAATCATTGTTAGTTTATCGCACAATTTTAATAACTTAATTTAAACGTCTTATAAAGCTGCCAGAAACTTCCAGAAGCACATGTACTGTAAACAAACTACGATCGGCACAATCATTACCTATCCAGAGTTTGTTGAAGGTGGATGCTCAGTGAATACAATGTCGAAAGTCAAAGAAATACCCAAAGCTATTCGAAAGCAAATAGTTGGACTTAGTAATGAAGGATTAACCTATAGGCAAATTGCTGAACGTGTTAAGGTTCCATACTCAACTGTTGGGTCAATAGTTCGGAAGCATCGAGAGACTAGGGCAATCTCGAACCTGCCAAGTGTTGGAGCTCGTCGCAGGATCACGGGCAGCCCTCGACGATATATGCTGCGTAAGGTGACGAATGTGCCCATGACTACCAGTACAGACCTACAGAATGAACTGGAGTCACAGGAAGTTCACGTCAGTCGAAAAATGGTTTCTAGAGAAATGCATCGAAGTGGTCTACATGCTTCCACTCCACGTAAAACTTCCCTTCTTACAGCAAAACATGTGAATAATCGTTTAACGTTTGCCAAAGACCATCTTGACAAAAGAATTGAGTTTTGGGAACGGGTTGTATGGTCCGACGAAAGCAAAATTGAACTTTTCGGCCGAAACGAAGCTCGTCATGTTTGGAGGAAAGCAGGGACTGCCTATGATCCCAGAACACCATTCCTACCATTAAGCATGGAGGAGGCACCATCATGGTGTGGGGCTGTTTTACTGTCCATGTTGTAGGGGAACTCCACATCCTTGATGGAAAAGTGGATAGTTCCATGTACAGGCAAATACTGGAGCAGAAGCTGCTTCCGAGCGCAAAAAATTCTACGGCCGGCGCAAGTGGATCTTTCAGCAGGACAATGACCCCAAACATACGGCGAAATTAACGAAAGAATGGTTCGCAAATAAGAAAATAGGTGTCCTTCCGTGGCATAGCCAATCGCCTGACCTCAATCACATTGAAAATTTATGACGATTATTCAAAACTGCTGTGCACAAAAGGAGTCCAAAGAACCTTGATGATTTGAGGATCATCTGCATGCAAGAATGGAACAAGATACCACAAACGGAGTGTCAAAAATTAGTTTCCAGTTACAATAATCGTCTCGATGCTGTTATTGAAAATAAAGGTCATGTCATTAAATACTAAAGACTTGGTTTTTGTTTTGGCCAAATACTTTTGCCCCATACATTTTTTTGTTTAGTTGATTTTCTGGTTGTCAATATATTTTTGTATGTTCTGCTTAAATATTCTGTTAAATATATGTTTTCTAAACTACATGTACTCTTTACCCCAAACAAGATCTCGAACTTTTCAAAATACATCACAAATAGAGTTGTGCAAATACTTATGTCCAGTCACTGTATACTAACTACACTACACTTGCTTATGTTAAATTCCAATTGCCTGTTCTCTGCCCATTGGCATAGTATGGTCAATTCATCTTGCAATACCTCAGCATCAGAGTCAGACCTTATAATCCTACCTAACTGAGTATCATAAGCAAACTTGCTCAGGTCGCTACTTATATCTAACTAAGTCAAGATCACTGATAAAAATCAAGAAAAACAGCGGCCCCAACAGTGACCCCTGAGGAACCCCACTGGTAACATTGTCCGAATAAGCCACGACTGAATCCACCTAAAAATACTTCCATCGATCCCATGGACTTTAACTTTATTTAAAAGTCCTAAGTGTGGCACCCTTTCGAAATCCTTACTAAAACCAAAGTAAACAATATCGTAATTCTCATCTCTATCGACAGCATCATACACCTTACTAAAATCCAAGTAAACAATATCGTAATTCTCATCTTTATCGTCAGCATCATAAACCTTACTAAAATCCAAGTAAATAATATCGTAATTCTCATCTCTATCGGCAGCATCATACACCTTACTAAAATCAAAGTAAACAAGATCGTAATTCTCACCTCTATCGGCATCATACACCTTACTAAAATCCAAGTAAACAGTATCGTAATTCCCATATCTATCGAGAGCATCATACACCTTACTAAAATCCAAGTAAATAATATCGTAATTCTAATCTATATTGGCAGGATCATACACCTTACCTAAATCCAAGTAAACAATATCGTAATTCTCATCTCTATCACCAGCAACATAGACCTTACTAAAATCCAAGTAAACAATATCGTAATTCTCATCTCTATCGGCAGCATCATACACCTTACTAAAATACAAGTAAATAATATCGTAAATCTCATCTATATTGGCAGGATCATACACCTTACCTAAATCCAACTAAACAATATCGTGATTCTCATCTATATCGGCAGCATCATACACCTTACTAAAATCTAAGTAAGCAATATCGTAATTCTCATATCTATCGGCAACATCATACACCTTACTAAAATCCAAGTAAACAGTATCGTAATTCTCATATCTATAGAGAGCATCACACACTTAGTAAAATCCAGGTAAACCATATCGTAATTCTCATATCTATCGACAGCATCACAAATCTTACTAAAATACAAGTAAACATAATCGTAATTCTCATCTTTATCGGCAACATCATACACCTTACTAAAATCCAAGTAAACAGTATCGTAATTCTCATATCTATCGAGAGCATCACACACTTAGTAAAATCCAGGTAAACAATATCGCAATTCTCATCTCTATCGACAGCATCACAAATCTGACTAAAATCCAAGTAAACAATATCGTAATTCTCATCTCTATCGACAGCATCATACACTTTACTAAAATCCAAGTAAACAATATCGTAATTCTCAAATCTATCGACAGCATCATACACTTTACTAAAATCCAAGTAAACATATCGTAATTCTCATCTCTATCAACAGCATCATGCACTTTACTAAATTCCAAGTAAACAATATCGTAATTCTCATCTCTATCGGCAACATCATACACCCTACTAAAATCCAAGTAAACAGTATCGTAATTCTCATCTCTATCAAGAGCATCACACACTTAGTAAAATCAGGGGAAACAATATCGCAATTCTCATCTCTATCGACAGCATCACAAATCTGACTAAAATCCAAGTAAACAATATCGTAATTCTCATCTCTATCGACAGCATCATACACTTTACTAAAATCCAAGTAAACAATATTGTAATTCTCGTCTTTATCGACAGCATCATACACTTTACTAAAATCCAAGTAAACAATATCGTAATTCTCATCTCTATCACCAGCAACATAGACCTTACTAAAATCTAAGTAAACAATATCGTAATTCTCATCTCTATCGGCAGCATCATACACCTTACTAAAATCCAAGTAAACAATATCGTAATTCTCATCTCCATCGACAGCATCATACACCACCCTAAAATTCAAGTAAATAATATCGTAAATCTCATCTATATTGGCAGGATCATACACCTTACCTAAATCCAACTAAACAATATCGTGATTCTCATCTATATCGGCAGCATCATACACCTTACTAAAATCTAAGTAAGCAATATCGTAATTCTCATCTCTATCGGCAACATCATACACCTTACTAAAATCCAAGTAAACAGTATCGTAATTCTCATATCTATCGAGAGCATCACACACTTAGTTAAATCCAGGTAAACCATATCGTAATTCTCATATCTATCGACAGCATCACAAATCTTACTAAAATACAAGTAAACATAATCGTAATTCTCATCTCTATCGGCAACATCATACACCTTACTAAAATCCAATTAAACAGTATCGTAATTCTCATATCTATCGAGAGCATCACATACTTAGTAAAATCCAGGTAAACAATATCGCAATTCTCATCTCTATCGACAGCATCACAAATCTGACTAAAATCCAAGTAAACAATATCGTAATTCTCATCTCTATCGACAGCATCATACACTTTACTAAAATCCAAGTAAACAATATCGTAATTCTCATCTCTATCGGCAGCATCATACACCTTACTAAAATACAAGTAAATAATATCGTAAATCTCATCTATATTGGCAGGATCATACACCTTACCTAAATCCAACTAAACAATATCGTGATTCTCATCTATATCGGCAGCATCATACACCTTACTAAAATCTAAGTAAGCAATATCGTAATTCTCATATCTATCGGCAACATCATACACCTTACTAAAATCCAAGTAAACAGTATCGTAATTCTCATATCTATAGAGAGCATCACACACTTAGTAAAATCCAGGTAAACCATATCGTAATTCTCATATCTATCGACAGCATCACAAATCTTACTAAAATACAATGAAACATAATCGTAATTCTCATCTTTATCGGCAACATCATACACCTTACTAAAATCCAAGTAAACAGTATCGTAATTCTCATATCTATCGAGAGCATCACACACTTAGTAAAATCCAGGTAAACAATATCGCAATTCTCATCTCTATCGACAGCATCACAAATCTGACTAAAATCCAAGTAAACAATATCGTAATTCTCATCTCTATCGACAGCATCATACACTTTACTAAAATCCAAGTAAACAATATCGTAATTCTCAAATCTATCGACAGCATCATACACTTTACTAAAATCCAAGTAAACAATATCGTAATTCTCATCTCTATCAACAGCATCATGCACTTTACTAAATTCCAAGTAAACAATATCGTAATTCTCATCTCTATCGGCAACATCATACACCTTACTAAAATCCAAGTAAACAGTATCGTAATTCTCAAATCTATCGAAAGCATCACACACTTAGTAAAATCCAGGTAAACCATATCGTAATTCTCATATCTATCGACAGCATCACAAATCTTACTAAAATACAAGTAAACATAATCGTAATTCTCATCTTTATCGGCAACATCATACACCTTACTAAAATCCAAGTAAACAGTATCGTAATTCTCATATCTATCGAGAGCATCACACACTTAGTAAAATCCAGGTAAACAATATCGCAATTCTCATCTCTATCGACAGCATCACAAATCTGACTAAAATCCAAGTAAACAATATCGTAATTCTCATCTCTATCGACAGCATCATACACTTTATTAAAATCCAAGTAAACAATATCGTAATTCTCATCTTTATCGACAGCATCATACACTTTACTAAAATCCAAGTAAACAATATCGTAATTCTCATCTCTATCGACAGCATCATGCACTTTACTAAAATCCAAGTAAACAATATCGTGATTCTCATCTATATTGGCAGCATCATACACCTTACTAAAATCTAAGTAAGCAATATCGTAATTCTCATATCTATCGGCAACATCATACACCTTACTAAAATCCAAGTAAACAGTATCGTAATTCTCATATCTATAGAGAGCATCACACACTTAGTAAAATCCAGGTAAACCATATCGTAATTCTCATATCTATCGACAGCATCACAAATCTTACTAAAATACAAGTAAACATAATCGTAATTCTCATCTTTATCGGCAACATCATACACCTTACTAAAATCCAAGTAAACAGTATCGTAATTCTCATATCTATCGAGAGCATCACACACTTAGTAAAATCCAGGTAAACAATATCGCAATTCTCATCTCTATCGACAGCATCACAAATCTGACTAAAATCCAAGTAAACAATATCGTAATTCTCAAATCTATCGACAGCATCATACACTTTACTAAAATCCAAGTAAACAATATCGTAATTCTCATCTCTATCAACAGCATCATGCACTTTACTAAATTCCAAGTAAACAATATCGTAATTCTCATCTCTATCGGCAACATCATACACCCTACTAAAATCCAAGTAAACAGTATCGTAATTCTCATCTCTATCAAGAGCATCACACACTTAGTAAAATCAGGGGAAACAATATCGCAATTCTCATCTCTATCGACAGCATCACAAATCTGACTAAAATCCAAGTAAACAATATCGTAATTCTCATCTCTATCGACAGCATCATACACTTTACTAAAATCCAAGTAAACAATATTGTAATTCTCATCTTTATCGACAGCATCATACACTTTACTAAAATCCAAGTAAACAATATCGTAATTCTCATCTCTATCACCAGCAACATAGACCTTACTAAAATCTAAGTAAACAATATCGTAATTCTCATCTCTATCGGCAGCATCATACACCTTACTAAAATCCAAGTAAACAATATCGTAATTCTCATCTCTATCGACAGCATCATACACCACCCTAAAATTCAAGTAAATAATATCGTAAATCTCATCTATATTGGCAGGATCATACACCTTACCTAAATCCAACTAAACAATATCGTGATTCTCATCTATATCGGCAGCATCATACACCTTACTAAAATCTAAGTAAGCAATATCGTAATTCTCATCTCTATCGGCAACATCATACACCTTACTAAAATCCAAGTAAACAGTATCGTAATTCTCATATCTATCGAGAGCATCACACACTTAGTTAAATCCAGGTAAACCATATCGTAATTCTCATATCTATCGACAGCATCACAAATCTTACTAAAATACAAGTAAACATAATCGTAATTCTCATCTCTATCGGCAACATCATACACCTTACTAAAATCCAATTAAACAGTATCGTAATTCTCATATCTATCGAGAGCATCACACACTTAGTAAAATCCAGGTAAACAATATCGCAATTCTCATCTCTATCGACAGCATCACAAATCTGACTAAAATCCAAGTAAACAATATCGTAATTCTCATCTCTATCGACAGCATCATACACTTTACTAAAATCCAAGTAAACAATATCGTAATTCTCATCTCTATCGACAGCATCATACACCTTACTAAAATACAAGTAAATAATATCGTAAATCTCATCTATATTGGCAGGATCATACACCTTACCTAAATCCAACTAAACAATATCGTGATTCTCATCTATATCGGCAGCATCATACACCTTACTAAAATCTAAGTAAGCAATATCGTAATTCTCATATCTATCGGCAACATCATACACCTTACTAAAATCCAAGTAAACAGTATCGTAATTCTCATATCTATAGAGAGCATCACACACTTAGTAAAATCCAGGTAAACCATATCGTAATTCTCATATCTATCGACAGCATCACAAATCTTACTAAAATACAAGTAAACATAATCGTAATTCTCATCTCTAT
The DNA here is from genome assembly GCA_963969495.1 of Ceratothoa steindachneri. Lineage (NCBI taxonomy): Eukaryota > Metazoa > Arthropoda > Malacostraca > Isopoda > Cymothoidae > Ceratothoa > Ceratothoa steindachneri. The sequence continues at coordinate 28,708,518 of OZ018334.1, forward strand.
CGGCAACATCATACACCTTACTAAAGTCCAAGTAAACAGTATCGTAATTCTCATATCTATCGAGAGCATCACACACTTAGTAAAATCCAGGTAAACAATATCGCAATTCTCATCTCTATCGACAGCATCACAAATCTGACTAAAATCCAAGTAAACAATATCATAATTCTCATCTCTATCGACAGCATCATACACTTTACTAAAATCAAAGTAAACAATATCGTAATTCTCAAATCTATCGACAGCATCATACACTTTACTAAAATCCAAGTAAACAATATCGTAATTCTCATCTCTATCAACAGCATCATGCACTTTACTAAATTCCAAGTAAACAATATCGTAATTCTCATCTCTATCGGCAACATCATACACCTTACTAAAATCAAAGTAAACAGTATCGTAATTCTCAAATCTATCGAAAGCATCACACACTTAGTAAAATCCAGGTAAACCATATCGTAATTCTCATATCTATCGACAGCATCACAAATCTTACTAAAATACAAGTAAACATAATCGTAATTCTCATCTTTATCGGCAACATCATACACCTTACTAAAATCCAAGTAAACAGTATCGTAATTCTCATATCTATCGAGAGCATCACACACTTAGTAAAATCCAGGTAAACAATATCGCAATTCTCATCTCTATCGACAGCATCACAAATCTGACTAAAATCCAAGTAAACAATATCGTAATTCTCATCTCTATCGACAGCATCATACACTTTATTAAAATCCAAGTAAACAATATCGTAATTCTCATCTTTATCGACAGCATCATACACTTTACTAAAATCCAAGTAAACAATATCGTAATTCTCATCTCTATCGACAGCATCATGCACTTTACTAAAATCCAAGTAAACAATATCGTGATTCTCATCTATATTGGCAGCATCATACACCTTACTAAAATCTAAGTAAGCAATATCGTAATTCTCATATCTATCGGCAACATCATACACCTTACTAAAATCCAAGTAAACAGTATCGTAATTCTCATATCTATAGAGAGCATCACACACTTAGTAAAATCCAGGTAAACCATATCGTAATTCTCATATCTATCGACAGCATCACAAATCTTACTAAAATACAAGTAAACATAATCGTAATTCTCATCTTTATCGGCAACATCTAACACCTTACTAAAATCCAAGTAAACAGTATCGTAATTCTCATATCTATCGAGAGCATCACACACTTAGTAAAATCCAGGTAAACAATATCGCAATTCTCATCTCTATCGACAGCATCACAAATCTGACTAAAATCCAAGTAAACAATATCGTAATTCTCAAATCTATCGACAGCATCATACACTTTACTAAAATCCAAGTAAACAATATCGTAATTCTCATCTCTATCAACAGCATCATGCACTTTACTAAATTCCAAGTAAACAATATCGTAATTCTCATCTCTATCGGCAACATCATACACCCTACTAAAATCCAAGTAAACAGTATCGTAATTCTCATCTCTATCAAGAGCATCACACACTTAGTAAAATCAGGGGAAACAATATCGCAATTCTCATCTCTATCGACAGCATCACAAATCTGACTAAAATCCAAGTAAACAATATCGTAATTCTCATCTCTATCGACAGCATCATACACTTTACTAAAATCCAAGTAAACAATATTGTAATTCTCATCTTTATCGACAGCATCATACACTTTACTAAAATCCAAGTAAACAATATCGTAATTCTCATCTCTATCACCAGCAACATAGACCTTACTAAAATCTAAGTAAACAATATCGTAATTCTCATCTCTATCGGCAGCATCATACACCTTACTAAAATCCAAGTAAACAATATCGTAATTCTTATCTCTATCGACAGCATCATACACCACCCTAAAATTCAAGTAAATAATATCGTAAATCTCATCTATATTGGCAGGATCATACACCTTACCTAAATCCAACTAAACAATATCGTGATTCTCATCTATATCGGCAGCATCATACACCTTACTAAAATCTAAGTAAGCAATATCGTAATTCTCATCTCTATCGGCAACATCATACACCTTACTAAAATCCAAGTAAACAGTATCGTAATTCTCATATCTATCGAGAGCATCACACACTTAGTTAAATCCAGGTAAACCATATCGTAATTCTCATATCTATCGACAGCATCACAAATCTTACTAAAATACAAGTAAACATAATCGTAATTCTCATCTCTATCGGCAACATCATACACCTTACTAAAATCCAATTAAACAGTATCGTAATTCTCATATCTATCGAGAGCATCACACACTTAGTAAAATCCAGGTAAACAATATCGCAATTCTCATCTCTATCGACAGCATCACAAATCTGACTAAAATCCAAGTAAACAATATCGTAATTCTCATCTCTATCGACAGCATCATACACTTTACTAAAATCCAAGTAAACAATATCGTAATTCTCATCTCTATCGACAGCATCATACACCTTACTAAAATACAAGTAAATAATATCGTAAATCTCATCTATATTGGCAGGATCATACACCTTACCTAAATCCAACTAAACAATATCGTGATTCTCATCTATATCGGCAGCATCATACACCTTACTAAAATCTAAGTAAGCAATATCGTAATTCTCATATCTATCGGCAACATCATACACCTTACTAAAATCCAAGTAAACAGTATCGTAATTCTCATATCTATAGAGAGCATCACACACTTAGTAAAATCCAGGTAAACCATATCGTAATTCTCATATCTATCGACAGCATCACAAATCTTACTAAAATACAAGTAAACATAATCGTAATTCTCATCTCTATCGGCAACATCATACACCTTACTAAAGTCCAAGTAAACAGTATCGTAATTCTCATATCTATCGAGAGCATCACACACTTAGTAAAATCCAGGTAAACAATATCGCAATTCTCATCTCTATCGACAGCATCACAAATCTGACTAAAATCCAAGTAAACAATATCGTAATTCTCATCTCTATCGACAGCATCATACACTTTACTAAAATCCAAGTAAACAATATCGTAATTCTCAAATCTATCGACAGCATCATACACTTTACTAAAATCCAAGTAAACAATATCGTAATTCTCATCTCTATCAACAGCATCATGCACTTTACTAAATTCCAAGTAAACAATATCGTAATTCTCATCTCTATCGGCAACATCATACACCCTACTAAAATCCAAGTAAACAGTATCGTAATTCTCATCTCTATCAAGAGCATCACACACTTAGTAAAATCAGGGGAAACAATATCGCAATTCTCATCTCTATCGACAGCATCACAAATCTGACTAAAATCCAAGTAAACAATATCGTAATTCTCATCTCTATCGACAGCATCATACACTTTACTAAAATCCAAGTAAACAATATTGTAATTCTCATCTTTATCGACAGCATCATACACTTTACTAAAATCCAAGTAAACAATATCGTAATTCTCATCTCTATCACCAGCAACATAGACCTTACTAAAATCTAAGTAAACAATATCGTAATTCTCATCTCTATCGGCAGCATCATACACCTTACTAAAATCCAAGTAAACAATATCGTAATTCTCATCTCTATCGACAGCATCATACACCACCCTAAAATTCAAGTAAATAATATCGTAAATCTCATCTATATTGGCAGGATCATACACCTTACCTAAATCCAACTAAACAATATCGTGATTCTCATCTATATCGGCAGCATCATACACCTTACTAAAATCTAAGTAAGCAATATCGTAATTCTCATCTCTATCGGCAACATCATACACCTTACTAAAATCCAAGTAAACAGTATCGTAATTCTCATATCTATCGAGAGCATCACACACTTAGTTAAATCCAGGTAAACCATATCGTAATTCTCATATCTATCGACAGCATCACAAATCTTACTAAAATACAAGTAAACATAATCGTAATTCTCATCTCTATCGGCAACATCATACACCTTACTAAAATCCAATTAAACAGTATCGTAATTCTCATATCTATCGAGAGCATCACACACTTAGTAAAATCCAGGTAAACAATATCGCAATTCTCATCTCTATCGACAGCATCACAAATCTGACTAAAATCCAAGTAAACAATATCGTAATTCTCATCTCTATCGACAGCATCATACACTTTACTAAAATCCAAGTAACCAATATCGTAATTCTCATCTCTATCGACAGCATCATACACCTTACTAAAATACAAGTAAATAATATCGTAAATCTCATCTATATTGGCAGGATCATACACCTTACCTAAATCCAACTAAACAATATCGTGATTCTCATCTATATTGGCAGCATCATACACCTTACTAAAATCTAAGTAAGCAATATCGTAATTCTCATATCTATCGGCAACATCATACACCTTACTAAAATCCAAGTAAACAGTATCGTAATTCTCATATCTATAGAGAGCATCACACACTTAGTAAAATCCAGGTAAACCATATCGTAATTCTCATATCTATCGACAGCATCACAAATCTTACTAAAATACAAGTAAACATAATCGTAATTCTCATCTCTATCGGCAACATCATACACCTTACTAAAGTCCAAGTAAACAGTATCGTAATTCTCATATCTATCGAGAGCATCACACACTTAGTAAAATCCAGGTAAACAATATCGCAATTCTCATCTCTATCGACAGCATCACAAATCTGACTAAAATCCAAGTAAACAATATCGTAATTCTCATCTCTATCGACAGCATCATACACTTTACTAAAATCCAAGTAAACAATATCGTAATTCTCAAATCTATCGACAGCATCATACACTTTACTAAAATCCAAGTAAACAATATCGTAATTCTCATCTCTATCAACAGCATCATGCACTTTACTAAATTCCAAGTAAACAATATCGTAATTCTCATCTCTATCGGCAACATCATACACCCTACTAAAATCCAAGTAAACAGTATCGTAATTCTCATCTCTATCAAGAGCATCACACACTTAGTAAAATCAGGGGAAACAATATCGCAATTCTCATCTCTATCGACAGCATCACAAATCTGACTAAAATCCAAGTAAACAATATCGTAATTCTCATCTCTATCGACAGCATCATACACTTTACTAAAATCCAAGTAAACAATATTGTAATTCTCATCTTTATCGACAGCATCATACACTTTACTAAAATCCAAGTAAACAATATCGTAATTCTCATCTCTATCACCAGCAACATAGACCTTACTAAAATCTAAGTAAACAATATCGTAATTCTCATCTCTATCGGCAGCATCATACACCTTACTAAAATCCAAGTAAACAATATCGTAATTCTCATCTCTATCGACAGCATCATACACCACCCTAAAATTCAAGTAAATAATATCGTAAATCTCATCTATATTGGCAGGATCATACACCTTACCTAAATCCAACTAAACAATATCGTGATTCTCATCTATATCGGCAGCATCATACACCTTACTAAAATCTAAGTAAGCAATATCGTAATTCTCATCTCTATCGGCAACATCATACACCTTACTAAAATCCAAGTAAACAGTATCGTAATTCTCATATCTATCGAGAGCATCACACACTTAGTTAAATCCAGGTAAACCATATCGTAATTCTCATATCTATCGACAGCATCACAAATCTTACTAAAATACAAGTAAACATAATCGTAATTCTCATCTCTATCGGCAACATCATACACCTTACTAAAATCCAATTAAACAGTATCGTAATTCTCATATCTATCGAGAGCATCACACACTTAGTAAAATCCAGGTAAACAATATCGCAATTCTCATCTCTATCGACAGCATCACAAATCTGACTAAAATCCAAGTAAACAATATCGTAATTCTCATCTCTATCGACAGCATCATACACTTTACTAAAATCCAAGTAAACAATATCGTAATTCTCATCTCTATCGACAGCATCATACACCTTACTAAAATACAAGTAAATAATATCGTAAATCTCATCTATATTGGCAGGATCATACACCTTACCTAAATCCAACTAAACAATATCGTGATTCTCATCTATATCGGCAGCATCATACACCTTACTAAAATCTAAGTAAGCAATATCGTAATTCTCATATCTATCGGCAACATCATACACCTTACTAAAATCCAAGTAAACAGTATCGTAATTCTCATATCTATAGAGAGCATCACACACTTAGTAAAATCCAGGTAAACCATATCGTAATTCTCATATCTATCGACAGCATCACAAATCTTACTAAAATACAAGTAAACATAATCGTAATTCTCATCTCTATCGGCAACATCATACACCTTACTAAAATCCAATTAAACAGTATCGTAATTCTCATATCTATCGAGAGCATCACACACTTAGTGAAATCCAGGTAAACAATATCGCAATTCTCATCTCTATCGACAGCATCACAAATCTGACTAAAATCCAAGTAAACAATATCGTAATTCTCATCTCTATCGACAGCATCATACACTTTACTAAAATCCAAGTAAACAATATCGTAATTCTCATCTCTATCGGCAGCATCATACACCTTACTAAAATACAAGTAAATAATATCGTAAATCTCATCTATATTGGCAGGATCATACACCTTACCTAAATCCAACTAAACAATATCGTGATTCTCATCTATATCGGCAGCATCATACACCTTACTAAAATCTAAGTAAGCAATATCGTAATTCTCATATCTATCGGCAACATCATACACCTTACTAAAATCCAAGTAAACAGTATCGTAATTCTCATATATATAGAGAGCATCACACACTTAGTAAAATCCAGGTAAACCATATCGTAATTCTCATATCTATCGACAGCATCACAAATCTTACTAAAATACAAGTAAACATAATCGTAATTCTCATCTTTATCGGCAACATCATACACCTTACTAAAATCCAAGTAAACAGTATCGTAATTCTCATATCTATCGAGAGCATCACACACTTAGTAAAATCCAGGTAAACAATATCGCAATTCTCATCTCTATCGACAGCATCACAAATCTGACTAAAATCCAAGTAAACAATATCGTAATTCTCATCTCTATCGACAGCATCATTCACTTTACTAAAATCCAAGTAAACAATATCGTAATTCTCAAATCTATCGACAGCATCATACACTTTACTAAAATCCAGGGAAACAATATCGTAATTCTCATCTCTATCAACAGCATCATGCACTTTACTAAATTCCAAGTAAACAATATCGTAATTCTCATCTCTATCGGCAACATCATACACCTTACTAAAATCCAAGTAAACAGTATCGTAATTCTCAAATCAATCGAAAGCATCACACACTTAGTAAAATCCAGGGAAACCATATCGTAATTCTCATATCTATCGACAGCATCACAAATCTTACTAAAATACAAGTAAACATAATCGTAATTCTCATCTTTATCGGCAACATCATACACCTTACTAAAATCCAAGTAAACAGTATCGTAATTCTCATATCTATCGAGAGCATCACACACTTAGTAAAATCCAGGTAAACAATATCGCAATTCTCATCTCTATCGACAGCATCACAAATCTGACTAAAATCCAAGTAAACAATATCGTAATTCTCATCTCTATCGACAGCATCATACACTTTATTAAAATCCAAGTAAACAATATCGTAATTCTCATCTTTATCGACAGCATCATACACTTTACTAAAATCCAAGTAAACAATATCGTAATTCTCATCTCTATCGACAGCATCATGCACTTTACTAAAATCCAAGTAAACAATATCGTGATTCTCATCTATATCGGCAGCATCATACACCTTACTAAAATCTAAGTAAGCAATATCGTAATTCTCATATCTATCGGCAACATCATACACCTTACTAAAATCCAAGTAAACAGTATCGTAATTCTCATATCTATAGAGAGCATCACACACTTAGTAAAATCCAGGTAAACCATATCGTAATTCTCATATCTATCGACAGCATCACAAATCTTACTAAAATACAAGTAAACATAATCGTAATTCTCATCTTTATCGGCAACATCATACACCTTACTAAAATCCAAGTAAACAGTATCGTAATTCTCATATCTATCGAGAGCATCACACACTTAGTAAAATCCAGGTAAACAATATCGCAATTCTCATCTCTATCGACAGCATCACAAATCTGACTAAAATCCAAGTAAACAATATCGTAATTCTCATCTCTATCGACAGCATCATACACTTTACTAAAATCCAAGTAAACAATATCGTAATTCTCAAATCTATCGACAGCATCATACACTTTACTAAAATCCTAGTAAACAATATCGTAATTCTCATCTCTATCAACAGCATCATGCACTTTACTAAATTCCAAGTAAACAATATCGTAATTCTCATCTCTATCGGCAACATCATACACCTTACTAAAATCCAAGTAAACAGTATCGTAATTCTCAAATCAATCGAAAGCATCACACACTTAGTAAAATCCAGGGAAACCATATCGTAATTCTCATATCTATCGACAGCATCACAAATCTTACTAAAATACAAGTAAACATAATCGTAATTCTCATCTTTATCGGCAACATCATACACCTTACTAAAATCCAAGTAAACAGTATCGTAATTCTCATATCTATCGAGAGCATCACACACTTAGTAAAATCCAGGTAAACAATATCGCAATTCTCATCTCTATCGACAGCATCACAAATCTGACTAAAATCCAAGTAAACAATATCGTAATTCTCATCTCTATCGACAGCATCATACACTTTATTAAAATCCAAGTAAACAATATCGTAATTCTCATCTTTATCGACAGCATCATACACTTTACTAAAATCCAAGTAAACAATATCGTAATTCTCATCTCTATCGACAGCATCATGCACTTTACTAAAATTCAAGTAAACAATATCGTGATTCTCATCTATATCGGCAGCATCATACACCTTACCAAAATCTAAGTAAGCAATATCGTAATTCTCATATCTATCGGCAACATCATACACCTTACTAAAATCCAAGTAAACAGTATCGTAATTCTCATATCTATAGAGAGCATCACACACTTAGTAAAATCCAGGTAAACCATATCGTAATTCTCATATCTATCGACAGTATCACAAATCTTACTAAAATACAAGTAAACATAATCGTAATTCTCATCTTTATCGGCAACATCATACACCTTACTAAAATCCAAGTAAACAGTATCGTAATTCTCATATCTATCGAGAGCATCACACACTTAGTAAAATCCAGGTAAACAATATCGCAATTCTCATCTCTATCGACAGCATCACAAATCTGACTAAAATCCAAGTAAACAATATCGTAATTCTCATCTCTATCGACAGCATCATACACTTTACTAAAATCCAAGTAAACAATATCGTAATTCTCAAATCTATCGACAGCATCATACACTTTACTAAAATCCAAGTAAACATATCGTAATTCTCATCTCTATCAACAGCATCATGCACTTTACTAAATTCCAAGTAAACAATATCGTAATTCTCATCTCTATCGGCAACATCATACACCCTACTAAAATCCAAGTAAACAGTATCGTAATTCTCATCTCTATCAAGAGCATCACACACTTAGTAAAATCAGGGGAAACAATATCGCAATTCTCATCTCTATCGACAGCATCACAAATCTGACTAAAATCCAAGTAAACAATATCGTAATTCTCATCCCTATCGACAGCATCATACACTTTACTAAAATCCAAGTAAACAATATTGTAATTCTCATCTTTATCGACAGCATCATACACTTTACTAAAATCCAAGTAAACAATATCGTAATTCTCATCTCTATCACCAGCAACATAGACCTTACTAAAATCTAAGTAAACAATATCGTAATTCTCATCTCTATCGGCAGCATCATACACCTTACTAAAATCCAAGTAAACAATATCGTAATTCTCATCTCCATCGACAGCATCATACACCACCCTAAAATTCAAGTAAATAATATCGTAAATCTCATCTATATTGGCAGGATCATACACCTTACCTAAATCCAACTAAACAATATCGTGATTCTCATCTATATCGGCAGCATCATACACCTTACTAAAATCTAAGTAAACATAATCGTAATTCTCATCTCTATCGGCAACATCATACACCTTACTAAAATCCAATTAAACAGTATCGTAATTCTCATATCTATCGAGAGCATCACACACTTAGTTAAATCCAGGTAAACCATATCGTAATTCTCATATCTATCGACAGCATCACAAATCTTACTAAAATACAAGTAAACATAATCGTAATTCTCATCTCTATCGGCAACATCATACACCTTACTAAAATCCAATTAAACAGTATCGTAATTCTCATATCTATCGAGAGCATCACACACTTAGTAAAATCCAGGTAAACAATATCGTAATTCTCATCTCTATCGGCAACATCATACACCTTACTAAAATCCAATTAAACAGTATCGTAATTCTCATATCTATCGAGAGCATCACACACTTAGTAAAATCCAGGTAAACAATATCGCAATTCTCATCTCTATCGACAGCATCACAAATCTGCCTAAATCCAAGTAAACAATATCGTAAATCTCATCTATATTGGCAGGATCATACACCTTACCTAAATCCAACTAAACAATATCGTGATTCTCATCTATATCGGCAGCATCATACACCTTACTAAAATCTAAGTAAGCAATATCGTAATTCTCATATCTATCGGCAACATCATACACCTTACTAAAATCCAAGTAAACAGTATCGTAATTCTCATATCTATAGAGAGCATCACACACTTAGTAAAATCCAGGTAAACCATATCGTAATTCTCATATCTATCGACAGCATCACAAATCTTACTAAAATACAAGTAAACATAATCGTAATTCTCATCTCTATCGGCAACATCATACACCTTACTAAAATCCAAGTAAACAGTATCTTAATTCTCATATCTATCGAGAGCATCACACACTTAGTAAAATCCAGGTAAACAATATCGCAATTCTCATCTCTATCGACAGCATCACAAATCTGACTAAAATCCAAGTAAACAATATCGTAATTCTCATCTCTATCGGCAGCATCATACACCTTACTAAAATCCAAGTAAACAATATCGTAATTTTCATCTCTATCGACCTCATTATACACCACCCTAAAATTCAAGTAAATAATATCGTAAATCTCATCTATATTGGCAGCATCATACATTTTACTAAAATCCAAGTAAACAGTATCGTAATTCTCAAATCTATCGAAAGCATCACACACTTAGTAAAATCCAGGTAAACCATATCTTAATTCTCATATCTATCGACAGCATCACAAATCTTACTAAAATACAAGTAAACATAATCGTAATTCTCATCTTTATCGGCAACATCATACACCTTACTAAAATCCAAGTAAACAGTATCGTAATTCTCATATCTATCGAGAGCATCACACACTTAGTAAAATCCAGGTAAACAATATCACAATTCTCATCTCTATCGACAGCATCACAAATCTGACTAAAATCCAAGTAAACAATATCGCAATTCTCATCTCTATCTCTAGCATCACACACCTTTCTATAAAATGTCAGAAAATTAGTCAAACACGATTTACGTCTAGTAAAGTCGTGTTGAGATTCATTAAGCAACCTGTGTTTATTTATCTAAGTGATCCCTCATTATTATAGATTCCATCATTTTCCCCACCACTGATATTAAGCTCCCTGGTCGGTAATTAGACATCATTGTTTTATCCCCTTTCTTAAATATATTAAATATATTAGCATTCTTCCATGCTGGTGATACAATGCTAGTCTCAACGATTTTCTACATAGCTATGCTAGGGGCTCACTTAACACATCTTTACATTCCTTCAAAATCATAGGAAAAACCTCACCAGCGCCTGGTGATTTACTAAATTTGACTCTATCTATTTCTTTTTTTTACTTATCTCCTTTGAAAGTAAAATATCCTTAATTTATCCTCCACATTTCCCCTCAAGATCAAGGTCTCCTCAAGTACAATTAGAGTATCCTCGAGTGTAAAGACGGATCGAAAATACTTATTTAACATCTGAGCCACTGCATCACTCTCCCTCACTAACTCTCATCTGTAGTTTTATGGGAACATACTTATTCTCTTTTATAGCGTTCTTTGATACCCTATATGTTACCTGTATGGCTTAATTTATGGTGGCTTGTTAAAAAGATACAGCCTGTATTTTACCTGTATTCGTCACATTACTTTTTGGTTACTTGTATGAATAATTTGGTTGGTTTTGGTAACATACAACCTATATGTCAACTGTATGTCATAATGTAGAGGTGGTTTGGTAAAATTTGATTGGTTTAGTAACTTGCAGCCTGTATGCTACCTGTATTGGGAAGTTTAGCTTTTACTGATAACACAGAGCCTGTATCCTGTCCGTAAGGGTCAAATTACTTTTGTTGTCTGTATGGGACATCTCTGGTTGTTTTGGTACCATACAGACTTTGTGTGTTAGCTGTTTGAGTAAGGTGCAGTCTACATGTTACCTGTGGCTAATCTTAAGGCTTTATGGTAACGTTTAGTGCGATTGATGCGCGCAGACCTCGTGTAGAAAACCCGTGAAGATTGGAAGGTACGAGGCATGCTTCGTCTTACGTTCTTTAAATGTTCTCTATTGGGAATTTCAGATTATGTTAGGTTAAGGTTAGGTTAGGTTAGTTAGGTGAGGTTAGGTTAAGGTGAGGTTAGTTAGGTGAGCTTAGGTTAAGGTTAGGTTAGTTAGGTGAGGTTAGGTTAGTTAGGTGAGGTTGATTAGGTTAGGTTAGTTAGGTGATGTGAGGTTAGGTTAGGTTAAGGTGAGTTTAAGTTAGTTAGGTGAGGTTAGGTTAAGTTAGGTGAGGTTAGTTAAGTGATGTGAGGTTAGGTTAAGTTAGAATTGTTTGGCAAAACCATCCAGATACGAGTGTTTGCATGATCCCATTCATGCCATTCGGGATAAAACATTGTATTGATAACACTAGCCAACAATTTTTAACTTTTTTTTTGTTACAAACATGTGAATTAGTGTTTCTAATTAGTTCGAGGTCGCTGAATCCGAATTTGAAAACCGAAGTTCTCTATCACGTCTATATTTTGTGTAATGCACCTCCCCCCCGCCCTTTCGCTATTTGTTCCGATTAATAAATAACAAAAATATATTTTGTAATTTTTTAATTTTTAAGCAAAAATATTTTAAAAGTGGAGGACCTTCCTCCTTTATTCTGGCTTAAGACAGACAGTGTACATCACTGGCGGCGAAGTTACCCTCCCTCCCTCCCAAGTTATGAAGATTTTATTGTATTGATTAAGTTTGTTATGCACTTAAAGTTTAAAGAAACTTTGATGTGGCCTTCTCGTTTTTCTTTTGTGAGGCATCAAAGTTTGTTTTTGTAAAGACCAGCAATAATCCCCCATCATACTCGTATTTGGATTAGATTTTCCTTGGTACATCGTCTCCATAACCAAAGTGGTTGATGTCGTGGTATGACATTACATTATATCAATACCATATTATATTTATGAGGGAGGGACCAATAACTTGAAAGCGAACGGACAAAAGGGACAGAAAACCACGAGCTTAGACGGGCTGAGTAGCGAGAGAGTGCAACGAGGTCAGGTAAATTATGGACAATGGCAAAGCTCAAGGTTATTTAAAGAGACATAAACAAAAATATAATTTTATTTGCACAAAAATAATGAGAGAATTGGTGGGTAAAATTACCTCAGAGAATTAACGGCCAAAATCACATCAGTAAATGAAAGGGAGAATTGTAGTTATAAATCATGCTATGAATTTAGAACTTAAGGTATTCCAGGAGGAGACTATTTAAATGGGGACCATGGGGAATCTTCTGGGGTCTTGGCGAGACTTCTCAACTCTGTGTCTCCTCATCGGAGTCAAACACTATTTATATCCAAGGCTCTCCCTGAGGGGGGTTAGCGGGAAGCAGCTCTACTCTCGAATGGCTTCGAATCTTCTTGCAGAGGCTATTCTGCCCGTATAAAAGTGAGTCGGGGTGGACATGGTTCGAGGCTACCGCTTGTGGAAGGGATGGGGGGGTTAGGCTTACTAATTTAGGCCTAACTGGGCGTTCTGCCGCGCATGGAAGTTCCGTCTGCTCAAGAGATTCCACGTGGGGTTCCCTCACATTGATGAAAACGTTCACCATGTTCATCACTAACCGCTCCCAGATTTTCAGGGAAAAAAATCGAGATGAGAATGCAGAAAATGCATTTTAAGTGGCATTCTACATCCCATCCTTTCATAGACATACTTCCACAAAGGATGTCCATGTTTTGCGTTCCTTTTCATTGAGACACAAAGTGAAGGAATCATCAGAAACAACTCTGCGAATTTGTGGTCCAGTGAAAAATCCAGCTTCTATTTTTGCATCAGTTAATGATCCTTTGAATTTGTTTTCAAAATTTTTTATTAACCCTAATTTAATGTGAAGAGGTGGAGATGAACCTTTTATGGATCTACTAGAGCATCATGCTTAACATTATGTTTGCCAACAATGTGTTCTTCTCTGGCTGGCCATTCTCGCTTTTTATAGTGATTTTTATCATCTCTGCTATCTTCTAGATATAAAAAGCACAAGTACTTTGTGTATCCCAACTGTAACCCAAGAAGAAGTGATACAACTTTCAAATCACAACAGATGCTCCAGTTATGCTCTTTGTACTCAATAAGTTTCAGCAATAGTTGCATTGATGAATATGTTTCTTGAAGACCTGTAGCGTGGGCTACAGTAATTGCAGCTTTTTCATTCCCATTGTGCAGCAGAACAGCTTTAAGACTTACCTTACTAGAGTAAATGGAAGGTCTCCACTCATTAGAATCATAGTCACAGCCGATTTCCTGCATCAAGCTATTAATATTGTTGCAGTAATATACAGTATTTTCTTGTGAATAAAATTTTTATAACTTCTGGTGACGATCTCGAAAGAAAGATACCCTTACTTCTGGAAGGAGATTTCTTTCTTGTAATTTGGAGGCAAGTGACTCAGCCTTTTCTTTACTCAGATCTAAATCTCGTACCAAGTCGTTTAAACTTTGAGGCAAAATAAATTTGGTTCTGTATCTTGATCAATTGGAACATATGTTTGATCTTCTTCAATTTCTCCAGAAATCAATGTAGAATCACTATCTGGAGTAGATTCATCATGTGGGGCCGGTTTCAACGCTGATTGTCAATTTGGATAAACAATTTTAGATTCGTTTTTCTTTGAAAATCCAGCCACAATTGTTAGGTAGAAATAACAACCATCAAAGTGATTTGATGGCTCACACCATATCATGGGAACAGCAAATGGCATTGCCTTTCTCTTCCCATTTAACCAAGCTGTAAACAACATTGTGTTACACCGCGTGCAGCAAATATGAGGGGCCCAATCTTTATCCTGGTCCCCTACTTTGCATCCAAAATAGTATCTGTAGGCTTGCTTCTTCTTTATTGCTGTTTCTATTTTTCTCCGTTGTGCCACTGGTGTGAACTGCCCACAAACATAACAAAATATGTTGGGGCTGTTTACTCATCCGTGTCTAGAACTTGAAGCCATGACAAGATTTCAAATACTAACTTGAACAAGCAAACAATACACAATGTGAGATCCTTATCATAAGGTTCTTATCAGAACAAAATTTTGATAAACGTGTTATCTTCTTTACTAGTTACCAGTTATCAGTAGCAGAAAGGTTATCATAAATAAGTATGTATTAATCTGAATACCTGAAAATTTTTGAAAAAAAAACAGTAATTAGAATTCAATGATATTTGAGCTTCAATATAGTCTACTTTATATATATTAAAAATTTTATAATGGTACAATATTGAGCAAAAGTGTGAAATGGCTTGAAAAGAAAAATTCAAATTACACAAAAACTAGACATGATATGCAAATTCTAAAGACAAATTCGTAATCAGCGCCTAAAAATCATCTAGAATCACCTATTTTCTGTTCTGTAAAAAAATGTCTGTTCCCTAGTATAATGATAGTTACTGCCATTAAATTTATTGCACCAACTGTCCCTATATTTGGAAAAAGAGCGTTTTACCAATCGACTTAAATAAACACAAAGATCAGTGTGACAAGCACTGTCAAACAGGTGGCACCAGGAGTCATGATAGCGAGAGTGAAATAAAAAAAGGTTTATAATGATAGTCGGAGTGAAAGTCATTATACAGAGTGTTCGGAATGATCAAGTCAAAGAAATTGTCTGGCAACCAAGATTATTGGGTCCTCTCGCTTATATGACAAGCCGCAGAGTCCTGCTGCCACACATACGACCTTCTAACCGCGCATCCAGGGCAACACCAATTCTTCCAGGCACTTGATCTTCGCCCCCAGGGAATATAAACGGATACATAATGCGGCAATCGCTACTAACCACGCTCAAACAGCATGGTTGAACAGGGAGTTTGGTGTTCATGACTGGTCCTGGTAGAAATTCTTCTCGTCTGAGAAGAACCAAAGCATTCCAAGCTTGAGGTGGATGGTTCAGTTTGTTCGCAAGCTTCGGAGGACGTTCCTTCTGTCTGTCCTTCAATCTTATGCGAGAGAGGCTGGCCCTGAAGGGCGCATTATAAATACCTATTATTATTATTATTGTATGAGTAGTAGTCGATTTCCCCATGCACTACTTGTCTGATTGACTCTCTAAGGTCGTTGTCAATGATGGCTTGGATCTCCGCGACAAAGTCTGAGGTTCTTTGTGTATCAGAATGTTTAAAATGAGGTTTCTGAGTCGCCTTACCCATCGTAATCACAGCCTGATTCACCCAACTCTTTCCTGATCCTCTCCACCGTCCGTAGATTTATACCCAAGCATTTGGAGCTCACAGCGTTAGTCTCGAGCCGTATAGCTTACATTTTCCAACATTTTGAACGATTGGATTCAGCCTTGTTATTGTTCCTTCTCATACGATGCACAAATGAGTCTACCGTGATAGGAAAAAGAGGCCAGACAACACGCATACGCGGAATTCTTGAGTTACCAACGGCGACAAATTACCTACTGCACCCTGTAGTGCCGTCGATACAAAAATGAAATCAACACGATTGCTAGAGTCAAATCGGAAGTGAAATTCAACGAAAAAGAATAAAATGCTATAGTGGCATCGATAATAATAATACAATTGTGTTACGTTGTTCAAGGCGTTGAAGAGCAAATGGGTAAGGAATCGAAGGTTAAAATCAGAGCGAAAATAACGAAGAGCAACACAACAAAAAAAAGAAGATTCGACAAATATTTCTTTAATTCCTAAAATTAAATAAACCTTTTAGGAGGAACTGAGGAAAGGATGTGGAACTTAGTCATGTTTGGGGGTGGAACTGCCATAATTTATTATGCCATCCCATAAGTAATTAGGCATTTGCGCTCGGAAAACGTTCAGTCTCAAAGAGGAACCTCGTTCAGGACGACCAGAGGAAATTGATCCAAGATCTTTTAAAAATAACACCGGAAGAAACTGTTCAACAAGTGGTTAAAACACTACATTCAACTCAATCCAATGTGCATCCTCATTTATGGGAAATGGCTAAGGTACACAATTCGGACAATCGATTCCTCGCGACGTGTCAGAGATAAACTTGCAACAAAGAATCAAAATTTGTCCATTCCTCATTTCTCGACTAAAAAGTAAACCATTTTTGGCTAGGATTGTTACAAGAGATGAAAATTGTGTTATGTACAATAATATTAAACGCTCTAAGTCTAGACAATAGAGTAGTTGTGGGGGAAAAAACAATACCCCGGCCAAATACAGAGGCCTCAATTAACGGAAAAGATCTCTTGTCGTTTATTGGGATATTAATGGCCTAATCCATTTTGAACTTCTTAACCAAATCAGACTATCACCAAGAGGCTTACTGTACTGAATTGGACCGTTTATATACAACTAGAGGAACATGATCTAGTGAACCTGCGTCGAAAATGGCCAACTTAGCACCTCTAGCCACCTGGTGGTCAACTTATATCATATTTGAACTCAGTGACCTCAATTACTTTTGGTAGCATTGGTTTTAGCTGGCTACATTGAGCCAGTGACTCGTTGCAGGCAGAATATGAACACAACACGAGATTTGCATGACCCAGAGACCTTTCTGCTTCGCAGCAGTTAAAAATTGAAAAAAAAGACAATACAAAAGCTTAACAATATCGATTGGAAACTAACGAATCATACTCATTAACTCACCCGATTTAAACCTATCAGATTACCACCTTTTTAAGGGTTTAGCGAATCATCTGAAGAGAATGAATCTGTCAACACCCCCAAGAGGTCGAAGCAGACCTTAAACAACTTTTTTAGATCAAAGTAAAACAATTTTTATAAATATAATATTGAAAAGTTAGTAGGAGAAATGAGACTAGTGATAGAAACTGGAGGAAATTATATTGATTAATCAAATTATTAAAGAAATACGTTTTTAAATATAAATAACTTAAAAGGAGTTAACGTCATCTTTCGCACTCATTCCTCATCAAAATCAATTGGACGAATATACCTTCGTTGGTTTTCGCTTTTAATAACAATAATCTGATATCATTGTGGCCATGAACTCTCATGGTCACGACCAGCCGAGATCAATCTATTGCTTGCTCCCTTCTCAAGTAATAGTATCAACCTATTGCTTACTTCCTTCCCAGATAATAATAATAATGATAAGACTAATCCATTGCTTACTCCTTTCCTACATAATAATAATAATAAGATGAAGAAGAATCACAATAATAATAATAATTATAATAATAATTATCATGATAAACAATCATAATAATAATAATATCAACTTATTGCTTACTTCCTTACCAGATAATAATAATAATGATAAGAGCAATCCATTGCTTACTCCTTTCCTACATAATAATAATAATAATAATAATAATGAAAAAAAGAAGAATCACAATAATAATAGTAATCATTATCATAATAAACAATAATAATAATAATATCTTCCTTCGCAGGCGCTGCTCTGATAGTCATTGTCCCTCCTTGGTCCAAGATGGCTGACCTGCGCTAAACATGGGATCCTGCGCAGAAAGTTGCGCCGAAATGCATTTGTCGCCATCGGAGAAGCTTGGGGTTGATGCGAGCCCACCCCACACTCCAGCAGGGGCTCCCAGCAACCCCGCCAAACCCAACGGGAAAGAAGTGAATTTCTCCTGCGACGATAGCTCTCTGGGGTCATTAACGACCCCCGGAGTTCCCAAGACCCCAGTGACCTTCCCCAAGTCCATTATTAAGACCCGCAAGCCGCCCCGGGGGGAAATCTCTATAGAGGGGGGTGGTAATCCGCCCCCTCCTACTAGCTGGGATCCCTTACCCCCAGTGGAGGTACGAGAGGACCCCGTGAGGGTCGTGCCTGGTGAGGTATCCCCCTCGGTGGCCGAGGATGAGACAGACCCCTTCCTCCAGATGGCGGGGGGGTCCAGGTCCTTCTCTTTTGAGGGGGAGCCCTGCGAGTGGAGTATCCTCAGCCCCGGGGAAGATGACGACGAAGAGGAGGAGGAAGAGGAGGAGGAAGACTTTAAAGTACACTTTGTCCATCATGGGAAGAAAGGTGAGTGTGGACATGGGCTCTGTGAGTTTTGCTGACACGGGTTTACTGAGTCCCAGTTCAGTAAAGGTTCGACACCCTTATTGAATTGAGATTCACTGAACTTGGTGGGCAGAGGTTTATTCTATACAGTATGTTTTTTGTACTTACTGAATTGGGTAGGGGTGGTTCGAACCACTTACTGAACAGGGTTCGATCGGTTCACTAATCTGGTGCGTCATTGGACTGAATGGATAGGGGTTCAATCCATCTACTGAATTGAGGTATCGCTGGAATTAGTGGACAGGGGTTTAAACCACTTACTGAACTGAAGGTTAATTGAATATGGTGGGCAGAGGTTCAATCCATTTACTGAGCAGAGTTCGATACACTCACTGAACTGAAGACTCATTAATCTTGTTGAATCTCAGTTTAATCCAAGTACTGAACAAGCTAGGCTACCCTTAGTGAAGTGGGGGAGGGGGTCTCATTAAAATTGGTAGACAAGAGTTCAGTTCACTTACTGCATAGAATTCCCTCGACTACCTACTGAACCGGGGGTCACACGATTTATTAGACAGGGGGTATAATGCCCGTACTGAATAGGGTTGAGCTAACCTCCTAAGCTGGGCTTGACACATTGGATCCGGTGGATAAGGTTTAAGCCCCTTTACCCCAACAGGGTTGATGCCTTAACTGAATTATGTTGGTTTGGTCCTTTTGGATTAGTCTACTTACTGAACAGGGCTCCACGTACTCACTGAACTTAGATGTCGTTAAATTTGGTTGACAGGGGTATGGTTAACTTACCGAAAAGGGTTTGATGCACTTACTGAACTGGGAAGTGATTGAACTTGGGCAGAGGGGGTCAATCCATCTACTGGAAGGGGCTCACTCCTACTGAAACGATACGTTATTCAACTTGGTCGATCGGGGTTCAATATACTTACTGAACTGGGTTCGATACACAAAATGAACTCAGACGTTATTAAATTTGGTTAACCTGGCTTCAGTCAACTAATTGAACATAGTTCGATTCATTTACTGAACTAGTGGAGAGGGTTCAATTCACTAAAAGAACTGAGTTCGCTCCTCTTACTGAACTGATGTCTCATTTAACTTGGAAGACAAGGTTCAATCCATTTACTAAAACCAGGGTTCGGCGCTCTTACTGAACTGGGACTTCTTTGATTATGACAAAACCTGTTCTCAACTCCCTTAATGTGTTAATAATAAAGGATTGAATGAAGAATGAAAATTCCTGAGGAGTCTCAAAATATCTAACAACGAGTTGGTCCCCCCCAAAAAAAATTATGATCGTCAACCCTGGCGAATTTGTAGATTAAGCCATCATTCCCTTTCCGGTTAACCATGATCTGACCCTGGGGTCATGGTTATGTGGTAATTTTGTTCTATACTTCTTCCCCCCTCCTCCACAGCCACCCGTTCGAACCCTCTCTCATTTCCTTCACAATGAACCTTTCGTCCGAAAATGAACCGTTCTTATTTCTGTCCAACCTTCAGACTGACATTTCTAGGTTTTGTCTTCTTTTTTTTTACATTTCTCCTCTTATTACTTCAAAAATGGACATTTGCCATTACATGACAAAATGGACATTTGCCATTAAGCGAAAAATGGACATTTTTCATTTTTCCTCTAGGGAAAAAAGTGGACACCGACTTTTCTATTTCCCTCTTCGTACAAATTGAGTTTTGGTGGGATTGAATTCGAGTGGATGTAATTAAATGATGAAAGAAGAGTGAATTTTGGATTAACAGGATTTATGGTTTGGATTTGCGATAGAGGAGGGAAAGGGGGGGTATCGACAGGAGAAGAACGCAAGGTACGGCAAACCTACCTCAAGACGCATAAGGGAAGTCGCAAACAAGAACGCCAGACAAACTCGCGATACTTTGCGTTTGAAAATTTTAGAACTTGAGGTGGCCCGATTGTTGCGTAGTTTACGTGCCTCAAACGCTCCAAGTAGTTTCCTCTTAAGATTACTCGAACCTTTGTACCTTCCACATTCTTATAATTTACCATAGCGCTTCCTTATCAACTTTATTATAGGCTTTCTCATCATCCATAAACTCATAATTGAGTTAATTTCGCTTTTAATTTGTATTTCCTTATTTTGTTCAGATTAAAATAAAATAACCTAATCTGATCTGACCCAATCCAACTCAACCTAACGTAATCCAACCTAACCTAACCGTTTCTTACCTAACCTAACTTAATCCAACCTAACGTAACCAGGCCTAAACTTACCTATCTCAACCAAATTTAAATTAATCCAACCTAACCTAGTTCAATCTAACCTAACCCGACCTAAACTAACTCCTCTCAACCTAACATCACGTAACCTAACCCAACCTAGCCTCACCGAACCTAACCTAACAAAACTCAACCTAACCCAACCTAGCCTCACCGAACCTAACCTAACCTAACTTAACCTAACCTAACTCAAATTAATCTAACCTAACCTAATCAAAATCAACATAACCATTTATTATCCAACCCAACCAACCGAACCTACCACACGTAATCCAACGTTAATTAATGCTTATAACCACCCACCATTTATTGTGATGCAGGTGTATCTCAATTGCTTTTCATTGGATTAATCTGAATGGGCATCATAGCGTACCCTCCCCACCCCAACATCCACAGTTTGCCATTCCACCCCTAAACACCCACAGTTTGTTCTCCCGACCCCAATGTTTGCAGGAGGATCTCTGGCTATATATCTTTCACACCTGGTTTCTTCAATTTAGTTCTATTTAACATCATACAATTTTAAATAGGATTTTTCTAAATGCAAAATAAAGCTTTCGAAATAATTAATGATGCCTAGAAGATATGTTTCTATAAGTTAATATCTCCGTAGCTCGTCGGTCAGATGGTCACCATTTTACTTTTTAATGAGTTAATTGGCAATAAAATCGTAACTATTCGGCCGATTCTAACGAAATTTGAATCCCTTGTGTTGTTTTACATTCTCTTCCGAGCGATAGAATTGCCAAAGTACCACCAAGGTTAGTCGGGGAATTATTTAGCAATAACATCGTAACTATTCGGTTGATTCTAAAGAAATTCGAAAAGCCGGTGTTGTTTTACATTCTTTTTTGAACGATACAATTACCAAGGTCCTCCCAAGTTTAGTCGGGGAATTATTTAGCAATAAAATCGTAACTATTCAGCCAATTCTAACAAAATTTGAACCCCTTATGTTGTTTTACATTCTCTTCCGAATGATGGAATTGCCAAAGTCCCCCTAAGGTTAGTCGGGGAATTATTTTGCAATAACATCGTAACTATTCGGCCGATTCTAACGAAATTCGAAACCCTTGTGTTGTTTTACATTCTTTTTCGAATGATATAATTAAGAGGGGCGGTCAATAAGATTTGCGAATCGGTAGTGCAAAACAGAGGAAGGGGGATAGCTGTTTTGGGGGGTGTTAGGACAAGTTAGGACAAGTCAGGATCTGCAGCCGCACGCTCCTGCCTCATCTATTAAACAAGCAGTAGCTGATCGCAGATCGCCAGTCACCAATTTTTCAACAATGGAGAAGTTTGAGCACCGCGCAGTGATCAAATTTTTGACCAAGGAAGACAAGAATGCAAAAGAGATCCATAAACGCATGGTTGCAGTGTACACCGACCCCACCCCTTCCTATGCAACCATTGCTCACTGGAATAGGGAGTTCCGCCATGGTCGTGAGTCCCTTGAAGATGACCCCCGTCCAGGACGCTCGTTAGACGTGACCAACGAGGACAATGTGGCCCGTGTGGAGAGGATCATCCTCGAAAATCGACGGGTGAAGTACGAAGAAATCAAGCGAGAACTTGAAATATCACATGGAAGTGTTATCAACATCATCCACGACAATTTGGCAATGACCAAGGTCTCTGCCCGTTGGGTCCCTAGAAACCTCACGCTCTATGATCGACTTCAACGTCGTCAAAGTCTACAAGTCCAGAGTTGCACAAGCTGCCCTGCGCGAGTGCGGATTCGAGAAGCTCAACCATTCTCCCTACAGTCCAGCTCTGGCCCCTAACGACTACTTTTTATTCCACCAGCTCAAGGCTGCACTGCGTAGACGCCGGTTTGGGGAAGATGAAGATGTCCAGTTCGCTGTCCAGGAGAGGATTGAACAGCAGTCGGGAGATTTCTGGTTGTCTGGAATTCAAAGCCTCAGGGACAAGTGGCGCAAGTGCATTGAAGTCGAGGGTAGTTATATTGAAAAATAATAAAACACTTTTACTCATATCTCGTTTCATTATATCGAAATTGCAAAACTTATTGACCGACCCTCGTACCAAGGTCGTCCCAAGGTTAGTTCCGGAATTATTCTAAGAAAACTAACTCTGGGTCGGATTGGCCCACTTGTCGAAAGTTTTGGTGGTCGTAAGTCAGAATAATTGAGAGCACGCGACCATGTTGGCCAAGGAGGTCATTTATCTAAAATTATTAGGAAAATTGATTGCAAAAAAAAGTGTGAGAGAGGTGTACTGGCATTGGGTAATGAAATAATAGGATCTTATAAACAGCAAGGCTACAAAGTGAGGTCAAGATGAGTAGTGATAAATGCAGTTTGGGTGGGGGGGAGGTTCTTGGGAGGGCGGTTTCGAAATTTGACGTCCGTTTTAGGTCCTGCAACATTTGGGTGGCATAAAAATGTGAAGCAAATGACGATGTTCTAAAGTGAGAAAGCGGTCGGGGAAAAGGTAGAAATAAAGTAAAGTTATAAAGATATCTGGTGAAAAGGTAGCTCTGTCTACTCTTATCTACTTCATTAATTTAAAGTTAAAGATGTAACTAAACCTTTGTATTAATATATTGACGATCCTAATTTATTTCTTTAATGACAAGTTTCATTTTTTTATAGTTTTCATTGCTTTTTTAAAACAATTTTTATGGTTGCCATCCCCCGCCCCCCGCCCCTCTCTTTATATGTACTCTTTGTACATGGAAATAAATTCATGTTTCAACTAGTACTTGCGACTATGAAATCCTCTCTTCGTTAAGGCTTAGTCGAGGTTGAGGATGCTCACAAGTTAACTTACGTATGTAATCTGGTTGTAATGGAAGTAGAAGTTTAGGCCAAGTGTTGTTAGCACATGTTTGCGAGTCAATATTAAGCTTTGTTAAATTCGTAATCTCGGCTTGTATTGTCGACAATAGGAAGACCTTTGTTCTGGATTACCTACAGTTGGAGTAGATTACTCTTAGGGTATGCAACCAGGGCAATCTATGGCTACAATAGCGTAGAATGAAGACATTAAAGATCTTGAGCTTGTTTGACGATCTATATTTGATCCAGAACGTATTCATACCCTAACTTGATACAAAATACTTCACCCTAGTTCGTGAACCGCTTATTGCAGGGTAACGTAATTGGGAGACATTAAGGGAAATGCATTAATAAATACACCCACTAGGTTTCAACAAGTTTGATAGCCAAATAAAAGAATAATAACACTTTTTATATAAAATGCAATACAAATATACCCTAGCAAAATATCGTCGTCGGCTCCAGCTCGTGTCTAAGCATCGGTTTCGTCGTCAGTTATCCGGTCTCCTCGACTGATGTTTGTACCGGATATGACTGTAGAAAAAGAAGGCCAGAAAGAAAAAGCTGAAGAATTTGTTTCGGGCTATCGTGGCTGCGCGACGGCAACGCGCGCGCACTTGGCCAGTGACGCGTCCACTGCGGCTCAAAACATTGAGACATGCGGTTTCGGCGAGGCTGGTTGCATCCGGCTGCTGGGTTCTTGATCTATCAAGGGCCGCCTTTGTCGCGCCTCCCACCTCCCTACACACTGCCCTCCTCCGCCACAGCCAGACATGGGAATATTATATGTCCTATGTCTGCTTGGTCCGCTGTTGGGGTCTTGCTGTCGGTTGAGTTTACTCTGGAACCTCAATCACGACCTTACCGCCTTGGGGGGACCCTGTCAGGAGATGGAAACTCTCGATGGCATCACTCTTGGAATCATTGGAATACTCAAGCTATTAGTTTTTGACTAAATTCGAACAAACTTTAGATGCAATTTTGACCCTCTCGTCATTGCAGAGCGTTTCCAATTCATCGATTTTTTAGGAATGTCTTGCATGGACGCGGATCTTTAGTTCTTGCTATAAATTTTCTATCGGGTTGAGGTCTGGACCACTGATGACCATTCCAAATCGCTTATTCTAGCTTCCTTTAACCAGGAAGAAACCAATCTCGAGGTGTGCTTTGAGTGGGTTCGGTGTTGAAATACACCTTTTTCTAGGCCTCGCTTGCAAACCACTCTTGAGGTAATCTTGAAGAATCTGTATCATTCTTTATTCATCGTTCCGTTGATTCAATGATGCGTAACAAGGTTTGGTCCACAGAATCTTTCCCATAATATTATAGATCCACCGCTACGTTTCACTGTGGGAATCACGTTTTTTTTAGTTGCGTTTACGTGACTCTTATAAGGAACTATGTCGGTGCGTAGGTCGGTCGGTTGGATGGCAAACATTTTGTTTTTCAATCAGTTTTGTGGTCATAACATCGTAACAATTCGGTCGATTCTAACGTAATTTGAAACTCTTATGTTGTTTTACATTCTCTTTCGATTGATATAATTGCTAAAGTTCTCCCAAGGTTAGTCCGGAAATTATCGAAAATTTTGAAGGTCGTAAAGTCATAAGGTCATAAGTAAGAATAATTGAGAGCACGCGACTAAGATCTGTTGACCTTGTTTTAGAGACCAGTCTCACTACTTTTAGTTAAAAACACACCTGACTTCATTTGTGCAAAACAACGCAATCTTCATTTCATCTGACCAGAGCACAGGTTTCTAAAATATGAAAAATCTTTCTCTAACCGAACGTTTTGGCGTACTTGAGACGGGTTTACAAATGAGTCTTTTTCAATAAAAGTGTCTTCCTCGGATGACGTCCAGATGCATTTCCGTTTTCTGCAACATATTGAACTCTGTGTTCAAACAAGCATAGACGCCTTCCTCTCATAACTGATCGCTCATATTGAACACTGTTCAAACAAGCATAGACGCCTCCAACTCATAACTGATCGTTCATATTGAACACTGTTCAAACAAGCACAGACGCCTTCCACTCATAACTGATCGTTGATATTGAACAGTGTTCAAACAAACATAGGCGCCTTACACTCATAACTGATCGTTTATATTGAGCACTGTGTTCAAACAAGCATAAACGCCTTCCTCTCATAACTGATCGCTCATATTGAACACTGTTCAAACAAGCATAGACGCCTCCAACTCATAACTGATCGTTCATATTGAACACTGTTCAAACAAGCACAGACGCCTCCCACTCATAACTGATCCTTCATATTGAACAGTGTAGGGGAATTCCACGTGGAATTTCTTTTCCAGCACGGAAGTGACGTACATGCGCTGGAGAAGTTTCCTAGAATTTGGTTAGGCTTAAATTGGTAAACCCCTCCCTCCCCTCCACAAGCGGCAGCCTCAAACCGCGTCCACCTCGGACCACCTTTTCGCGGGTTAGAATCGCCTCGACGTGAAGATTAGATGCCATTCGAGAGTAGCGCTGTTTCCCCCACCCTTGCGGGGGGAGCCTCGGATATATATAGGGCTCGTCTTCCATGTGGGAGACACAGAGTTGAGGAGTCTCGCCCGGACCCAAGAAGAATCCTTTAATTCCAAGTCAGGTGCTAACAACAAAGCAAAGTGACGGCTGACTTTTTGTGTGATGGAATTAGCCAAGCCAGTGAGGTAATTCCATTTGACGATCGCCACCAAGCGATTTTTCCGACTCCACTCATCAACTCCCTTTGAAGCCCTCCTCGTTCCCTCCTCGCTTTCAGGTGGCCAAATACTCTCCCTTGGGCCGGACGTTACCCCCTCCCCCCCTCGCTTTTGGAAAACCGTCATCACGTCAACTTCCCGCTCAGAAGCTCCGAGCGCCCTTGCCCTCACGTTTATTGCCTGCAGAAGACATCCGTGAAGCCTTACTCTGACGTCTCACATGGAATCCTCCGTAAGCCAACCCCTCTCCTCCTTCAGCAACCCATTTAAGTTAATTCTCCCCATTTGAATAGTCTCCTTCTGTAACGCATTAATTTCTAACTTTAGAGTCTGATGAATAACTCTGCAATTTCCCCTCGTTTACCGATGTAATTTTTCACATTAATTCTCTTATTTTATGTAAATAAAATTATATTTTTGTACATGCCTCTTTAAATAACCTTGAACTTTGCCATTGCCCAAATTTTACCTGACCTCGTTGCACTCTTTTCTCGCTGTTCCGCGCGTCGAAACTCGTGGCGTTCCGTCCCTTGTCGATTCGCCTTTAAGTTATTGGTCCCTCCCCCATAGATACGAGGGGCAGTCAATAAGTTTTGCGAATCGGCAGGGCAAAACAGAGGAAGGGGGATGGCTATTTGTGAGGGTGTTAGGACAAGTTATGACAAGTCAGGACCTGCAGCCGCACGCTCCTGCCTCGTCTATTTAAGAAGCAGAAGCTGATCGCAGATCTTCAGTCACAAGTTTTTCAACATTGGAGAAGGTTGAGCACCGCGCAGTGATCAAACTTTTTTACCAAGGAAGGCAAGAATGCAAAAGAGATCCATAAACGCATGGTTGCAGTGTACACCGATACCGCCTCTTCCTATGCAACCATTGCTCGCTGGAATAGGGAGTTCTGCCATGGTCGTGAGTCCCTTGAAGCTGACCGCCGTCAAGGGCGCCCGTCAAACGTGACCAACGAGGACAATGTGGCCCATGTGAAGAGGATGATCCTCGAAAATCGACGGGTGAAGGTCGAAGAAATCGAGCGAGAACTTGGAATATCACATGGAAGTGTTATCAACATCATCCACGACAATTTGGTCATGACCAAGGTCTCTGCCCGTTGGGTCCTTAGAAACCTCACGCCCCATGATCGACTTCAACGTCGTCAAAGTTCGGAGGAGCTGCTGCTCCTGTACAACCACGACCCGGCGGGATTCCAGCCACGCATAGTGAAAGGTGATGAAACGTGGGTCCATCACTGGGATCCTGAGACAAAGCTCGAAAGCATGGCCTGGAAGCACAGGGGCTCTCCGACCCCCATCAAGTTCCGGCCCAACCCTCAGCCGGGAAGATCATGGCCACCATCTTCTGGGATTCTGAGGGAGTGTTGATGGTGGACTATGCGCCTCGTGGAAGGACCATCACAGGCCAATATTACGCCGAGGAACTGGCTGGGTTGAAGAAGTGCATCTTTCAGAAGCGGTGCGGCAAGTTGACATGCGGTGTCCTGCTCCTCCACGACAATGCCCCTGTCCATAAGGCCAGAGTTGCACAAGCTGCCATGCGCGAGTACGGATTCGAGGAGCTCAACCATTTCCCCTACAGTCCAGATCTGGCCCCTAGCGACTTTTTATTCCGCTAGCTCAAGGCTGTACTGCGTGGATACCGGTTTGGGGACGATTAAGATGTCCAGCTCGCCGTCCAGGAGTGGATTGAACAGCAGTCTGGAGATTTCTGGTTGTCGGGAATTCGAAGCCTCAAAAACAAGTGGCGCAAGTGCATTGAAGTCGAGGGTAGTTATATTGAAAAATAATCAAACACCTTTCCTCATATCTCGATTCCTTATATCCGAATTTCAAAACTTAGTGATCGCCCCTCGTATAATATGGTATTGATATAATAGAGTGTCATACCACGACAAACAGTGTTCAAACAAGCATAAACGCCTTCATGTGATAACTGATCGTTTATATTGAACACTGTGTTCAAACAAGCATAGGCGCATTCCTCTTATATCTGATCGTTCATATTGAACACTGTGTTCAAACAAGCATATACGCCTTCCACTGATAACTAATCGCTCATATTGAACACTGTGTTTAAACAAGCATAGACGACTTCCTCTGATAACTAGTCGTTCATATTGAACACTGTTCAAACAAGCACAGACGCCTTCCACTCATAAATGGTCTTCCATATTGAACAGTGTTCAAACAAGCATAGACGCCTTTCTCTCATAACTGATCGTTCATATTAAACACTGTGTTCAAACAAGCATAGACGCCTTCATCTCATAACTGATCGCTCATATTTTACACTTTTCAAACAAGCACAGACGCCTTCCACTCATAAGTGATCGTTCATATTAAACAGTGTTCAAAAAGGATAGACGCCTTTCTCTCATAACTCATCATTCATATTGAACACTGTGTTCAAACAAGCATAGACGCGTTCCTCTCATAACTGATCGCTCATATTCAATACTGTTCAAACAAGCATAGGCAACTTCCTCTCATAACTGATCGTTTATATTGAACACTGTGTTAAAACAAGCATTGACGCCTTCCTTTCATAACTGATCGTTCATATTGAACACTGTGTTAAAACAGGCAAAGACGCCTTCCTCTCATAACTTATCGTTCATATTGAACACTGGGTTCAAACAAGCATAGACTCCTTCTTCCACTAACTGTTCGATTATATTGAACACTGTGTGTAAACAAGCATAGATGCCTTCCTCTCATAACTGATCGTTCATATTGCGCACTGTGTTCAAACAAGCATAGACGCCTTCCTCTCATAACTGATCGTTCATATTGAACACTGTGTTAAAACAGGCATAGACGCCTTCCTCTCATATCTGATCATTCATATTGAGCAATGCGTTCAAACAAGCATAGACGCCTTCCTCTCATATCCGATCGTTCATATTGAACACTGGGTTCAAACAAACATAGACTCCTTCTTCTAATAACTGTTCGTTCATATTGAACACTGTGTGTAAACAAGCATAGATGCCTTCCTCTCATAACTGATCGTTCATATTTAACTCTGTGTTCAAACAAGCATAGATGCCTTCTTCTCATATCTGATCGTTTATATTGAACACTGTGTTCAAACATGCATAGACGCCTTCCTCTCATAAGTGATCGTTTACATTGAGCACTTTATTCTAACATGCATATGCGCCTTCTTCTCATAACTGATCGTTGATATTGAACACTGTGTTCAAACAAGCATAAACGCCTTCCTCTCTTAACTGATCGTTCATATTGAACACTGTGTTCAAACAAACATAGACGCCTTCCTCTCATAACTGATCGTTCATCTTCTTTCGAGTCATTCTTGGGTTATTTTTAGCGGATCTAAAGGTCAGGGCAACCGTGCGGAGTAAAGTTTTCCAAGGATGTCCCTAAAGGAGGGAGAGTTGCAGTTGTCTCCAATTCGTTAGACTTCCTTATCGCTCACTGTTTTGTAGATTTATGTGACAATTCGTTCTTCAGATATCATCCTGTACTTCTTTCTTAATTTGACTCGTTATTATTCTCGCTTTGATGTCGGAAGTTAGTTCTCTACCGTTTGCAGTGATGATTATTCATACAATGAGCCTATCGACTTTGCAATGTCGATGAAAGAGTTTTTGAACGTTTACGACTATTTCTGACGTCCAAATTATAAATATATTGTCAATATAAATACTCAGGATTTCGAAACTGTGCCATAATTTAAACTGTATAACTTAAACATATGGATATGAAAATCATATGAATAGATTTTGGTGACGTTTTTAGTTGCGAATCATCAAACTTCAAACTTGTTGAAACTTGGCGGCTGGATCTAGTCATACATTCCTCTTTAACTCTAAATTTTGTTACCCTACAATAAATGGTTCCTGAGCTATAAAGAAAGGTTTGGTAGCCGTATGAATACTTTCTGGAGTAAGTTTAAATGCTCTGAACCTGAAGTTGCTAAAGCTCTCCTCGTTCCTTTTACCAAATTCTCAATGTACTGCGATTAGCCATTCGTTTCAATTTTCATTCTGAGAACTGTGGCCACATGACTAAATTGGTAGTTAACGTCGCCAACTCTAACGTCTGACATTTTTCATCATTTTAGATGTATGATTTTAGATTTGTGGGCCTTTGTAGAGATATTTCATCGCTTCTCGTACTAGTTTATATTGTTAATCTCTCATACCGTCATTCTAGCCATGAATCCTTCGTTGCGGGAAGGGGATAAGTTCAATTGGGAGATGCCGGCTACAAAAGGATGTAGACTGATTCTTCCGATAGGGGTTGCAGTAAATTCATTGTGTATAAAAAATTAAAAAGCTGTTAAAAGCAACCTCATTCGTTTATCACGTAGTCACATTATTTTTTTTTTTATAATAATGGGTCAGGCACAATCTTAAAATTTCGAATTCATGGCCCCTACACCCGATCTTACCAAACGTCTTCTAGAGATATTGTAGGACAAGGTCTACATACTTTTTTTCAAATGCCGACTTAGTAAGTTTCTCAATCAGAATGGCTAATACAGTATCAGTTCTTTTGCAAAATCCATGTTATTTCGAATTGTGCCGATTTTGGTGGTTCTAAAAAGAGTTGAACTCGTTTGGCAAGCATTTTTTTTCATATATTTTGCTTGCAAACTCTAGAAGATTTGGTATATTTGACGGTTTACCAGCTTTGGAGGAGATCATTATTCCTGCAAGTTCACATTCGTCTGGTAAATAACGTGCATTTAATGAGCCGTTCATTACATTCACTAGACCTCGATGGATGCTTGTTGGATCATTAATCAAATTTTCTTATGTCTACTCTCAAGTCCCCGGTACCCTCTGTTTGAAAAGCTTGAGAATTTCTAGGAATTAGAGACGAGTTATTTTCCTTCCCTAATTTTCCTATGATAGTCTCCCGAAGCTGTGATAAGGAAAAGTTCAGTCATTATCCGTATTCAAACTATCTATAAACTCAATGTAAAATATTTCATTCTCTATTCTCTTCCTGCACAAAGGAAAAAAACTTGAGACCAACGGGTTGTAAAGTTTTCTTCACTGCCATTGGGAGTAAGAAATTCTTCTAGGTGACAAGACTGGATTTTCAGAGGCTGAGATGATGGCGATCTGCTTAGCCTTTTTACAGCTTGCCAGAATGAAAAAAGCTCCGTACTCCAAATTTAGTCTCTCGATAATATAGTGCCACAATTCACTTTTATGTCCAAATACTTAGGGCTTTTAATTCTTTGGTTTTGCTAAGGCGACATTTAGTTTTCTATTCGTTCCCTGTAGTATATCAAAATTAAGATCTGGCGGTAAATTTATGCCAATTCCGGAATTTTTAGAGTCCATTCTGGGGCATTTAGGGTTTGAACCAAGTATTAATGATGGCGTGAACGTCTCTATCTCTAAGGTCAATAGTTATTTTGTACTGTTATACTTCCTCTAGCATGACTTCCTCTAAGGGGATAAGGCCATATTCCTCAAGTAATTTATCTTGGTTATTTCTCTTATAAACCTCTCAATTGGCTTGAATAATAATTTATTTCTTTAATATTTATTTGATTGTGGCTAGTGGCGATGGACACAATAACGTATTGATGCTCACTGCACAAATGGTCCTGGCTAAATAAAATAATGATAAAGGAAGTCATTGCTAGAGAGAACAATGTTACGATTAGGAGCCGCTCTATGACATCAGTAAGTGGAAAATTCGGGCACGATAGCGATGGTTATTTCTTTTTGTAAAAGCATTTCTAGGTTCCTTCATGTCTTGATAGTGGATTTGGATCCGAGGTCCCTGCCTCGTGTGTTTAGATATCCTGAGAAGATCACTGTCCTCTTATGGCCCCAAAATTGGAGTAAATTAGGGATGGGAAAATAATTACGCCTTGGTGGCTGATATCCAGTAGCCATCACTATGAGACCAAAAATCTTATCGATTTCACTTGTAAATACGATTCATCTAGTTAGGCAAACGTTTAGAGGCCAGATTTTTCCTCTCTTCTAAAGCATCGTCATCAAATTCTCGTAACTGTAGTTCGTAGATAGCGAAGAGTAAATGAAAAACTTTCAAGCTATAGTCTGCAGTACCATGTCCGAAAATCAGAATATTCTCTGGTTGACTTTTTTGAATATGTGGCCGAAATTACGTCTCCCTTCCCATCTATTCATTAATGTGAAGAATAGTAAGTTTGCTTAGAGAAAATTCCATCTTAGGTGTTGAAAGAAAGTTAAACTATATTCACCCAAGTCGTTCATTTTCTCCTTTTCTATCACTTTTATTTGATTAAAAAATGAATGTATTTTGTAAAAGGAAAGTAAAATAATTTTAATACCAAAAACAAACCTATATTTATTGAGCAAACGAGTTAACATCATCATTGACAATGCCATCCCATCATTTAACTAAGCAATAGAAACCTTTCTTGAAGAACTCATCTAGTTTTAATGAAATATATGAACTAATATCCTTTTCCACCTTCATATCAGAGTCAACTTTGTCATTTAGGTGATGTTGGAATGAATTAAATAAATGGTATTCAGATGGTAAAAGATTCGGTGAAGATGGGGTATCAGGAAGCATACTCTTGAGTCAAACTTGCCATGCGTGGGTGTGCATATGAATAAAGGAAGAGGACAACCCTTTCAGTTGAGCATTGAAGAACGGTTTTTTTCAAGAGGTTCCTTTAAACATTGCAATTGTTGAACATCTGCAGTAACTGTTTCCTTATTATTGAGGAGCTCATAGTGAATAATTCCCTTTACATCTCGCCAAATGCAAAGCATAGGCTTCTGCTGTTGAAGACCAAGTCTAGGAGTAAAAATGAGTTTTGTTTGCAATCAAGCCAAATTTGGCGCTTAATATTGCAGTAAAGAATCTACTTTTCATCTTCCGTGACAATTCTCTGTAGAAATGGCTCGCGTGCATTTTGAGCCAATAGAGATCATATAATATTTACACTATAAATGTCTTCAGACAGTTCACGTGTCACTCAAACACCACTTTTGTGAACTTTTCTTGCTTCTAAGATGTTAACGCAATGTTCCATGACTGTTATTAAAATTTTTGTCACTTCGCGAGTGCCCTTGTCGAGGATTAGACTCCACAGGCGCCTTCACAGGATTAAGATCAATTGCAGCATGGCGTCCTCTAACTTCAGTATTTTTAGGACAAAATCGTCTCGTCGGAATCTTTTGAACCAACGTTGACATTTACGAATATTTAATACATGTCTTAGTCTTCTACAAAGGTTTTTTTTTTACTACTACTGTGGCATAATTCCTTTTCTTGTATTCATTAGGCCTGATATATCTTGTGTGTGATTGACTTGTCATCCCAAATGAAGCGTTCTGACAAAATTGAGCTTCAAATGGCTTAGGCATTACTAGCTTTAAAAAGACCCAGCTTAAAAAAAGGCTTAGACATTGCTTGCTTAAAAATAGACCTAGGCATTAGTACAACTTTTAAATGGACAATGTGTTATAGTTATCTTGAAACAGCTTGCAGCAATTTTAAGAAGCATTTTTTATTCTTCTAAAAACGGCATTAATTTCTTGAAACTCTAATAGTTTTGATTGGGCGTGTTGGAGAAGTACGGCATCTTCCTTTTCTTTTTAATTTGAAAGGGAAAGAGGGCATTAGTTCTTGTATGAATGCTACTTCAAGCTGGAATTCTGTAATCTGATCGTAGTAATCTTATTTCTATTATCCACAAATCAGTCCTTCTTTAGTTTTTGACTTTAGTTAAGGGAACTTTTACAGAATCAAATAGAATCAGGGTTATCTTTTTAGGGTTGTATAAATACGGATTTCTTTAGGCACTGGATAGGAAACATAAAATTTATGATTTGATTAGAGTGATTATCTTAATCGATTTGACAGTTAGTAGTATTTTGTACGGAACTGTCCATTTTTAAGGATTCTGGTTCAGAAATGGAGTCAGTAGGTGGTTCTATTTCGGGAGTAGCTAGGCTTTTGGTTATTTCTTAGTCGAGGATTCTATGATCGCATTTGGAAGAAGAGTAACTTGTTGGGGGAAATTTTACAATCAATCTTACCTGAAATTTTACTGTAAGAATCTAGTTCAAAAGAAGGTCTTCAGGAAACTACATCTCTGGCATTCCATCTTTTACCAACAAGTTAGTAAGTTCCTTGGCAAATAATCCTGGTTGGCCATGATCAATTATATGGGGATAATAAATGCACGTCATAATGTTAGTAGAGTTCTCGTTTTCGATGTGCAACTTTTCAGTTTCGTTTATTTCGTTTATAACACTTTTAGCAACTTGGGCATAAGTGTTTTTAATCTTCTTCTTCCTGTTTTTAAGTTCCATTTTTGTGTTAATAAAAGCCTTCTTAGTGGATCAAGCAATAGTCATGAAACAATGCTCACCTTTACAATTCAAGGACTTTTTATTGGACTTAAAATAAATTACCAAGTATGTCCATTTTCCCCAAATTTCGAACAAAAATCCTTATTCTATGTCATTATACTAAGTCATTATTCTAAGTCTTGATACTATGATGTTCCACCTGATAAAATCTAAAACACATTTGTATGTCAGCAAATTCTTCTCTCTCGATTTGGTCAGCCCAAATTCTAACATGAAAGAGGAGGAGTCTGTTCTCGGTTGCTTTTTGTTCCATATATGTTTCTCTGAAGACAATTTTCATAACATGGTTGGAATTCTTAAATTTTATTACTTCCCTTACTTTGTCAAGTCACGGTATCCTGTAATGTTGTTTTTATAACCTTGGAGAATATGAGACGATACATAGATCCAGCCTTCTGCAAATTATGCTTCTCTGTGTTAGCTCGTAAGGGGGTAATTTGGGGGAAATGTGTTGGTTTTAAGTTGACTAATAACATTTTCAGAGGTAAGTATTTCTACATGATTCTGAATGACAGGGCGACATCCATGTAGCTGTTCTGATATCACTAATTTTTAAAATTGTCAACATTAAGTTTTCCATAGATAGTTTTGAATACTTTACCTCTCAGATTTATCTTGTTCCACTATAACTCGAATTGATAATCTAGTGGTCTCCTTCATGATAAAAGAGACCTAGCAAGTTAAGGGCATCTAGTATTAGGATACTAATATAAAAAATAAAGAAAATAGTGGGAGGGAGTCACTCATTCTATGTGTTTCTACCCCTAGCAGTGTTTAACTAAACACCTCAGTAGATTTCTTCAGCTTTGCTAAGGATCCGCTTTGATATGCTGGTCTGCCCCAAGTATACCAAGGGTTTTGATTTCTTGTAGTCTGAATGCGAAGACCTCAAAGATGACCTAATTCAGGGAGACCTCTAATTATTAGCCGCTTGGATGTGAGAAAAGCCTTCGAAAGTGCCCCGAAGCCCAAAATGAGAGCGCTCGCGAAGAACTTCTCGGTGGCCACTGTGCGTAGGACCGTCAATGAGGAAAGTTGTAAGAGCTTCGGGTACGTGGAAAAGCCTCTTATCACTGAGTGTATGCGATAACAGCGTAGGGAGCACCGTCGTTGCTTTTCAACGACCACAACGTAGGGAGCACCGTCGTTGCTTCTCAACGACCTGAAGTCCTTGCAATTAAATTCTCTTTTTTTCTGATGAAAAAACCTTCACAGTATATTCGGTCATCAACAAGCAGAACGACCGCGTGGTAACCATCCACTAGGACATCTTCGAGGTCTGCTACGTGTCCACAATCCAGCACCCAGCCTCCGCGTCGTGGCTTCAAATGGCGAGAAGATGCCGTCTGTGCAGTTCGCGGCCGGTTACAAGCTCACCGCTGCTGATTACAGGGACATCTTGACCACGAAAGTCCTGCCCTGGGTGAGAAAGATCACGAAGAATACGGACTACATCTTTCAAAAGTACGGTACCGCGATCCACACGGCTAATACCGTGCAAAAGTGGTTGAGGTCGAACATGAACTTTTGGGTTCCGCAGTCACCCGACCTCAATCCCTTCGACAACAGCATGTGGGCCTTGTCGAGGGCAAGGCTTGGCCTGCAAGGTCCGCCACAGCAACATTGACGAGCTGAAGTCCTCCCTCAACCGCGTGTATCCCAGCATGAGAAAGACTTCGTCCAAACGTGTGCGCGTCCTTCAGGTATCGCTTGGAGCGTGAATTCTCCGCCGATGGCGACCACATTCATTAATATTACAATTTAATATGTGTATTTGTTAAAACAATAAAAACGCATCTAATTGCATCAAACTCTCATTGTGTCCTTTGATGAGAGCGTCGTAACAAGTGTAACATAACTTTTGCAATACTAGGTAACCATCCCTTTTCATCTCATATATAAACGTAATTCGTTAGTATATAATTTGTATCCTAAAACCGTAACTATAATATAAGGAAGCGACAAGATGAATCATTATTTTGAACGTCGAAGGGACTGAGTAGAAAAGGCCTATTTTTGATGCAAACTGTAATGAAACAGGTAACGGAGCAGTCCTCGGAAGGGGTCAGCAAAAAAACAAATTGAGACAAAATTAGCAATCAAAGCAGGTAGAGAGGTAATTGGGGTCACTAAAAGTCATCAAAAGGTGAATTAAGAAAGAAAAAAAATGAGATATTAGATAAAGGAGGCAAAAAATAGGAAAGAAGAGGTACAGTCAACTCTCGGCTATTTGCGGTTCGTCACCCGTGCCTTCAACTATCCGCGGAAAATTTTGGGGGGCCTTAGAATTCAAAATTTGCGCCATTTCCAGACATCCGCGGAAACCTACGTACATAGTCGTAAAACGTAAGTGTTGGTTGGCTGAGACGGGACGATTCCAGCCAATCAGCGTTCAGATCTCACTCGCTCGACCACAGTATGTACAGTATATGTACCGATTTCCCGCGCTCCATTCAGTACGCTTGTGTCCCACGTGTGTGAGCGGTGATTTGTGTATTTGTCGTAATTTTGCGTGTTTTATTTCTCGTTTTTCAATCGTTTTACACCCTAAATAATTCTTGCTTTTTGCACCTTAATATTAACAATGCCTAAGCGCCCTGCATCGTCTAGTGTTGCTAAAGACATGCCTAAACGTGCCAAGGAAGTGATGAGTTTGGAGGAGAAGATAAAAGTGTTAGATAGGTTGAAAGATGGCAAGAAAAAGGCCGAAGTTGCTCGAGAGTTTGGCGTGAACGAAAGCACAATTTGATCAATTTTAAGCTATGAACAGGCTATTAGAGAGAGAGCGTCAGTGAGTGTAAACCAAGTGACGAAGACTAGCGTATTACGATGTTTGGGAAGGGTTGGGAGTGTTTTGGGGGTAGCGTCAACTATCAGTGGTTTTTCAATATTCGCGGGGGTTCGTGGTCCCTATCCCCCGTGAATAGGGGGGGTCGACTGTATTCAAAATTTGAACCTCAACAAAATGAATATGCGAAACATTAAGTTGACTTTGGGAAGTCCATCGAGATAGATAATGACGGGTGCCCTCTTGTGGGCATCAACCTGCACTAGGTTTAAACAGGTAGGAATGTGTGCAGTCTTCCGGCCCGTATCTTGACCGAGGAGAGAAGGAGCCTGGTGGCAGGAGAGGCTCGAGACGACCAGGCTTCATCCTCGGCTGCAGGGAGCTGTCGAGATATCGTCTGTTGTGCTCACCTATAGGCACTCCCGATCCTGGTTTGTGATCGGGGTATCCTTCCTCTATCCTTTACCTAAAAAAGCAGAACCCACAAAGCAGTGGGGCGTGGGATGCAGGGGTTAGTAGGCGACAGGGCGTGTCCACACACTGATGGGCCTGCAATTTAGTGTTAAATTAGTTTGTGCATAGAACCATTTATCTGCATAGCGATGACATGTTTTACTTGGGGACAATCTCCTTGCTAAGCTTTCTTTGATAAGAACAGTCAGCATTTTTTTCTCTCTCAATATTTTAATAAAGATGAACGAGAACAGAATATAGACTTTATCTAAACAGATATCGATCGCATACACATATTAACAATATATCCCATCCACACACGTATGTCGTAACCTATCAACAAAATTTCACACCCGCTTGCTACTACACATTACAGCAGACATAAAATCATGCAGTCCGTCTTGCCAGTGGATGCATCCGCACCACCCTAATTAACTACTTACACCCCAAACTAAAGGTCGTGTCGATAGAATATCGTCTATCATATCATCGAGGCACCTATGCCACCACATGCAAGATTCCTACTGATTTCCACCCAACATAAGCATACACAATTACCCCATATACCCCCCCCCCTTTTCACGTCAGACACCGGTTGTCCTGGCCAGGCTCTCCGCTACTGCCATAATCTAAAATTAAATTCATGCAAATACTACAGCGAAACAGACACAAACATGTGGACCCCTCGCCCATAGGTAACCAGAGTCCAGACACAACTCAACTCACATATACAAGATGCTATCTCTCTGAGAGAACCCCATCCTGTCAATAAAGCTCAGCCGAGGCTGTCAGCCTAAGGGAAGGATTTTCGTTCCACATATTCAAACTAAGGCTTGAATTATTAAGAAACAAGCCGCTGTTCTCTTCCTTAACAGGAAGAGCTTGGTTACACAGGCACCCCTGCGGGGGGGGGGGCTATGGCCTTATTTGTTAATCTTAACCACCTTTTTTAATCCCCTTCTTCATCTTCATCTTGTTGTTGTTGTTGTTCTTCTTCTTCTTCCGCAGGGCTACCGCAGGGCTCTGTTTTAGGCCCTTTATTGTTTTTAATTTATATTAACGATTTAGATAAAGGCATACTTAGTCGGATTTCGAAATTTGCGGACGACACGAAGCTGGGCAATCGTGCCTATGTAAGATCGGATGTCGATAAATTGCAGGGGGACCTAAACTCGATTGCCAATTGGGCGGACAAGTGGCAAATGGAATTTAATTTAAGCAAATGCAAGGTAATGCACTTGGGTTGCCATAATTTAAGAGTAGATTATACCATGAAAGGCCAAGTCCTCGACGCGGTTCAATTAGAAAAAGACTTGGGATTATTAGTCTCAGACGATTTTAAATTCTCGAAGCAATGCGCGGATGCGTGTAAAAAAGCAAATCGCGTTTTGGGTTATATCGCGCGTAATTTCACCTTCAAATCTAAGGATGTAATTTTACCTTTATATAAATCCCTTGTGCGGCCACTTCTCGAATACGCTGTTCAATTTTGGGCTCCATATTTAATGAAAGATATCGCGCAATTAGAAAGAGTGCAGCGTAGGGCTACGAAATTAATTCCAGAGCTGAGGAATAGATCATACGAGGAAAGCTCAGGGCTTTAGATTTGCCATCGCTAGAACGCAGAAGATTACGTGGCCAGCTAATAGAAGTATTCAAAATACTAAAGGGTTTCTCAAACGTTGACTTTCGCAATCTGTTCGAACTGGATCATAGGGGAAATACTCGTCAGCACGGGTTAAAATTAGTGAACAAGCGTTTTAACACTAGTATAGCCCAAAACTATTTTACATTTAAAGTTACTCAAAATTGGAATCGGCTGCCCACCCACGTAGTAGATAGCACTTCGGTTAATATGTTCAAAAATCGTCTCGACGTGCATTTGAATAGTTTAAATATAACGTAGTTGAGCACTGTGAATTTAAACGTCCTTGCAGAGAGTGAGTTTGGAGCGGAGGTTTAAGGATATGAAATTATGATGACTAAAAATGATGCCGGCGATTCTCTGCATGTGTAGCTTAGATGTCCCATTTCTTTTCCGCCTATCCTATAAGTAGTCTCTATCCCTAAATTAGCTTTTCACCACTAGCAGTCGAGTGGCTGCGGAAGATGAGAAGAAAAACTTTCTATCTCCCCCGACCCCTAGTTTGATTAGTTAAAATTGCACGATAATGTACACATGTAGATAAGTGTGTACAGTAGATAGTATTAAAAAAAAAAATAAAAAATAGCATGTTAGAGATACACTCGTAGATAAGGGTGTATCGTAGTTTTTGATTTAGTGTAGCGGACTAGCCTCGAGCGGACCTTAGGGTCTTTGCTGGTCCTAGATTCTGTAGTTCTGTAGTTCTTCTTCTTCTTCTTCTTCTTCTTCTTCTTCTTCTTCTTCTTCTTCTTCTTCTTCTTCTTCTTCTTCTTCTTCTTCTTCTTCTTCTTCTTCTTCTTCTTCTTCTTATAAAGGAATTATTAGAAATAACTTTGATAAAAAATTAAATATACTTAGGTGACAACCGAACTAAAAGAAAAAATCTTATTCAAACACCTCTTTAGTTTTAAAATTAACAAAAATTCGATAATTATATTTATTTCTGAACTTCATTTTATTTTTTTATATTATAAAGGAACTATTAGGAATAACTTTAAATAAAAATCTAAATATACCTAGGTGATAGGTTACAACCGAACTAAATGAAAAAATCTTTTTCAAACCTTCAAAAAATCTCGTTCTTAAAATATAGGGTTATGGATGATGTTTTGATTGGAAATAGCTCAATATTTTTGAGGCGTAGGAATGTTCTTACATAAATTATATGAGTATCCCCAATAAATTAATTTTCTTCAAACGTTAAAACAGTTTTCTGTTGAAGTTTTAATACCAACTAAAATATTTTAATCATATGTTATTTTGGCTCTATTCCTAATAAATTTTCAATAATTATTCATTTCTACTTAAGAAACGGACTCCAACGATAGCATTTTCGGCATTTGTGGAGAAAAATTCATAATTCTGTCAAAAATGTGGGAAGTAA
This sequence comes from Ceratothoa steindachneri, assembly GCA_963969495.1. Lineage (NCBI taxonomy): Eukaryota > Metazoa > Arthropoda > Malacostraca > Isopoda > Cymothoidae > Ceratothoa > Ceratothoa steindachneri. The sequence continues at coordinate 28,750,506 of OZ018334.1, forward strand.
AAATGTGTGGAACGTATTTGGATTGAGTAGTCTAGACAGAAGACGACAACGATTGTTTAGAATAGGAAAGGCACACAACACTAGATTCTAGAATGCGCCACTCTCTCGAATTAAGGTAGACCCTCGGCAGGCGTTGGGGGCGGAAAGGTACGCCATCTTCCTGATGTTAGGTGCCTTGGAGATGAAACGGTTTTGATTATTTATTATTCAGACCTTTATATTTGGCACAAAGGTTTTTTTTTATTTATAAATGGTGAATATAGAACATGGGGGAAATCTGAAATCAAATATCTAAGGCTATTGAGATTAAGAAAACATGTTTCCGTCTATAACCTGACTTTAAATAAATGAGTATTTGGATATACTATATACCACCAAAGGACTTGACAACCCCCATTAAATATTATAGTTATGAAAATGAAATAGCTTTGGAATATGGCGTGGTTTTATTTCCTGCGACCTTAAAAATAAACAGGATGGAGGGACTTGAAAATGTGGTGAGTGATTAAAAGATGCTGAATTTTGATTATTTTATGACATTACAACTTAGAACTTGACAGAGTTGGAAAAAGTAGCGCCTGAATTAAGTAAGGGTGGCTACTCCCTCGAATGTGAGTTGCAGCAAAATAATTGCTCCGTACCCGAACATTTTTTTCCAACACTGTAGAAAATATGGGTATCACCTTTAATAACACTGTACAACAAATTTCAGTGTTAAGAAAAAAAACATAGATCTCATGTGTATTTAAATATGAAGTTGAGTTTTGCTGAATTCAAATTTGATAACACAGGTTTCCCATCACGTAACATTTTCTTGTAAATTGCTGATTTAATAATTATGCAATTGATACCGATTTCCAAGATACCATAAATGTATTCCGCTCCCAAAGTCAGATCAAATGTGTCCATTGTAATTAATTCATGAATGCACCAGGCAATGGCTTCGCCACTCCCCCTACGTGGGGAGTTTGCGCTTCGATACTAAGATTAAAATTTAAAATAAAAAAAAAGCAGCCATGGTTAAATTTTTATTAATTTTCTGAACTTTGCCAATTATAATAATTTTAAAAAGGAACTCTAAACTAAATTTCCCTCCTTTTAAAAGATCACGTTACTAAAATATAGTTATATAAGAAGATATATAAAAATCATTTTTCTGAACTTCACCATTCGGGTTTTAAGAAATTCTCAAAATTTTGATATTTATATTTATTTCTGAACTTCACCATTTTGTTTGTTGATATTATAAAAGAATTATTAGAAATAACTTTGATAAAAAACATAAGTCATAACCAAACTAAGATGAAATTATTATTCAAATACTCAAAAAAATCCCCTTCTTAAATTATAGTTAGTGATGATGATGATGATAATGACGACTCATTAAGAACGGCGACCCCGAGAAGGAAAAGCCGAAAAGAAGAAGATATCCTAATCGTAAAAATATTAAATAATCCAAAAGATAAACATATTTGAAATCAGTTGGAAACTTCCTAAGTGGATACGGCATTGGTCTCTCAACGTCGTGGTACTGGGTTCGATCCCGAATCCCGGCATGAGCGGACACAAATGTCAGGGCACGTAGAAATCTGGTTACCGATTGGTGGACGCGCTGGGCTCACTCCTGTATTCGGGTGGGTAGATCTTACACCTCTCACTACACACATAGCCAATTACAACACTGCTTTCTTTCCTCTCCCGCCTTCGCAGCACAACACACGCACACTCTCTCTTCCAAGGAATTCTGGCGATGGGTATCTATTTCCACGTACCTCTGACACGGAACAGGTCCCTCTCCCCCGAGGTGACGAAGGCTTCCACCTGAACGCTGTTTGGTGTCAAAACATAATACTTCCTGGCACCTCTCCCCAAAAGAGGACCCGCTCCTGGGACCCTCGGGCGGACCAGCGATTGTCATACTGACCTTTATATAGATTTCATTATCCGGTCGGGGATCCTTCCAGTATCATGGAAGGATTGGCGCTGACTAACTTAACTAAAACCTCCTAAGTGATAGTCTTTTTTTTTAATTGGTGATCGGTGCACCAACCCCAAAAGATACTTAAACTCCTCCCTTATTCACCCCTTTCCTAAACCTCCCCCTTCCCTTCCGAATATTCTAGACTTTGCACCTCGCGTTCTTTACTGGGTACATTTCTCCCAGTATTTTTATATTATCGACAGCCATTTATTTAATTAAAGGATTAGGTTGGCATTCAAGCAAAAACTATCAAAAAATATTAAATTCACAAAACACCAATAATTCGATTAAAGTTTAGAGGCTGAAATAATTTAAGTGTTTCCTGAAGTTTGCGTTTTAATAATCTAAGCTAATATAATCTAAACTAACCTTTGCATAACCTAACCTAAACTAACTTAACATACAAAATAACATAACAACCTAGGGTAACATAAAAAAATAACCTAACCTAATATAACTTAACTTAGCCTAACCTAACACAACATATCTTAGGCCAAGGGTTAGGAAGTTTGGGGTTGCATCTTAATAAATACAATTTTATTAAGAAAAATACTAAATATAAAATGTAATTTAGAATCAAACAGACAACTATGCCTTTTTTTTTAATTTGCTAAACTGAATTATTAGAGATATAAAAAAAAGTTCTGAATTATTAGTGTCTATTTCGCTGATGTTAAAAAACGGTCTTTAACTTGTGTTGGGGTATATACTAAAATGACCTTTGATTATAATTTAGCAACTAAAGTCGCTAAATTATACATTCATTCAACCTCGTACGATTTACAATAATTCTTTTCAAAATTCTTGCAGTTTACCGCTCTACATAAATGACACTAAACAACGTTCTCCAAAACTTCCCGATTTGGGGGGCCAATTTTAGCCCCTACACTTAAAACGGTTCCTTATTCCTGTCCTAAGATAACTTAACATAGCATAACCACTCCTAAGAACGGTAGATGATTGTCAGTGAACCGTTTTCCGGTGCGCATGTGTTAACTCGCTTTCGAAAAAATCGAATTCCTGCATTCCCACAAAATACGCGAGCCAATGTAAGGGGCGGGGGGGAGGCACATAAGTCCCAGGACATTGCAGTTACATACAAAAAATTCAGTTGTTTTCCGTTAATAACATATTTACACCAAAAGTTTTACGTGGAGTGTCCTGGGACTTATGGACCACCCTGTACAGCTTCATTTCCTGGCCCTTTTGGCTACTTTGATGGCAGGATACGTCGCTCTTGCAAGAAAGACACAACATCTTCGATTTGAGGTACGGTGAAGAGATATCCCTTAAAAAAAATTACATAATAAAAAAAAATTGTCTAGTGAAAAAAATTGGTTATCGATAATTGGAAAAAGAAAAATGGTAGGCGATAATAGTGAAAAAAATGACTATAATAAAAAAATTGGTGTCGATAATAGGAAAGTATAAGATTAGGCAGACTAAAATAGAAAAAAATGGCTGTCGATAATAAGAAAGTACCCACCCCCCTCCAGATGTTCTGTGAAATGCACTGCTTATCCATTTCAATCATGAGTCACCTTTAAATACCGTACATATAAGAACTTAAATATTGCAGCACCCCCCTACCTGTCTTTCTTATTACCCTCATTCAGTCGTTTCGAACCATACACTCAAGCGCTCTGGCCTTTTACTACTTGGTGTTGTGTTTTTTTATTATCCGTGTTAAAGAGAGATTGTGCTTTCTCCATATTTGCTCCTAGACGGTGGAATGAACTGACTGCATATATCGCACCCCCCTCATACCAACTGCCCGGAACACTTAAAGGTGTTTTGAAGACCGACCTCTTCTATCATGGGGTTCCTTATTTTGTAGACAGGCGCTCTATGATGGCCCCATCTCCTTGAAGAGTACCATATTATTCCCTCATCGACTATCTAACAAAATAATTATGGATACTTTAGTCAAGCATAAAATTATGCTAGAAAACTATTTTATGCTGTTGAAGAAAATGAATTTGTTAGGTGGACTAGTATAATTAATATAACCTATTATGCTTTATTTTATTATTTTTGCTCAGATAAAAAGCAATAATATAAAGTTATTTCAAGTCAAACCACGCTTCTTTATAATGAGTTTTAAGATCTATATAAAATAAAAGCAGAAGAATATGTAGCGCAAAAAAGATACTTAAAGGATGTTTCTTAAAAGATTTATTTTTTATACTGGCTGAAAAATCATCGGTCAATATTTATCTATGAAACTATTTTTTTTTCCAAATCCCCAATTAAAATTATTGTTTGACAAATTATTTTGAATTAAAATTTAACTTGTATAAGATCATTCAGTATTTCATCTATTCACCATGCATTGACGGTGTCTAGGTTATTAAGAAGCCATAGTTTATTCTTGTACAATTTTTTTTTTTAAATTAAGCAAAATTTACCACTAAGTTTCGATCCAAAGAGGTTTTCATAATCCAGTGCTTTAGGTTTGTCAGATTTACCAAGTATAATTACAGGGTTCTTTGTTCAAATTTAAGTGATTTCTAGTTTACATATGCACGCGTAAGCAGAGTAGGCTCAAATTATGTGAATTTAATATTTTATTATAACATTATTATTTACTTAACAACATTTACTCTTTCCGTATGTTATATTACTTCTTGTATTATTTGGTTTGATTTTTCCAAATCCGTTCTTATAAGTGGGTTGGAAGCGAAATGTGGCAAAATAGAGTTCGAATCCGATTTCGTTGATATCGTCCCCCCCTCCCCAAGAATAAAATTGGACTAATAACACAAAATACTAAAAGAAGAAATGACCTATCCTAAACCTTTACCCGTGCTGAGTCTATATCGGCCCAGTGCGGTTATATTTCTGTAAACTCTTACGAAACTTGGAAATATACAAGAGGGGAGCACGAACTATATAAATAAAATATTTTCGAACTAGTCACTGTTTCAATAAACTCCTAACTAAGATCTTCTGCTTCTTAATTAAATTAACGTTTACATCAATGTGATGCTAGTTAATAAAATACGCTGAATTAAAATATGATATGGACATTTTAAATTACTCATTATTAAAGATAATATCATTGATTTAAATAGGATTCGGGGGCGGCTCGTATATGTCTGGAGTCGAGACACACGGCGTAAAAACTTTGAATTTAGAGCGCTTAATGACGTCTGGCAATCGCCTTTGAATTCGAACCTAATGCTAGGCTTTAGAATTGTGAATACTACTAGCTGATTAAAAATAACAGGGAGGGGGGTTACAAGCTACAATCTACGCCTATTGGGGCGAATCCCCATTTCAACATATAATCACTTTGGGATTTGAATTCAATGCGGTTGCCAGGCGTTGTTAGGTGCTCTAATGTTAATTATATTTTATGCATTGCTCCGCCCCGAATCGGTGTTTATTCAAAATTTACCGTGATGCTAATTACTATCGTGGTGAATGGGTATTTCTTGTATCGGTGCGATCACCTCTGTGGATGGATATGCCGTCATATCGACAGGGGGAGCAGTGTCAAATAATGGTGGTTTTTAAAAAAAATATTTTAACAACATAAATAGAAATTTGCGACGTATATCAAGCCCCCCCCCCCCCCCAGTATATAACTACGCACCCTCGATTAGTGAATTGTGGCCTGAACTAGAATAATACACAAATAAATCTACGGCAGGATTAAGGTCACTGTGAAAGTTTTATGAGGTCTGCAAAATACATTTCATATCCAACACAAGTCACCACGCAAAGCTTTCATATCATACGCAGAGACAAATGAATGAAATGTGATATTTTTCCCGCCATATTTGCAAATCTCGTGTTGTGTTTTCATCTTCTGTCCGCAATGAGTCGCTGGTTCAATGCTACCAAAGGTAATTGAGGTCACTGAGTTCAAATATGATATAAGTTTACCACCAAGCGGCGCCATCTAATGGCTAGAGGTGCTAAATCAGCCATTTTTAGAGATATGAAGGTCAAACCAATGTCAAAGGGGGTTACTGAGGTTTCTGAGTCCAAATCTGATTGATTTTCACCGCAAGTTCACTTGATCATGTCCCTCTAGTTTTACCCTTTATTTCACGGAGGTCAGAAGAAGATGCGGAGGAATACACTGCGAAGCCAGAAGTGAAAATTGTTAAGTTACGAAATAAAATGACACTAAAAGAGGTGGGCGGCCTTTAGGAAGGCCTAACGGTCCCTGGGTGGGCCTACAGGGCCCTAAGACAAGCGAAAATGTGTATAATGCGAGCTTATGAAAGGTCTAGGCAATTTTAAGAATAAGGCGTTCAATGTTGCTTGGGCTTCGGTTGATTTGGTGACTGCTGGTCAATGAATTCCTTGTTTTAGAGGAGAACAAATTCAGTTTAATATAAAAAGTTGTTTCCATCATTATTTACAATACTCCCCCATCGAATTAAGCAGTGGATTACTTTTTGTGGAGAATTCATTCGGTTCTAATTAAAAATATGATTTGATATCCTTTTCCATCTCCATTTGAAAGTAAATTATGACATGTAGGTGATGTTGTAATCGCTTAAACAAAGGGTAATCAGATGGTGCCAAGTCCAGTCAATATGGAGGATAAGGAAGAGCTTCCCAACATAAAGCATTATTTTTTTTTCTTGGGTCGATCCTACGACGTGTACGAGTACATTGGCATGAAGTAGTTGGAGGACACTTTCGGTTGACCAGTAAAGAAGGGGTGGGGATACCTCTTTATGTTCAGCAACGGTGGTAATTAATGAACATATATAGAACTAGGAATGTGGGTTTGTCTGCGATGAAGCTATTGTTTTTTTTGTTGTTTCTTTTGCCCTTAATATTGCAGTAAAGAACCCCATTTTACATCCCCCTAACAATTCAAAATTGGCTCACTGTCCTTCAGACAATTCAATTAACTGCCAAACATTTTCGTAGACTTTTTCTATGATTTTAAAATGTTTTCGCACTGTTTCATGAGGGGAATTTAAGATTCTTGCAATGTCATGAGTGTCTTATCGATGATTAGATTCAACATGAGCCTTAAAGGTATCGAAAGATATGGCATTGGTAGCAACGCCTCCCCCCAGATTCAATCCATGGTCACCAGGTTAAAATCAATCGATAGTTATAGAGTAAGGAGTACTGATCTGAGTGGATGAGATACAGATTGTCATCACAAGGGAACATTTCTGGGAATTGCCTGATGCCTTTATAAGTGATTTCTATGTTTATTGGTGTCTTTGTGTCGAAGAGAAATAAAAAAATTAATGAGTTAATGGGTGGAACCTGCGTTAATGAGACTGTCTTAGTGTGAATGTGGAAATAAGTGAGAAAGGTGACATAGCCCTAAAAGGGTGTTTGTAAGGCGAACCGGTGTTGGCTATCAATCAGGCGTAAAGTGGGCTAATACGACTGTGAAATGGAGAGGTCCAGCTAAATCTTTATCTTCAACAACTGATGGTGGGTTAATTTAAATGGTCTACAACGCTCTTGGCAAATTTATATTTGCTGAAATATCTATTTAACCCTTTATTTTAAGCTTCATTGGATGTTCTCTTGTCGCGTGCTACTAGGTCAAAATCTTGCTCGGCCTCGACCCAGTCAGTACCTTTTGAATTCTTAAAAACCTGCATCATATCCTCGTAATTTTTACTGTTCTAATGGGAACATATTTCAGGCCCAGAATCAACTTTTTCGCTCTTATCTGAACGCGTTCAAACTCTATATTCTTTTTCAAATTTGGAGACCACAGCTGAATTATATTGCAGATGCAGTTTGATATGAGATTTATATAATATAATTTCTTTTTGAGTCAATTATATTATAGCGACCTCAACCCTCAGTTTTTTTTAGACCGAATTATCGTCTGATCGGAAGAATTCTTTAATACCGCACTTATATTTACGAATATTCAATATTTCCATATATTTCTGTTATTTTGCTACGGCTAATGTGTCATTATTCCTTTAAATTCTTAAAGGATGATATGAGTTTATGTGTGTTTCGTTTGCCGCTATCACTAAGGAATAGTTCTAACAAAGGGTTGCTTTAAAAAAGACCTAAGCAATAGACATGCTAGCTTAAAAAGCCTTAAGCATTGATACAGTTTTCAAAATAAAAGGCTTAAGCATCACTACAATTATCTTTAAACAAATTGCAGCAAATTTGCAACAATTTAAACCAATCTAAGATTCTTTTTTATTAAAATTCTATAAAAAGACATGGTAAATATGTAGATTAGCAACTCGACCGAAAAAGTGTTTTTTTAGTAAATATTTTCGTTCATCCCTACCGGAATATTCATGCGCGTTTGAGTTGTCTGACGTCAGACCCCACCCCCACCCCCATTATAATTCGCAAAACGATTAAAGGCGCTGACATGAATTGGTTAAATCATTCACCTATGTAAACGTTAGGACATTAGTCTATAAACAATTAGGATTATATGCCCCCCAGACCCTCTCAATTTAATGAAACTCAGGATCATCGTAGTGTGGACCCCCCATTGTGTTTACCCCCACACGAGCCGTCCCCTTAAATGTACTCAAAAAACGTGAAACATTTTGGAACACGGACGAAATAGTACGTCCCATCGTTCGACTCGCTAATTTACATATTTACCAAAGACATTTCATAATATCCTAATGTATAGGATTTTTTTTTTGCAACACAACGGCTTTCAAAATATTAATTGTTATTGAACGTTTTAGTTATATTGAAGTAAAATACAAGTAGTACAACGAAAATGACTGAAAATTCCAAATCGTAATTGCTAAGCTTCTGGGTTTTTTTCAATTTATATAAAAAAATAAATTCAGAGGATTTAGTAGTCCTAAAATACAATAATTGACATGCAAAAATCATTAAATGCAGCCTTTATTATCCTCCTACCAAGTACGTAAGTCCCGGCGGAATATTAGTAATTCCGTCTGTAATTCAGATATCTGAGGCCTATTAACGACAATGTTACCACATAGCACCTTAACAAGAGCAATATTTCACTCCAAAATCCTACTAAATTTTACACAGGGAATGTAGTCTTTCAATACCTATTACTATTCCTAGCGCTTACATCCTTGCATGCAGGGAAGTTTTAAATCTTTCTTGTAATTGTCCAATTATAGCTAATTAAGTTTATTTCTTGCTGAAATAGGCTATGAATTCTGATAATCGTTAACCATTTAAGTGATGAGATGGGCCTATCGTGACTACAACCATTAATTCACATATTAGTGCGCCTGGGTCTTTAATAGTCGATTCTTAGAGTGGTAACCTCAGGTATCACTTTTTTTAATATTGTAACTACAGCTACTCATAAAGTTATAATAATAAACTAGTACAACATGTTGCGAACTCCCACCTCCTTAAATCATTTTCGAAATTAAAATAAAAGAATGTAGGCATCCACATACAATAGAGTGTCCATATATCGTTAATAAAAAGAAGGAAATCTATGCTTCCATTTAAATGGTGGCCTCTTCTATGATAAAGTTTTCATAGATTGCTACAAAAAATAGAAATAAATGATTCCATTTAGAAGTTAACCTCCGCTAAATGATAGTTTCCATATGTCGCTATAAAAATGTGAAATAAATGCTTACATTTAGATGTAAGCCTCCGTTCAAAAGAAGGGGTCCATATGTCGCTAGAAAAATTAAAAATAAAGCTATAATGTCAGCCACTGATGAAAATCAAAGTATCCGTGTGTCGCTAGAAAAAATAGAAATACTTCAATTTAAATGTCAGCCTCCGCTAAGAAAAAAGTTATTAAATATCGTTCGAAAACTTAATCTATTGATATGTATTTTCTTGTAAAATAAAGGAAAAAAGATTAACATTTCATCTTTTTGAAATTATATTTCCAGTCAGATTAAAATTGTTAGTACAACTAAAATTACTGAAAATTCCAAATCGTAATAGCTAAGCTACTGTTTTTTTTTAAAAATTTATATAAAAAAATAAATTTAGGATTTTGTTGTCCTACAAAAAATAGAAATAAATGATTCCATTTAGATGTTAACCTCCGCTAAATGATCGTTTCCATATGTCGCTATAAAAATGTGGAATAAATGCTTACATTTAGATGTAAGCCTGTGGGAGTCGAACCAAGTAAACATTCGTTTGAAAATTTTAAACGGTTCACACATTGAACCTTATAAATGGGAAGACAAACTTCCCGCTTTGTAATATTTCTCTTTGGTAAATAGGAAGATGGACTTCCCGCTCAGTATTCTCTCTTTTGTAGATGGAAAGTTAAACTCCCAGTATTATATTTTGTAAATAAAGGAACGAAAATCCGAGTGTACTCGGTCAGTGTAAAAGCCTACCGAAACCGTTGCCTCCTGTGCCGGGTAGTGAGGTAAAGGGAAATGTGATGGACCTTTTTGGAGTACAAATCGTGCGGGTCACAGACAGCGACATTGTTGAGTCGATACTACTTGGAAGCTTGTTCTCCTTGGAAGACCTCGTAGGGAAAAGTTCACGCCATCGATGACGCTCTCCCCAAACTTTACCTCCTTTACCCAGAATATACATTCGGTATCGTATGCTGGATCCGAGCTCTGATTGAGTACTTTAACTGCATAGAATTCTTGGTTTATTCACTCCGACAACTACCTCAAAATCGGCAAAAGAGGGAAAGTTAAGGATTAATTTCCACAAAACGCCTCCGAAATCACGAAAGAGATATACTCATTCACCATCACCATTAATTTCTTTCTTTTTAGCGGCCCCACTTAAGCAGATGACGGCTTCAGCTCCCAGCGCCGCCCCCGTGCGTGAACGGCCGTCGGATGTGAGAGGGGATTGCCATTCATGTTTCGTCTCAACTATGCCGGGCAATAGCACGGCCATAATTGGGGGCATTGGAGGAAGCTGGTTTGAGGAGTAACTCACAGTCGATAACAATGTCAGAAACAATTCCGGATAAGGGACAGACTGCTACCTCCGCTGCTCATCACAGCGGGGGCCCCTTCCTGGACCATAGAGGAACATACAACCGTCTCTATGGTATGTTGGGATGCGGTCGCGATTAAAACACCCTCGGGGGGAGGGGGGCGTTGTCAATAGTTCCGCCATACAATCACCTCCCCGAGAGGATCCCACCCGGATTCATATCATGCATTATCATCATTCATCCAAAGGTAAATTCCCTTTTTATCCAGGCGGCGGTTTATTGAGGGGGGGGGCTATTGCCCCCCCCCAAACAACACAAATAATTTCTTAAATAAATAACAGAAACTCATACACACTAGTGAATCGCTAAAAGAGCAGATAAAGGCTAAAAACAGGAAAGTGCGCTCCCTTCCTTAAGGGGTGTTCACCACCATAATAACAACCCAAAATGCCGCGAGGGTCCCATTGAGATGTCTAAGCGGCCAGGAAAACCGGACAAGGGCAAAGTGTACGAGACCCTATTCGGAAAGCTAAGCGTTGCAGTCCTAAGGCTAATAGATACGCCGGCAGGATACGTCGCAATATGCGAAAGTGAAAAAGACGTGGAAGCACTAATGAAGGAGGAAGAAATTAAAATCCTTAAGAATATAAACCTTCAACCAACCACGCCCTCTTAGATCCATGCACACAGGAGTGTGGTGTGCAGAAGGATGGACCCCTGGATCGGCCAGCACAATAAAGAAGAGATTAAGGAGGAGATTGAGAAGAACCAGCAATGGGCGAGGGTGGCAGAGATTATAAAGTTTAGAAATAAACGAGATAACACAGAGTACCACCATGTTTTCAAAATTCACCCCGGTGCAGATTTGCTTCAGATGCTACCGACTGGAGCATCGCACCACGAAGGACTGCAAGGAACAGGAGTCGACCTGTTCCAGGTATAGCCAAAAAGGCCACGGCTGGCGTGAATGCCTAGCCAAAGAAGAGAAGTACCCAAACTGAGGACAAAGACATGGGGCAATGGCGATGTCCTGCCCCAGGAAAAAGGAGATCCTGAAAAGAAAGCCGGAAGAGAAAAGGGCAGAAGGAATTAGGAGGACGAACATCTCCTACTCCCAAACGGCAAAAGCTGCCCCCTCTGGAAATGAAGAGAACATCGCTGCTCAGAGAACATACTTGAAGATAGGCAAGGAGGATAAAAACTACACAAATCCTCACCTGCATACTATATGCCCATGTCCGGAATCTAACGAACCCGGGCTGCTTCGCCAAAGAGCTAAACATCATGCTCAAGAACAATGGCTTAGCAGAGATGTGGTTCCCGGAGAACCCACCATCAGGGGAAGTCCTCCAGATGCAATACGGCCAAGAGGAAGAGGCACCGGCGACCGCTTTCCCAAGAAACAAAGAAGGAAAGAGAAGTAAAGAACACGATCCCGGAATCAACCCCAGCTCCTCAAAGGTCCCCAAACCGGAACCCCAGAATTGAGGCCAGGAAGAAAAGGGAAGCGAGTGAGAAAAGATCAGCCAGAAGAATCAAGCAGGCTGAAGGCAACATCTTAAGCTCTGCTTCTTCCTCTGAGGATGAACAAGAGTGCTCCCACCCTCCTAAGATCCATGAGATAGCGAGGAGCAAGAGCAAAAGGAAGAGTTCTTGTCAGAACAAAAAAATATGACGGTGATGAGATCAAAATTAAGTTTTACAGAAAAGCTGAAACCTCCGTCCCATAGGACTCCAAGATAGGGGAAATCATCGAAGGAGTCAAAACTGGTATGCTGAAATGGACTTATGATTCGCCAGACCAGGAAGAGCTAATTGGGACAGCGCTCATGGAGGCCGAAATAAAACTCTATAGGGACTCCTGCCTCGCCGTAAGCGAAGCAGATTTTTTCAAAATTAGGAACGGAAAAAAAGACACGTAACAAAAAGCACTAGAAGAAGACACAAAAAAACACGAACAACACATTAAGAATACTCACAGTTAACGTCAATAATGGATGGGAAGGGAAACATATTCCGTAAAGTGGATCCCGACCTAATCCTCATCATTGAACACGGCGTTAACACAAACACAAACAGAATAAAGATACCAAACTACACAGTTATGAACAAAAATCACACAGATGAACGTTTCGATGGTGCTGCCATCGCGATCCGAAACAACGTTACATACAGAACACTCCCAAGCCTAGATGAGTCATTTGTGGCTGTTGAAATACCAACCATGGTTGGAAACCTGACCGTGGCGGCTGCCTATCAACCTCCACGACGTAAATACCTGCCGATCCCTAACTTTTACAACCTCTTCGGACGCGGGAAACTAACATTGCTTGGCGGTCATCTAAATGTCAGATGTGGTGCATTGGGCTACGGAAGCACCGACCAAAGGAAAAGAAACTTGGAGCTACTACTCGAAAGAGACAGACTCCCGAGGGTCGGGCCAGATTTGCCGAGCTTCTTGACACAATGTTCGGCAACTAATCCGGACATCGTGGTAACGAGCAAAAATTTCCCCTTCAACATCGTCAATGAGCCCGGACCAGTGATACCGAGCGACCATATCCCGATTCTCACCACGATCTCGCTTGCTCCACTACTCAAGCCCATTCCACTTAGGAAAAGTTACACTAAAGCTAACTGGGAGCTATATAGAGAGATACTCAGTACATACCATCCAGCTGACCTTGGAGACGCTAATCTCGAAGAGATTAGTGAGGAGATAAACAAGATCACCAATCTCCTCATACAAGCCGACGAGAGATACGTCTCCAGAATCTCCTATAAATTGCTCCCACAACCTAAGTGGACGAACGAGATGAGATAAATCGCCGGGGAACATAGAGAAATATATGAAGAGATCGGCAGGACAGGAATCAATCAGGAAATAACAGCCAGAATGAGGCAACTAGGAGAGGAACTAAAAAAACACAATAATTGAAAAAACAAAGAACAATCTGGAATGACATCATTGGGAGGCTGGACAGGGAGAACAATCCTGTAAGGTTTTGGAATAGCATCCGAAGAATTAGGGGATTGCCCCCCAGATCAAGAATCCAAATCAAAGATGGAGACGACACCATTGAGTACCCAGAGTCTCGAGAGAGAAAATTTAGAACTCACCGGCAAGAGATTTTCGCTATATCCCCTAAGGAGAACGACGACTTCGACCAGGACTTCGAAGACAAATTGCTCGATGACCTCGGCACAGTGATACATAGAACCCTCCCACACCCGCAAGTATCTCAAGAAAAAGTGATGGTTGACCACAGATGCCCAATAACTGTCGAAGAGACTTTGAACACCATAAGATCCTTCAAGCAGAGGGCACCAGGCTGGTCTGAGATTACGAAGAACAACCTCGTAAATACCCAAAGGCCAAATCATTCAGGGATTGGCTAACACAATGAACGCTGCTCTGAATACAGGCTACGTCCCTGACGGGTACAAGATGGCCAAAACCATCTTTATTCCGAAGGGAAACAAGCCCCCAGACCAGGTGGGAAGTAAAGATTTTAACATAAATATTTCATGTCAAACTTGAGAAAATAAAACTTCGTAAGAATACAAAATAATTGTTAAGTCTAAAGATGAACAACTCGAACGTTTTTTTTTTTTTAATTTACTTTAAATCTATTTCAGAGGCCTGTCCCATTGGTTTGTTGCTCTTTATTCTGCGTGCAGAGTACTATTTTTCGCGTTATTAGCATTTGAAAGTAGCATTTTCCAATACATACATATAGCTATTATTTATCGCGCCGGGATCAATGAGTTTCATTGCACTGATTCAAGAAATATATACATACCAGACAATAGCTTTGCCACTTTTCCCTACGGGAGGAGCTTGCGCTTTGCTACTAAGATTAAAATTTAAAATCTAAAAAAAAGCAGACAGAGTTAATTTTTTATAAATTTTCTGAACTTCACTATTTGTAATTCTTGGGGTTTTAAAAACTTCACAAAATTTTTATACTTATATTTATTTCTGAACTTCACCATTTTGTTTTTTGATATTATAAAAGAATTATTAGAAATAACTTTGATAAAAAACATAAGTCATAACCAAACTAAGATGAAATTATTATTAAAATACTAAAAAAAATCCCCTGCCTTAATTATAGAGTTAGTAATGATGATGATGATGATGATTAGAAATGATGATGCTAATTTAACTACGGTATAAATGGATAGGGGCTAATTCTATAGATGAACAACTCCAACGTTTAAAAAAAAATCTCAATCTATTCTATAGGCCTAATTGAATTGTCTATTGATATTTATTCCACCCACAGTGTATTATTTTCCGAGTTATTGGAAGTTTAAATTAATATTTTCCAATATATAAAGTTATTATATTTTTGTTAAGTATTACAAAGCTATTATAAAGTGTTATAAATATGAAATATTCTTCACATGGGGAGAGAGTAAAATAATGCGATAAAGATATCTTACAAATCATACAAAATATAAGAATAAAGAAAGCGATTAGGATATAGTACTAATATTTTTTTGCATCCTCTTCTTTCACTTGCTAATTTATTATTTTTTATTGTTTTTTATTATGAAGTCTCGGGGAAGAGCTTCATTTCACCGATTCAAGAAATATATTGGTATTACCAACGATGATGCTAATTTAGCACGATATATAAGGTTAGAGGCAGTAGGTTATTTTAGCATGTTTAGTTTGGGTATTAAAAAAAATATATTCCGACTACTTACATTTCCTTTTGTTTGTTTTCTTTTCGAATAAGGCCGTGTATGACAAAAAAACAAAACAAAAACAAACAAAACAAGTACAGCTTCTAAATGACTGTAATTTCATTCACGTGAGAATGCAAGTATATTTATTTTACAAAAATTACAAAGAGCCGTCATTTTGGACTCAAGGTTATTCCCCGGCGTGCCACTAAAATGCTTCTTGTTTGGTTTCTTTCCGGCGAAAACAGTAAACACAAACTAACAACTTACTAAAAACAAACTAAAAAAACCTCCCGAATTAACCTAACCTAAAAAACAAACTAAAAAGAACTAACCTAACATGAGCATTCTTTTGATGGTTCAAAACAACCTACTATTGACAAGATGGCTGCCAATCTATTTTCCGTTTGCGTATTTTTTTTAAAATACAGATATTTAGAACAAATCGTCGTCGATTGCGTTGGAGTTGTTCATCTGTAGAATTACCAAATAATAATTCGTCGTAATTTATGAACATATACACAGTATGAGACTTTCTTAAAATGCCACCGTACAATCTAAACTTCAAACTCCTCGGGAACTCCGGTCTAACCTCGCTCCCATCCTGAACACTCCTCGTTCTGTCCTCTGCTCGATGGGTGACCGTTCCTTCTCAGTTTGTGCCCCTAGACTCTGGAATGCTCTTCCTGCCCAAGTCCGATCCTCTCCCCCCCTCGCTACTTTTAAACGTCTCCTGAAGACTCATCTCTTCAGAATTGCCTTCTCTCCCCTGTAAACTTTTTCTACACTCGCTACACAACCTGCGCTCTGGGAGGGGGGGGGGGGAGACTAACAGCCCTGAAGGGCGCATTATAAATACTTATTATTATTATCATTTTAATCAAATGTTAACGTAGATTTTCTTCTATTTATAGAGCAGCTTAAAATCTTTTCGTCACGTGGACGTGTTTATACATTTTTCTATTTCGGACGCACCAGTACCTGTTGTTTTTCATACGTTACGATGGCTTCAGTAATAAATTTTCTACCCCTTTTATATGCTTTAGTAACTAGAGAAAACTGTGTTTATAATTAGCTTTTCCACGCGTCGTCGTTTACTATATCATTTGCAAAATTTAAAATAAAAAAGTGAATCATCCATCAGTACATTTTTCCGCTACGGTGTCCATTTCTGGGGCTAAACCTACATGATAGAAACTATTCCTGCAGTGAAAAATGAAACACTACGGGAAAGTAACGCGTCGTTTCACATATTGTGCGCACTCTACACAATATCCAACCAAAACTTGCAATCACCCTGAATCACCTACGAGTTTTAAACACTAACAACTACGAGGGGTGATAATAAAGTAATGACACTGAGACCATATATTTTGGTAGAAAAGAGATAAATCCAAACAGTAGTTTACATTCCTTCAAAGTACTCCCTCATGCCTCTATGCAGCGTTCCATTCTCCTTCGCCACTTCATGAAGCAGCTACGGTACTCAGAAGCTGATATACCTCGTAGCACTGAATTGACTGTTCGTGCAAGGTCTTGGATACGATGAAATTGCTTCCATGCAATCGCACCTTTGATCTTTGGAAACAACAAAAATCACAGGGAGCAAGGTCAGGTGAGTAAGGGAAGGGGGCAAGAAGTGAGATCCCCTGCTGCTCAAGGAATTGCATAGTCAGACACGCTTTGTGGGGTGCAGCATTGTCGTGGTGAAGCAAAGGGCGCGATCGCCGCTGGGTTGGTGTGGACTTGGCCTAATGTTCCAGGACTTGAGGAAGGACTTGGTAAGTTTAGTACTTGGTTGTGATAGTGGACTGTTGAGGCACCATATCCAAACACATTGGACGTTGAGAATTGAAGAAGATGGTGAAAAGACGCTTCCTGCTGCGAAATCCCTCCTTGTCACTGGTGGTAAAGAAAGAAATTCAATATTCATCACCGGTAACAACATCTGAGAACCGTTTCTGTTGTGGTATAGGAAGGACCGAGTGATGGCTGGATTTCGTACGTATGGGTTGTTTACTTGGCCTAATGTTCCAGGACTTGAGGAAGGACTTGGTAAGTTTAGTACTTGGTTGTGATAGTGGACTTTTGAGGCACCATATCCAAACACATTGGACGTTGAGAATTGAAGAAGATGGTGAAAAGGCGCTTCCTGCTGCGAAATCCCTCCTTGTCTCTGGTGGTAAATAAAGAAATTCAATATTCATCACCGGTAACAACATCTGAGAACCGTTTGTGTTGTGGTATAGGAAGGACCGAGTGATGGCTGGATTTCGTACGTATGGGTTGTTTACGTATGTCAAAACTCCTGGATTACGTTTTATCTCTAAGATTGTTATATATTTTATTATTATTGATTATTCTTATCGGATTATTACTTCTTTAATCTTTGAGGGTTCCTAGTGCCTTGCTTAGCGTTTCGAGGATTGAATAAAAATTTGTTAAAAAAAACTAAAACTTTAATTAAAACAAAAAAACAACATGAACCAACGAAATTTGACACACTAAATACACATAAATGAATTCAACGGAATTAAGTGTGACTTTCTAACATGACATACTTGAAATTATAGTGATGGTTGACCCACAGCTCACTTTGGTATAAAAAAATGCAAACGGACTTTACTGAAACGAATACCGGGGTTTAAATACCTTTATAGCTTCCTACTAGAATCGGGTTTGAGTCTGACCTTGAACTCAATGGTTACGTCACCTCGGGAATGTTGTTCCTGGAGTGACGCGTGACGCTTGTCCAGATGTGTTCGTACGGGAGAAATAGCTTTAAAGCCACAGAGTACTTTGGCGCGTGTGACAGATGGGGAGCCACACGCCTTCGGTAGGAAATTAGATCACCACCGGACAGTGAACAAATGTTTCTTCTCTTCGGACTACTCTGGGGAATAATTCGCACTGGTGAGCGATGAGTCAATGCTTTAATCCTTTGACTCAGGGGAGTGTTGGAGGGAGTTCACTTGGGGTGTTCCTCAAGGGCAAGGACTATCTCTGTGTTTTGGGATACACCAGGATAGGGATGGGGGGTTATCTGACGAAAGTAAGTTGAACTTGCTTCTTAAATCAAGTTAACTTAAAGTTCGGTGTGACCAGCAGGAACTAGCTCCGGATTAGCTTCTTTTTAGTCCCTTATATTGGTAGCCCGGGCCTCTTGCCGGGGACTTCGTCGCCTTGCTGACTAACGTAATCAACCTCGTTATTCCAAAGCTATTTGCTTTTATACGTCGCCACCCTACAGGGGTAGGGGCAGGAAGCGAGGGGGTGCGTGGACATGCCGCATGAAGTCTCCTCTTCCAACGGTTTTTCTCAGGGCGTCGTACAGCTGGCCCAGAAAAATCTTGCTGTTTTAACTGATGTTAGGGTCTCAGGTCCTGACCTGAGCTGATTATTGCATTATGTGGTCTGGGCCGGCCGTTCAGCTTCTTTTCGAGACGAGGGGCGAGAGGGAGGTGGTTAAGTGGTAGGGCTACGGCGTCTACACTGCCAGGACGCTGTGATTCCCACCATTTTATGTCAAAATATGGCCTACAGTAAGGTCGCATATTTAGTCTATTTTAATGAGAAATTATTTTTGTCGTATGGTGTGGATGTACAGTTGCCCTAATTAGTCATGGCGCAATTTACGCTGAATTTCGTTCAGAGAGTGACAATTTAATATATTATTATTTGATGAGAGATGATGTTTGATGTATATTTAGTTATCAATGAACTAGCTAAGTTTACCAATAAAATAAATAAAATTTAGTGAAATATTTTAGGTTATTGCAGTATTTCAAGCAGTACTGTTGAAACATTTTGACACGACTTTGTTTCAAAACAGGGTTGCCAAATTTCCCCAGATTTGTCCTTTTTCGGGCTTCATCATCATCATCATCATCATCATCATCATCATCATCATCATCACTAACTCTATAATTTAAGAATGGGATTTTTTTTAGTATTTGAATAATAATTTCATCTTAGTTTGGTTATGACTTATGTTTTTTATCAAAGTTATTTCTAATAATTCTTTTATAATGTCATAAAACAAAATGGTGAAGTTCAGAAATAAATATAAGTATCGAAATTTTGTGAAGTTTTTAAAACCCAAAGAATTACAAATGGTGAAGTTCAGAAAATTTATTTTTATATATCTTCTATAACTCTATATTTTAACAACGTGATATTTTGAAAGGAGGGAAATTTAGTTTAAAGTTCCTTTTTAAAATTAGTATAATTGGCGAAGTTCAGAAAATTTATAAAAATTTAACCATGGCTGCTTTTTTATAGATTTTAAATTTTAATCTGCATTAAGATTTAGTTATTTTATATCGCTATAATTTATTTTACAACGTTATGAAAAATATTATTTAGCAACACAGCACAACAGATCGATAGATAATTATTAAAAGCTATTCGAGGATTTATAAAATATAAATAATTATATCGTAGTTAACTTTTTTTCGAAACATCTTTAAAAATGTAACACGATAATTCGGGCAAGTATCCAAAGCTTCATTGCTTACATTCAAAATTGGCAGGAAGGAAGTCGTATATACATAAGTTCACATGACGTGTATGTAGTCTTCCTCGTGTGTGTGATTGGGAAGAAGAGATGAAGCCATTTAATACAAAACGAAAATTGCTAAGGTTTCATTTAATTAAATGGATTGGACATTGTCACCCTTTCGTGACGTCATAGTGCTTTATATGGATTAGATAGGTATTGAATGGATAAAATTGATTAATTTTCCCGTGATGGAGGTGTAGCATGTTTAAGATCGCTAATGAAAAGGAAAAATACAATATCAGAAGAGGTTACCGGCCTCCCCTCAGGTAAAATTTAGTACGTACGAAGAACGTACTGGAGAAAATTACGTAATGAAGGCAGTACGTGAGAAGTATGTGCTATTAGGGCAGGTCATACTTTGGGGCAACCATATATTTTCATTAAATCCTTTAATGAGGGCTGATTAAATGATAGAATTTCCGGTGTATATTTTGTAAATGAACTTTTTTTGTTAACAATTGCTCCTACCTACATCAATTTCCATTTAAATAAAAGTAAATTTTTCCCTTTCGTCACGAGCTTATGTAACCTATTTTTATTTAATCCAAGTATACACAAACACAAAGTAACCTCAAATTTACATGTTAATTGAGTGAGAAAAGTGTATGCAAAGCTCAACATATAGCTGCATGGGTCACTTTGGGTCATATTCAAAAGTTAAACTTCACCAGAACACAGATCTTACTTTGACGTATTCTTGGACATCAGACGTCTACTTGTCTCTTGTGCCCTGATTCCTCCATCCCTCTTTTCATGTGAGAAATACTTGGAAGAAGCCTCAGTCACCATTCTTACAACCATCTCAATGTTCTGTGTGTGAAAAGGCCAGTCAGGTAATTTCATAGGAGAGTCAATGAAATTTTTCAATTCAGAAGTATTTAAAGAGCAAGTGAGAGGTAGCTCAGAGACATCCTCTGACCAATTTATCAGATCTTCAATCCTCGTAGCATCACAAATTATGTCTGGTATCCTTCTAAGCCTTACAAAGGAGTGTCCTAGATGAGTATCTGGGTCCCCTTCTCCCATGATGGTTTGAATTCTTTTCACCCCTTCAGTTCTCTTCGCTCGATCTTCAAAACATAGGAGGGTTTGGAGGATGGCTTCACTGTAGCATACCAAGCTGATCTCTTAACAGTTGGCAAAACAATGGAGATGAAAGAACGTGAACAAATTAGGCAGCATGAACTGGTAATGAGCCGAAATCAAATGGATTCTCAGTCCATCGGTTCCCGGGCTGAAATTCCCCAAACTCTTTCAGTCAAACTTCCCGCTTTTAATGATAGGGAGGACTTTGGGTCATTTTTTACCCATTTTGAGAGAATCTTTCAGATCAATAGATGGGATCTCGAAAATGATGGCGTCGCTCGCTTACTCCCCCTCCTAAACGCCCAGTTAAGGGATATCTTCGTATCCCTTCCCCCGGGAGCAACTTTGGACTATTCCACGTTAAAGTCCGAATTGCTAGCCGCTGTTCATATGAATTGAGAATTTTACCGCTCCCGATTCCGCCAGGAAAAGATCCGCCCTGGTCAAACATTTCGACAACACGGGTAGATCCTCCAAAGACACCTTCAGTGTTGGCTGGATACGTGCAAGATTCCCCATGTCTACGAGTCCCTTCTGGACTTCTTCCTTAGGGATCAGCTTTTAGCTGATGTGGCCCCCGAAATTCACGCCTTCATTAAGGATAAACGTTGTGCCACTTTCAAGGAGTGCTTGGAAGAGGCCGATGTCTACGCGGGTAGTCACAATTTATACCCTAAGGATGTTAAAAAGTCTCCCCAATCGCCCCCCCCAAACTAAATTTTTTGGTTCTAAGGCCCCTCCTAAATTGGTTCCAAGATTTACCAAAGTTCCTATTCCCTCGAGGCTAAGAAACTTCCATCCATCTTAACACCTAGACGTCAAGCCCCTCGTTTCTTCTCCCCCGGTTGTGTCGTACCAAAAGAACCCGATCGTCTGCTACACCTGCGGAGTTCCCGGCCATTACCGCACGAACTGTCCTCAAAACTCCCGATTCGCAAACTCTCAGTCCCTCCAAGTGCACCAAATCTGGGCCGCCCCTGCTCCTCCTCCATCGCCTCAGGAGACCCCCGATCCTCCCTCGCCCGCCAAAGACCCGGTCCATCAGGTAAACTTCCTCTTTAATGAGAACAACCCTGGTGGATTGAAATTCGAGAACGGAACTGTGAACGGTCGCCGAGTATCCACCCTCGTCCGTGACACCGGGTGCACCTGCATCGTAGTGTCTGAGGACCTACCCTCCCCTGTTGGCCCGGAACACAAGAAGTTTGCGGTGGTCCACGACTACCTTGGCTGGGCCAGTCGTTTCACAGTAACTCGTTGTCACATCGAGTGTGACTATATGTCCGGTTGGGCCGAAGTGGTAGCGGCCCCAATCCAGTTCTGCTCCGTTTTGATCGGTCAGAACCCCGTAATCCACGACCATCCCGTGGCCCAGCCCGTGATTACCCGTACACAGGCATCCCTGGAATCCCATGCACCCGTTCCCCTGGAAACCCCTATCGACCCGGAGTTCCAAGCCCTCCGGAGCGACAAGTTTGCCCGCGCACAGAAGGAGTGCGTAACTCTCCTCCCCTTTTGGGCTAAAACTAAAGCCCTCGAGCGTAAGTCCACCCGAGGTAACAAATGAGTGTCGCATCTCGTGAAGAAGGACTTATTGAGAGGTATAAGACCTACTTTGACCTTAAGTCAAGAGAACGAAAATTCAAGCCTTGCGCGGAGGTGCTGATACTACTTCCCACGGAAAGCAACAAACTCCTTAGCCAGTGGAAGGGACCCTACCCCGTCCTTGAGGCTAGAGGACCCGTGGATTACCTAGTCCATACTCCGGCAGGAGCGAAGGTTTTCCACGTGAATTGTATATATTATCTCATTAATGTTCTTAATTATGACTTTTTGGGGGGCCCACTAAGTTGTTTAGTCATTAGTCCCATATTCATGCCTCCATTTAATTGCATCCTTTTTTTTAGTTTCACTGAAATGTCGCCAATGTTCTTCTGTGATTTTTTTAGTTCAAAATTGTGCTAGTTAAATTGTCTCTAGAATTGACCCGTTTAAGGCTTATGTCCGTAAATTCCCCGCTGAGCTCTGTAAAGCATCATATTTCGGATGGGAGATGTGTGGGGAAATTCCACGTGAAATTTCTTTTCCAGGACGGAAGTGACGCCCATGCCCCCCTCCCCTCCCATCCACAAGTGGTAGCCTCGGGCCACCTTTTCGCGGGTTAGAATCGCCTGGGCGTGAAGGTTCGAGGCCATTCGAGAGTAGCGCTGGCCAAACACCCCATGTTTCCTCCACCCCTGGAGGGGGGGGGAGCCTCGGATATATAGGGCTTGTCTTCCAGTTGGGAGATACAGAATTGAGGAGTCCCGCCAGGATCCAAGAAGCATTCCCCTAGTTACAAGTCAGGTGCTAACAACGAAGCAAAGTGACAGCTGAACTTTTCGTGTGTTGGAATTAGCCCAGCCAGTGAGGTAATTCCATTTGACGATCGCCACTGATCGACTTTTTCCGACTCCACTTATCAACTCTTGTCGAAGCCCTCCTCGTTCCCTCCTCGTCTTCGGGTGGTCGAAATGCTCTCCCCTGGACCGGACGTTACCCCCCCACCCACCCCTTGGAGTACCATCATCACGACAACTTCCTGCTCAGAAGCTCCGAGTGCCCTCGCCCTCACGTTTATTGCCTGCAGAAGACATCCGGAAAACCTTACCCTGACGTCTCACCCGGAATCCTCCGTAAGCCAACCCCTTTTCCCCTTCAGCAACCCATTTGAGTAATCCACCCATTGGAATAGTCTCCTTCTGTAACGCATTAATTTCTAACTTCAGAGTCTGATGCATAACTCTGCAATCCCCCCCCCCTCATTTACCAATTTAATTTTGCGCATTGATTCTCTTATTTTATGTAAATAAAATTATATTTTTGTGCATGCCTCTTTAAATAACCTTGAGCTATGCCATTGCCCAAATTTTATCTGACCTCGTGTGGCACTCTATTCTCGCTGCTCCGCGCGCCGAAACTCGTGGCGTTCCGCCCCTTTGTCGGTTCACCTTTAAGTTATTAGTCCCTCCCCCATAGATATAACATCGTATTGAGATAATATAATGTTACACCACGACAGTCTCAATCCGACACCATACCTTATACTAGCAAGAGCAATATTTGAGATACTGAGAAGTACGTAATATAAGCAGTACGCACAAAGTACGTTTTTGAGATCGTGGGTAACTCAGGAGAAACACGTACGAGAGATAGTGAGGCGTACTATATGCAGTACGTACGAGGGTGGGCAAAACCCCCCCAATTTTGAAAAAGCCCAATAAAACCCGTTTTCTTTTTTTAAAAACCGGGTTTTATTCTGGGTGTTTTCAAATCTCGTTTTTTTTTTCAAAAAAACAAACACTACAAGCATTAGAATAACATAGAAAAAGAATAGCTATATTTATTTTTATATAATATTAATAATTACTTAGTTTAATAATTATATTATAGTAAGAATAGATCACAGTAACAGATCACCACTGATCGAGCATTGTGGGTACCCTTGATGGCCATAACCTGTAGAAGGAGAGATGAATTATGAGTCGAGAAATAACCTTAATTTGATACATATTTGTTGAAATTATAAACATAAATATGAATTTTGAATAAAATAATGATAAGTAGGGTTCATTTTTTGAAAAAAAAGTGCAATTTTGAAAATAAAACCCGTGTTTTTTGATTTGCCAACCCTGGTACGTACGTACGAAGAACACACTAGAGATAGTGCACGGTATAGATGCACTAGGTGAAAAGTACGTGATGAAGGACGTACATGAGAAGTATTTCCTAGATGTAGTATATATATATATATATATATATATATATATATATATATACCAAGACGTACATACTAGGGCTAGTACGTTTTAAAAAGTACGTACTAGAGGTAGTACGTAAGACTTCCCCGAATGACTGAGAAGTATGTAATATAAGCAGTACACACAAAGTACGTTCTTGAAATCGTGCGTATGAAGTACTTGCGAGTAACTCTGCGAGTAGTGGTTGTACTTGGGAAGTCCTAGAGGTATTAGGTACGAAGTACGTTTCATACGTAATTAAAGGACACAAACCACAAAATACGAACATAGAAGCGGTGCATGATGATGTGGGAAGGATTTTCTATGTACGCAAGAAAGGGTGTACGTCAAGGGAAGGAGGGTGTACAGGGTACAGGAGAGCTTCCCTTCCAGTCGAATCTCGTGTTTACGTGTTTATAGACTTGAGCGGGTCGGGGGACGGCTTGGGGGTGAGGGGAGCAGTTAAATAAGCGGCGATCCGAGGCTGATTCTCGTTTCGTGTTCGGAACACGTTTTTCCGACTCACGAAATAAATAGGATCAATATTCAGGGGTGGAAGCGAAGTAATTTACAGTTGCTCTCATACGCCTACTTTTTTTTTAACGATTTTTAAGAGCCCATCCGGCGACTGCCTACTGGGGCAAAAGTCGCCGTAATTAACGAAAAGCCTAATTAATACTAGGCTATATTAAAAACAAAAATAAATAAATAACAGAGATAATAAAAGGAACAAAGGCAAGACAAAGCTAAAAACAACAACCAATAAAAACGAAACAGCAACAAGAAGTTAGCGCGCTTCGGCGTCGGGGATTGGCCCGCCTCTCCCGGCGCAGGAACATGCTTCCGCAAGTCATAAAGCTTCCGCAAGTCATAAAGCTTCCGCAAGTCTGTGTGCACGAACCAGTCCCGAATATAAGTCATATGGAAGCATTGTTCTCGGTACAGTTTTAGAGTCTATGACGCTACAAATCATTAAGCGAATTTCATTCACATTCTACGAGGTTGTCTTCTACGTTTTTTTTATGTATAAAAGTGACTTTTTAAGTATTTAAAAAAAAAATCAATCTTACGACGTTTATTCCCGCAATGTGTTCTGCCCTTTTCCTCTTAAGAACTTGTTTCTTTCTTTTTTTATTTATGTCACTTGCGTTTGCCTTCTTATCAAAGTGTTCTTTCACTCCTCTTTTATCGTTTCTTCTAGCACTGTTTCTTACCCATTTATACGACATAGCTTTTATTTCATTGCTATATCTGTCCTCGGGGTTTTTCTTCTTAGCTAAGTGTCTTATGGTCTCTGCGAATTAATTCGAAGCTATATCGTTGATTTTCCCTCAATTCAATCATCAGCTTTGCTACTTTTGCCACGATAGATTTCTAAAATTATCTGCTTTTAGCAGTGAATGAGACTTGAACCAAGAAGTCAACTCTTAAGACGCGACATGGAAGACATATTTAAAAGATAGGGTGTAAAAGCCATCGGAGTGAAGGCAATCCACACCTAAAAGAGGACATATTTATTCTTTTGGACATATTTAAAAGATGGGGTGTAAAAGCCATCGCAGTGAAGGCAATCCACACCTAAAAGAGGACATATTTATTCTTTTGGACATATTTAAAAGATGGGGGTGTAAAAGCCATCGCAGTGAAGGCAATCCACACCTAAAAAAAGGACATATTTATTCTTTTGGACATATTTAAAAGATGGGGGTGTAAAAGCCATCGGAGTGAAGACAATCCACACCTAAAAAAGGACATATTTATTCTTTTGGACATATTTAAAAGATGGGGTGTAAAAGCCATCGCAGTGAAGGCAATCCACACCTAAAAAAGGACATATTTTGGCGGGACATATTTAAAAGATGGAGTATAAAGGCCATCGGATGGAAGGCAATCCACACCTTAAAAAAAAACTTCTTCTTTTTTATTATTCTTTGCCTTAGACGGGATTCAATCTTGCGTCACAGATGCTATTACCACTCACCTACAAGATAATCTTGAGTGTGGCAATTTCATAGGTTCCTTAAAGAATGTTATTGTCTTCCAAGCTTGAAAAATACTCCCAAGGACACCTATTGCACGCTTACACAACTTAGCCCTTTCACCACAACAAGTCGCAGCATAGTTGCTGGCTAATGGGTGACAAACTCTGGTTTTGACATCCATATGGCAAAGATGATGAGTAATGGGGGTATTTAATTTACTACATCCCATTTTCTTTTAATGAGAGGTAGGTAGCTCAGGCAAACCTGTAATCACCGTCCATTACTAATACCTGAAGAGTTTCATTTAGTGAAACACCGCTTCCCCTATTGGTGTCTTTTTTCCTCTGTAGGATTCTTTTTCTACAAACCCCGCGGAAGGTGGTCTCAGTCCACCTTCCCCCTGATGGGCCCTGGGGGCATCCCTGCACCAAAATAAAAGGGAAGAATGGCATTGATAACTAGATTAAACCAAAAACGATGGATATCCATCATCAAAGATGGATATTTCCTTATAAATTATGGTTATCCCTTTATTAAAGATGGACATCCTCTTATAAAAGATGGCTATCTTCATTAAAGATGGATATTCTCTTATAAATTATGGATATCCATTTATTAAAGATGGACATCCCCTTATAGAAGATGGTTATCTCCATTAAAGATCAATATACCCCATCAAAGATAGATATGCCCTCATCAAATATGGAAAGCCCTTTATTAAAGATTGAATATCCCCTCATATAGATAGATATCTCCTCATAAATTATAGATATCCATCTCACAAAAGATAGCCATCCCACTATAAAGGTTGGGTATAACCCCTTATAAAGGTGGGTATCCTCTCATAAAAGATGGATATTCGCTCACCAAAGATGGAATATCCTGATCAAAGATGCATATACATTTATAAAAGAAGTATATTCCCTCATAAAAGATAGATATCTCCTCACAAAAGATCGACATTACCTCGGAAATAATAATTAATATCTAAATTATTTGAGAAGAAAATTCTTTTTTATTTTTGTTCGAGGTTCCAATAATGTCCAAGTCTAACGTTTATGCAATTTTCTTTCTAAGGAAACCATAAAACCGAAAAGAAAGATACTGTTCGTGATCTCTCACCCCCATAGAGGGAGGGGGGGGGGTGCTAAGCCTGGGGTAAATCGATAGATGTAGACGTTTGCTACAACAGTGGGGAAAAGGGAAACCGAATTTATTTGAACCTGTAAAAGTTCAAGATGGCCGCCAGTTCGAAGGTTAAGCTAGATTTAGATGTTTTGGGAATTACACGTGCGTGAAAGTGAGTATGTGTGCGTGATACTTCCCTATGTGAAGGTTTACTCATCAATGGCAGTAGCAGCAGTAGTGTGAGTAGTAGCAGCAGCTGGTGCAGTAATAACAGTAGCAGTGGCTGCAACATTGCCGTAGCAGTACTAGAGATAATATCCTCAGCAACAGGAGTGTAGTAACAATAGTAACACCAGTAGTAGCAAGGGAAGCGTAGCATTATTAGTAGTACCAGCAGCGACAGGTGCAGTAGTACCAGCATTGGAAGTAAAAGTACTATCAACACCGGCACTGCTAGACGTCTTATGTCCGTCCGAAACTTTTGAACGTCCTGAAAATGAAGAAGTTAGGGTAGATGATGTAGCACCTGGGGAAAGGCAACGCTCATCTTAAGAAAGCTCTGAAAAAATATACAGGATTTTCCTTCCGAAATTTTTTTACTAATTTCTGATTGTCAGCTTAAGGTAGAGACTTAACTATTTGGTTAAGTGTTAGGTTAGAGTAGGCTACTTGAGAGGCGCTGTTGCGGCGCTCATAATAAAATTACTAGGACTAGCAACACTACATATAAAGGTTTATTATAATAGTCGGTTGGGGTCTGTTGAAACAGATAAAGAGGGGGGATGGAGAGAGCGGAGTGTTTGCAACCTTGGTTGCCGCTTCTTTATTTAGTGGACTTAGAACCCTTTTATTCTATTGTAATGAACTACAGTCTTTTTACAGGGGTAAAATTTTAAAAAAAGAGAGTCAAAATAAAGTACAACTAAAAAAAAAATATCGGAAGCTAAAACCTTTTTTGGGAAGAAATTGGCCCAGGCGCATGAGTTTTTACCCCTCACCCCAACTACTTGTTTTAACCAAGGTTGCCAATTTTGCTGTGGGAGAGGTGAAGTGCCAATTTCACCCATAAGATATGTCAACTTGTATCAACTATTACACCATTGCTTCTAATGATTATAGCTCAACAACTCTTTTTCAAGGTTTTGCGGTGGAATAAGTATTTTGTTTCAATTTTAGCCGTTATTTAACGGTTATTTTCGTGTTTGAATTTGACGCGGGCTAAAAAAATTATATTGTTTGTTTCATTTTTTTTTTTCATTCGTATTAATAGGTCGTGATTGTTCCATTAGGGTTATTTTAATGGATTTTATAAGGCCGTTTTCGTTTCACCTCGCTGTTAATCCAATTTTGAGGAAGGGCCTGGAATGTGAAGGAAAATTGCGAGATATTTTAGTCTCTTAAAAAAGTTATAAAGACTATTTGGAACGTATTGTCCATTATGACTTATTGCATCTCATCGTGATACTATCGATATAACTTGTACAAATTAATTCAATTGCTACAAAATTAGCATCCTAATTAAATTTGAAATCCTTTTAGACGAATATGAATAAAATAACCATTTTATTTATATTTCAGCCGTTATTTAACGGTCATTTTTTGTGTTTTAAATTGACTTCAAAACTTCAACATCAACCATTTTCTCACAAAGTGCGTGTGGCGCGCTTCAACACCAATATTTCGTGTCGCACTCCTTTGGAGTGAGGCTTTCCAGGCCAGCGGACCCATATCTGGGTTTAGCTGCCTTTTACAAAACATGTTGGAGGAATATATGGGTATTAATCCTGGCCCACATTAAGGTTGCGATGGGGGATTGCAAGTTTTTTCAATAACGTACTCGTAGGAAAATATATAAGACGAACAAAAGGGGCGAGATGGAGTTAATGGCAATTGAAATGAAATTAATAAGACGCCGGGAAGAATTAGAGAGCGCCACACTTCCTGCCTTGCCGATGCGCCGCTCCGGTGCTGAGGAGGTCGCAGTATTGAGGAAGCGAGGCGTTCGGCGATACTTGCGCGGTTGCCTCGAGTTGTGACGGAGCTTGCTTGAGTTGTGAGCGAGAAATTGTGACGGAACTTTCTTGAGTTGTGAGCGAAGAATTGTGAGGGAACTTGAATGAGTTGTGAGCGAGGAATTGTGAGGGAACTTGATTGAGTTGTGGGCGAGGAATTGTGAGGGAACTTTCTTGAATTGTGAGGGAACTTGATTGAGTTGTGAGCGAGGAATTGTGAGGGAACTTGATTGAGTTGTGGGCGAGGAATTGTGAGGGAACTTTCTTGAATTGTGAGCGAGGAATTGTGAGGGAACTTGATTGAGTTGTGAGGGAACTTGCTTGAGTTGTGAG
Organism: Ceratothoa steindachneri; assembly: GCA_963969495.1. Classification (NCBI taxonomy): domain Eukaryota; kingdom Metazoa; phylum Arthropoda; class Malacostraca; order Isopoda; family Cymothoidae; genus Ceratothoa; species Ceratothoa steindachneri. Next base: position 28,780,920 of record OZ018334.1, read on the forward strand.
CGAGGAATTGTGAGGGAACTTGATTGAGTTGTGAGCGAGGAATTGTGAGGGAACTTGATTGAGTTGTGGGCGAGGAATTGAGAGGGAACCTGATTAACTGTTGTGAGGAAACTTGCTTGAGTTGTAAGCGAGGAATTGGGATAGAACTGGCTTGAGTTGTGGCCGAAGAATTGTGAGGGAACTTGATTGAGTTTTGAGCGAGGAATTGTGAGGGAACTTGCTTTAGTTGTGAGCGAGGAATTGTGAGGGAACTTGCTTGAGTTGTGAGCGAGGAATTGTAAGGGAACTTGATTGAGTTGTGAGCGAGGAATTGTGGGGAAACTTGCTTGAGTTGTGAGCGAGGAATTGTGACGGAACTTTCTTGAGTTATCAGCGAGGAATTGTAAGGGAACTTGATTGAGTTGTGAGCGAGGAATTGTGGGGAAACTTTCTTGAGTTGTGAGCGAGGAATTGTGACGGAACTTGCTTGAGTTGTGGTGTTTTCCCTGAGAGAAGGTTTCTTTCGGCGGTTGATGAGCGTAAATGAACGGGGCGGCCCATGTTCACGGGGATCTCTGGACAGAGTGAATGAAGTATGGGCGATCCAATCTTCTTTTGCATCGAAGGTTTATTTTACTCTAAAACCACTTCAAAAATGGAAAAAATAGATAATAATAAAAAAAATTATAAAGGACAACAAAATAAGAAAACATAGAAAACTTTTAACAATTTACTCTGCCCACTGATGATATATAGTAGGTATATATATATATATATATATATATATATATATATATATATATATATATATATATATATATATATATATATATATATATATATATATATATATATATAACTCTCAAAGTAGCACGAGAGAATGATGAAAATGAATCCATTAAACCACATTGAAAGAGAAAACAGAATAATTTTTCTTTGCAGTAATATTTTTATTACCTTTTTTCGCAAAATCCGTGCAGGAAAGCGATTCGAACCATGGACACAGAGGCAGCGAGCACCGCTTTGATCACAGTTAACAAGTATGCCGTTAGTACACGACGCAACGCAGAGAAACAAGAAATTCTCTGAATAGAATTGTTTTTAAGGATCACTTTCGCAAGCTCGAACGGAAACTATGAAAGAAATATAAAATTAATTGGGAATTAAAGCGGTGATCAAAGCAGTGCTCGCTGCCTCAGTGTGCCTGGTTCGAATCGCTTCCCTGCACCGATTTTTAGAAAAAAGGTAATCAAAATATTACTGCAAAGAAAAATTATTCTGTTTTCTCTTTCAATGTGGTTTAATGGATTCATTTTCATCATTCTCTCGTGCTACTTTGAGAGTTATATACATATATATATATATATATATATATATATATATATATATATATATATATATATATATATATATATGTATATATATATATATATATATGTGTGTGTGTGTGTGTAGATTTGTAGTAGTCTTTCTCGGATGCAAATTTTGTTGATCAATTTCCTTTAGTTCATCTATATAAGATGGACTAAAATTTATATATATATATATATATATATATATATATATATATATATATATATATATATATATATATATACGAGTGTATAGTCCTTGGTAGATAAGATTTTAAAGTTAGCTTATCTCTCGGCGATCTGCCTCAATGACCCTTCGGTGGTTCTTTTGCGGTTTGTATCAGGATGTTATTTGCCCCGAGAGTATTTTTAAAAGGCGAAAACCGGCGTGAGCATCCCTGCCGGGGTCCCCTCATTCCGCACGACTCTCCTCAACCGGAGGAGAGTGCGCGCCTATCCTGCCCCAGCACCCTACACTACTCAATGCCATCCACTCATTTTTAACGTCCTTTAACTACACCTCAAACGATGCCCTCGTTGTTTTTGTTTATTTTAAAAAATAATTACATATTCTTTCCCGTGCTTACTAAGACGTAAAAGTGGGGTTAGGGTGGGCGCTTATGGGGAGCTGACTGCACCGACCACATTGTGGGGAACTGGTAACTGTTGTTGCCACTGTTGCGTGTGTGGGGGACGGAAAATAGATCCGAATTTCCGGTTTAAGTTAAATTTACCCCTTCACTTCATTTCAATTAAATTCAGTTCATTTGAGTTAAATTACGTTCAGTTCAGTTTGTATTCAAGTTCAGTTCACTTGAGTTGAGTTGAATTGACTTTGATAAACTTTGTTAATGCAGTTCATTACTGTATAGTTGAACTGAGTTCAGTTAATTTCAGTTCATTTTAATTAAGTTCAGATCAGTTAATTTGATTAATTTAGTTAATTTGAAATCAGTTTTAAGTCATTTCATTTAATTTGAATTCAGTTTCGTTTTAATCGAATTAATTTAATTCACTTCAGTTGAATTCAGCTTAATTAATTTCACTTTGAATTTAGTTCGTTGTATTTCTGCATATTTCAGTCGAAGTTAATTCAATTGAATTCACTTGAATTAAATTCAGTCCAATTTATTTAATGGAAATAAAACCGAATTCATATGAGTTCAGTTCAGTTTAATTCAGTTTAATTTCACTTTGATTAAATTCAGTTCATTTGAATTCAGTTCACTCTAATTCAGTGTATTTCGCTTTTATGAAATTCAGTTCGTTTGAATTAGGTTCAGTTTAAAAGACACCTCAATTTAATTTCAGTTAAATAAATATTTGTGACGTTCCGCGTGAGACCGAGAGAGAAAATTGTCTGCAGGAAAAACAAAAGGAACTCCAATCGTTTAATTCATCGAGGTCCCATTCAGAGACCCGTTGGGGTGAAATTCCCCCCTGAATCCGCTTATCCTAATACTAGAACATGAGCTGGTTCCCCTTTATGTAAAAAAGCGAGGACCATCGAGGGAAATTTTGACTAAAAAAGTTTGGGGTGAGTCTCCAGAAGAAACTGATCAAGTTAGGAGTAGTGAAAAATTGTGAGAGTGTGAAATAATCCTTTCTTGTTAACCTTAATACAGAAATAAAGAAGAGTTGTGAGACATTCCAAGTCGTGGTGTAAGGTGCAAGCAGTCCTTTGAGCTATGTCCCTCCCACACAATTTTTAACCTCCCTAAACTCACCACTTTTAAAAAACACTTTTGGATTACTTTCCTTTGGAAATTTCCTCGTTGGTTTTCATTTATTATAATTAATATTAAATACAAATATATTAAAAATAATAGTAAATAATATTTTTAAATGAAGATTGTAATTGCTCGCGTTATTCGAGACGAATAAAAATAATAATAATATAAACATCATTTAAAGACTTAAATTGAACCAAATTCCCTTTTTGTAGCGGACGATTGATTACCAAATGAGCGCAATTTTGATTCTTATCTGTTCAACTCAGAGAATGTTCCTCCCACTCAAAAGTGAATGTTGTGAATGTTTGCGGAAGCTGCCGGGGAGAGAGAGAAAGAGTGTGTCAGAGAGAAAGATTGTGTGCATGAGGTAGATATAAAATGCGATTGTATGTGTGTGTGCGTGTGAGAGAGAGAGAGAGAGAGAGAGGAAATAGAGAGGTGAGGGAGAAAAATAGAGGGATATATGCAAAAAATAATAAATAAACCACAATATTGCAATCTGATTTATTGAAAAAAAAACAAGACTAGTTTCGGCATGACGCCATTGTCAACTGTATAATGAAATGCAAGGCAAAAGCGACTCCAGTATATAAAGGCGAACAAAAGACTAAAAAAAAATAAAACAGAGGAAACAAACTGGTAAAGAAATATTTGCGTGGATCCGGGGGCAAATTTCTAATCCCCCGTGAAGGACTTGTTCGGGCGGTTTGGCAACATTATTCGAGATATAATTGTTGAATTAAATTAAAATCAGATTCAAAGAATGTGGTTTATTATTATTTTTTGCACCATATATATATATATATATATATATATATATATATATATATATATATATATATATATATATATATATATATATATATATATATGATGAAAATTAATGCAATATCGCAAGAAAAGATGAGGAATTAAACCACATTCTCCGAAGACAATTTAATTCAGAACAGTTTCGGTATATCTCACACCCTTTTTCAACTGACACTGGGTAGAAAATATAAGAGAAGTGCATATAAGCATAACACAAGATCCCCTCTTTTTTACCCCAATCCCCTACTTGTGGCTTATATGCGGGGGGGGGGGGGGTAGGCCTAAACATATTGAAGGGCTGACATTTAACTATTTTGTTTATTTGCTTTCTTATTACAGGATTAAAATAAAATTGACCCTCAGATAGATTTAAATTAGGAACTGACGATATCAAGCTCGATTCTACGCTTCTTCTCTTAACATAGTTGGCCGATTTAAATACCATTTTACTTCCATTGAAATCGATCGTATGATTCTTGTCTCTAACATGGCAAAATATTCCACTGCTTTCGCTACCCACTCTAATATCTCTTTTGTGTTCGTACAATCTCTTGTCTAGATTTCTCCCCGTTTCCCCTATATAAACTTTATGGCAATCGTTGCATGGTATTGCATATACTCCTATGTTATGAAGTTCTTTGGGTTTCCTGGCCATCATCAATTGGTTTAAGGAATTATTATATTTAAAGGCTAGATTAATACCCGCTTTTCCAAATATGTCCTTTAAACTATTTAATTTATTATTAAATGACAATGTTATACATTTTTAAGATCGTTAGTGCGGGAAGGCTTATTACCATAGCATGTTTTCCTAGCTGCAAAATGGGCAGACGATATGAACCAATCGGGGTAAAACAAATTAGAAAAAATGGTCCTGATAATGACAATTTCTTCATCTAAATAGGAAGGATGACATATTTTGTATGCTCTAAGGAAAAGGTTAGAAATTACCGATTTTTTAACAGTATTATCGTGAAACGAAAAATAATGTATATAGGCATTCGAGTGGGTTGGTTTCCTATACACGTCAAGTTTTAATTCATGGTGATCTTTATTAATGAGGACATCTAAAAAGGGTAATCTATTATCATATTCCCATTCATATTTAAATTTGATGGAGACATGCAAATTATTCAAATTATTAAAAAAGGTATCAAAATCATGGCCATTAGGCCATACAGAAAATACATCGTCAATGTACCTTAACCATATAAAGTTAGGGGGGGAAATTGTGGGAAGGAGTTCAGTCTCAAAATATTCCATGAAGAGACATGCCAATATCGGAGATAAACTATTTCACATGCTAAGGCCAAATATTTGTCTATAAAACTCATTATTTACTCGAAACACATTTTCAGAGAGACATAATTCAACTAAATCGATAAATTTACTCGTAGAAATGGGAAGATCCAAATTAAGTCTAGGCAAGATTTCCCGCAGAAGGCCCATGGTTTGGTCAACCGGAACTTTGGTAAACAAAGAGTTTACATCAAAGCTCATATATATATATATATATATATATATATATATATATATATATATATATATATATATATATATATATATATATATATATATATATATATATATATATATAATTATAATTTCACGGTGAAGGTAAGGACACATAGGAGGCTGAGGTACATGTGATTTATTTATAGAACAACGTTTCGGGCGTATCACCCATCTTCAGGTTCTAAAACATAAATTAATCTAATACAGTTAAAGAATATTAAAAATATTAAAAATAATTAGGTTAAGACTATGTAGGTAAATAAAAAATTAGAAAATAACTCAGGAATTTAAAAGGCAAGAGAATCAAATTATTAATCTAATGTAATCACTATTGACACGAAAAAAAAGAAGCAAAAACACAAAAGTAAAAAATTACAGTATAATATTGCTCACCGATGAAGTTCAGGAGAAATCACAAAGTGAAGAAATTATAAAGGATGTGGCTTAAAGAAGGATAGTAATTTGATTGGTTGGTTGTTAAATAAGAGAAGGTTGGTTGGTTGCTGAATGAGGTAATTAAAATTAAGAAATCAGAAGAGGAACAGCGGTATTATCTATGTTGAGTGTAGGAGATTTTGTACGTATTAGTAGGGATGCCCAATTATTTTGAAGTTATCTATGGAACATTCTGTCTTGCATTGTATAATATGATTTCTAATTACAGAAGCTTCCTTATTAGACAAATTTTTCGAAATTTTGACGAGAGAAATTGTGAAAGGTGCCTGATTTGTAAATAGTGAGGATACATCGTAACTGACTAGGATTTTTGAGGGTGCAAAATTGTGTGACAATAATTCATTAACAAAAGAATAGCTGTTTTTTTTATGGTGTATTGACCTATGGCTAACCCAGAGAGCAATTTAGCCATGGGTTAGCTAGCCATAGGTCAATACACCATAAAAAACAGCTATTATTTTTAATATTTTTAATATTCTTTAACTGTATTAGATTAATTTATGTTTTAGAACCTGAAGATGGGTGATACGCCCGAAACGTTGTTCTATAAATAAATCACATGTACCTCAGCCTCCTATGTGTCCTTACCTTCACCGTGAAATTGGAGATTATACTGGTCAGCAGCAACTCATATGACTATATATATATATATATATATATATATATATATATATATATATATATATATATATATATATATATATATATATATATATACAAGGTGTCCCAGAAAAAAAGTTAACCGTACTTTGAATTTGTATAATTCAAAACCTATTAGAGATTTTTGAGTCCTGTAAAACAAAACAAATTTACCAACTATTTATCTGTCGATTCTGTAAATTTCATTAAATTCCCCTTTATGATATTGATACACTAATGGGTTTAGTGAAGTCTATCAAAATTATGTTTGCGCAAGGAAGTAAAATAATGAAACTTCGAAGTTTAAAATCAAAAAATATATTTAAATCCATTTTTAATAAAAACACCTCTTTAGATGGGTAATACAAATTCATTTTTGAATTTTCCATGTATCGTTTCCTTCCACATGTCCTCCATTTCTTTCCAAGCACAGTTGCGCCTTTGATCGCATTTATTGAACAACTTTTTTGATTAACTTGTGATTTTCCTTAAGTCTATTGACTTCACGTGTGATACTATCTCTTAACTGGTTGATGCTTTGTGGTGGAGTAGAATACACTCTATTCTTTAGATATCCCCGTAAGAAATAATCGCACGGTGTTAAGTCAGGGGATCTTGGGGGCCATCAATTGCATGATTCATCGTGACAATGCGGTTGTCAATCGTTTCTCTTAGTTTTGTTCTTACAGCAAGTTGTCTATGAGCTGGTGCGCTGTCATGAATCCACCAAAGTCTATTGAATTGATTGCCGTAAATCTGGTGGAGTTCTTCTTGTAAAACAATAGGACGACAAGATGGCCATTCCCGCATATTCCGATCCACAGAGACACTTTCTGCTGACAAATACGTGTGTCAAAGTGAATGCTTGGGGTGGTTCAGTGGCGCATATTGCCGAATGTTATGGCTATTTACCTTTCCATTCATGAAAAAGGCTGCCTCGTCACCAATCACAATGTTTTCCAGGAAACGAGCAGGTTTATGGAGAAGCCATTCGACAAATTGTCTACGACGAGGAAAATCAGTTTCAAGAAGCTGGTGTCTTGCATGCATCTTATAGAGATGCCATTTTAAGTCATGTTTAATAATGTGGTTAAATGATGACTTTGACTGATACATGTAGATTTTGAAGAAGTGTCATCTGAACATTTTCGATATTTTCTGTTGTTCTTATGGTTCTCATACGACCCGAACGACCTTTATTTAGATTTAAGCATATTACTTCATGTTGGTATTTGCGAACATTTTTCCAAATTGTGGGCTTGCTTGGTGGGTGCCTACCTGGAAAACGTTGTTCAAATGAATCTTGTACTTGTTTAATCCTGCCAGTCTTAATAAAGTTTGTGACTACAAATACGCGTTGATCTTTTGTTAACTGCACGATTAAAAAGGTTCTATGGTAGTAAACTTTTACACAGAAACGCTTTCATTTGCTTAGTAAGCAATAATGAAGAGACCATACCACAGCGTGGCTGAAAAACCACTGTAAAATGGCCTAGGCTTTGCTTGAAGAATCGCACCGTGACCTAGGCTACCTAGGCTCCCTACGCTTCTCTCGAAAGTGCACGGTGGCCTAGCCTTCCCAGGCTTCGTTTCATTATTTTACTTCCTTGCGCAAACATATTTTTGATAGCCTCCACTAAACCCATTAGTGTATCAATATCATAAAGGGGAATTTAATGAGATTTTCAGAATCGACAGATAGATAGTTGATAAATAAAACCCTTTTTTTTGCAGGACCCAAAGATCTTCAATAGTTTTTGAGTTATACTAATTAAAATTACGGTTAACTTTTTTCTGGGACACCCAGTATATATATATATATATATATATATATATATATATATATATATATATACAGAGAGAAGGAGAGTGAGAGTCAAAAGGAAAAGTAGTACCTCAAAGGACATTGCTGACCATTCCGTGGCGGTACTATTTTGGGAAGGCCCTAACCTATAGCCCAAATGAAGGCTCTTCCCGCCCACCTCTCCCACCCACATTTGCGAGCCAGAAAGCGGAAACGATACCTGAATGTGCTGTGAAAAATAATACAATCAGGATTTTTTTATAGAAAAGTTGAAACCTATCTATTTGCCTCTGATCTATAATCTATACCAAGGTGGTACCATCTATGTCAAGGTGTGGATTATCTCGTCAAGTCGAGATTTGAACTGTTTGACTGACAAACTGTTCACCACTTCTGGCGGTAGACGGTTCCACGTTCCGCAGATTTTGTACGAGAAGTTTCCGCAAATGCTAGTATGGAATTGCGGTAATTCCAGTTTGTAACCTTTGGTTACGCGTAGCCTTTGCATTCAACGTTAACAGCCTCCTGTGATCTACGTTTTCAACTCTCGTATTATCTTAAAAGTTTCAATCAGCTGGCCTCTTAACCTGCGCGTCTCCAAGAAGAACATCTCCAGTTCTCGTAGCCTATGCTAATCACTTCTATGTCAAAGGAAGGGGATCAATTTTTTTGCTCTGGCCTGTACCCTTTCCAGCCGTTAATGTCCTTCGTCAAGGTTGGGGATCAGAATTGTACGGCGTATTATAGGTATGACCGGACTAGAGAGTCGTACAAGGCGAGAACAATCTGCTTACTTCAGAAGCGAAAATGCCTCTTTATGTACCCCAGCATTCGCTGGGCCATCTTTCCGCCTGGAGAACTTTAGGTCACTGCTGATTAGCACGCCTAAATCTTTCTCAAGGTCAGTGGTATTTAGCCGTTTGCCTAGCAAGGAGTAGTTTTCCCGAGGGTTAGCATGCCCGATGTGCATTACTTTGCACTTGTCAAGGTTAAATGGCATCTGCCACCACTCTGACCACTCGCCCATTCTGAGAAGGCTATTTCGCAGGCGTTCCACTCCTTCTCGCGAGCTCTCACTAACTCCTAGCTTGCTATCGTCGGCGAACTTGGCTATCGAACAAGTAGTCCCTCGTCTATGTCATCGATGTAGATGATGAACAATAGAGGCCCGAGTACTGAGCTCTGGGGCACCCCGCTACTGACCGGTACCCATTGCGAGGGCGCGGACCTTATATATCAACCTGCGGTGTGGTACCTTATCGAAGACAGAGAAAGAGAGAGAGAGAGAGAGATATTGTGTGTATGAGAAAGATGAGTACATATAGGTATGTGAGAGAACGTGTAGTGGTGACTGCATATATGTACATATGTAAGAGAAAGTATGTGTACCTCCGGTTGTGTGGGAGAGTGTCACGAGAAACAGGAGTACCTCAAATGACATTGCTGTTCACACTAAGGAGGTTATATAAACAGCTTGAGAAAAGCTTAGACATATAAAGGTTCTCCCTACACACACGCACATTCCTGTCCCTACCCCCCGTATCTGCAGCTACTGAAAAACAAAAGTACCGGAATGCAAGGAGGAAAGGGAAAGAACCAGGAATATTGGAAGTATAGCTGTTATTATAAATATAATAATAATAATAGACCAACGCCGGTAGAGGATTTACATTTAATCTCTCGATTTCCTTCGTTTCTTGAAATTGGCCGGAAAAGGCCCTTTAACTATTTCTCGGGCGGAATCAGCATCAGATACGCGCGAATTCACCCCCGCCATCACCCACACACTAATTGTCTCTCACACACGAATGCATTAACACTATCTCTCCGCGGCTCAGAACTACTGCGATGGGCATCTACTTCACATACCTATATTATCTACCAGGCATGGAACGATCTAATATGCGAGCGAAGGGAGTCGTTTTAGTAGCAGCGTCGAGCAATTTAAGGATCGAAGTGAGTGAATGGGTTTTAGTGCAGTGGGTTTTACTCTACTGCTATTATTAATAATATTAATAGTAGTAACATCAGTATTAATAGTATTAGCATTATTATTATTTGAATACTTTGTGATTTTAACACTAATCCTTTCTCTTCTAATCTTATTTTCCTATCTTTCCCTTTTACTTTGCTCACTGGGTCTAATCACATGAGCTAAATATTCTGGTTTATCAACTCCTTTCACCCACTCTCGTCTCATGTGCAAGTTTTGGGGGTAAAGTGGTGAGGTTAGGGGAGTGAACATTTCCCTTTATGCAGGATGGCGTCACTCCATATCTAAAATCCGTTCCGACAACGGATTGAGAGGTTAAATCTTTTCACTTAGGTCATTTCATACTTTCTTATCGAAACATACATGCATACACAGATACACAAATAGTGATTGACACATACATTTAGACTTTGTACATACATACACAGATAGTGACTAACACATACATGTATACTTTGTACATATACACATAGTTCCTGACACATACATGTAGACATTGTGCATACAAAAGTAATAAATACATACATTCATACCCACATACATAGTGACTGACAAATACGTAAATAGATTATACATACATACATAGTGACTGGCACATCCATGTAGACATTGTACATACATCCAAAAGTAATAAATGCATACATGCATACGTACTTACATAGTGACTGACAAATACATGTAGATATTGTACATACATACATACATAGTGACTGATACATATATGTAAACATTGCGTATACATGCCCAGATGTAATTACATTAATACAAACCTAATAATAAATGCATTCAAACATACGTACGTGCATACAAAGTGACTGACATCCATGTATACATCATACTCATATGTACACGAATAATTCTATGAATATTACGATAATAAATACATACATACATAAGAACATACATCGAAACTGATATACATTCAGACATACATACCCATAACTAGACACACCTATGTGCATACAAGGGTAATAAATATATACATACATACAGATATACAGGCATCTTTCCCTCCACGCACTTCAAACTTGCGATGCCGTTTGAGAATCGAAATTTCTGCGAATATTGGACACTTTGGGAGGGTGGCGGCACGGGAGGCGGGAGGGGGGGAGGGAGGGTTCAAGCAATTGAGAGCTGCGAAGAGGGAAGTCCTTGTCACCTTAGATCCAGTTAAAGCATCCTATGTCACCAACAATTCTCTTAAAAAGTCCTTGTCACCCTCGATCTAGTGAGATCACCATATTTTACTAACGATTATGTTAAAGAAGTCTTTGTCATCATCAATCCATTTAGAGCATTCCATGCCCCCAAGAATCCTGTTAGAAAGTCTTTGTCACCCTCGATCAAGTTAGATAATCATATTTGACTAACGATCCTTTTAGATTAGTCATTGTCACCCTTGATCCAGTTAGAGAATCCCAAGTCACCAAAGATCATGGTAAAAAAGTCTTTGTCACACTCGATTCAGTTAAAGCATTCCATGTCACCAAAGATCCTGTTAAAAAGTCCTTGTCGCCCTCAATCCAATTAGAGTATTCTCTGTCTCCTTCCATCATGTTAGATTACCTCATGTTATTTTCACTATTGATCTTTTTTAATAAATCCTTGTCCTTCTAGAGTAGCCCTTGTCAGTCTGGAACGTCTTAGACCATTTCATTGTTACCCTTACTCCTGTTCGAGAAGTCCTTATCACCCTTCTAGTTAAAACTTGTCACCCATTTGATCTTTGCAAATATTCCTTGTCATTCGATCCTCTTTATAGCATTCCTTGCCATTAGATCTTACAAGAGCATCCTTGTCATTCTAGTTCCTGTTAGAGCACTCTTTGTCCCTCTCGACCGTGTTATATCAGTCTCTTGTCACTATACTCTCAAGGTTGTCCTTGTCACCCTTGATCCTGTTATACCACTTCTTGTAACTTGGTCCTTTGAGCGCAGTACTTGCAACCCTTGATGCAATTAAAACAGTCCTTGTAACTGCATCACCTTTTAGCAAACAGTGTCACCACTATGATCTTATTAAATGTCTTTTTACTTGATCCTGGCAGAGCAGTCATTGTCACCCAGTAGCCTGTTAAAAATCATTGTCATCCCGTTGATTATGTTAAAAGTCTCTGTTACCCAGCGAACACCATTAAGACACTTAATGAAACTTAATCATATTATATCAGTCCTTTTTACACTGGATTTTTTTAAAACTTGTTAACACTCGATCCTTTGAGTGCAGTTATTGTTGCCCTTGATCCCGTTAATTTCCATGTCAAATCCTATGATATAAGTCCTTGTCAACCCTTTAATCCTGTTAAAATTGTCCTTTTCACTCATCATGTGATATCAGTCCGTTTATCCTGTTAAATAGTCCTTATCAAACGATCCCGCGAGAATAGTCCTTTTTACCCCCTTAACTTCTGTTAAAATAGTTCTTTTCACTCGATCATGTGAGCGTAGTCCTTTTCACCTTTGAACCTTTTAAAGTCCTTGCTACTCGTTCCTGTAAAAGCTGTTGTTGTCACCCAGTTGATCCAATTAAAACAGTCTTTGCAACTCGTCTCTGAGCGCATTCCATGTCACCATTGTTCCTTTTTAAACAGTCCTTGCAATTCGTTCATTTGAGTGCAGTCCATGTCACCATTGTTCCTTTTAAAACAATCCTTGCAACTTCTCCCACTGAGTGCATTCCATGTCACTATTGGGTCTTTTTTAAAACAGTCGTTGAAAATATTTCTTCTGAGCGGTCCATGTCACCATTGTTCCTTTTAAAACAATCCTTGCAACTTGTCCCACTGAGTGTATTCCATGTCACTATTGGATCTTTTTAAAACAGTCGTTGCAAATATTTCCTCTGAGCGCAGTCCATGTCACCATTGTTCCTTTTAAAACAGTCCTTCCAATTCGTTCCTCTGAGCGCAGTCCATGTCACCATTGTTCCTTTTAAAACAGTCCTTCCAATTCGTTCCTCTGAGCGCAGTCCATGTCACCAGTGATCCTGTTAAAACAGTCCTTGTCTCCCTTCCTTGATTACTGCTCTCTCTTTCTGTTTTTTTCACTGTTTCATCGGCGTCGTTTCTCCGTCGGAGGTTCACAAGTTGAGTCAGTCTCGCCTCGTCTCTCTTGTTGCGTGGGTGGGTCGCTTCTCTTGAGTCGCTTTCTCTCACCACGCTCGTTCGAGGTCGACCTCGCACTCTTCTTGAGTCGTGATTTCAGGGTGTAATCGAAGAGTGAAGACGTGTTGTCGCTCACTTAATTTCGAGGCGGACGTCGTGGAGTACACTCTCCCATGTTTGTGAGTTCAAGAGTGACTTCAAGTATGGTGTGATGGGCGCTCTGAGGAAGGTCCTTCCTTGATTCCCACTTCACCTCTTCCATACAGCTTACCTGGGCATTTTCCCATCGGCTAGACCCTACTACGAGTCAAAGAGGGTGCTAAACTCCTTCCCAAACCGTCGTTGTATCAAGGTATTCTGCGCGTTCTGGCAGTGGGTGAGGTGTATGTATGGCTCAATTGTAGTTGTGTGTGCGTGTAAAGTGCCATTCGAGGCACAGATTATAGCGTGTGTTTTTTGAGAGACGTACACAATGCCTGCGTGTGCATGTAGATTGTGTAGGTGTGGAATCAGTGTATGAAATAGATGCATGTTGTGTGGGCGTGATGTGCGACCAGTCTGAGTTACAGGGATGAAATAAATGTTCTGCATTTGGGAGTGTTATATATATATATATATATATATATATATATATATATATATATATATATATATATATATATATATATATATATATATATATGTGTGTGTAACGTGAGGGTGTTACTAAAGTGTGTTTGATAGATAGAGGGTATCATATGTATGTCTGTATGTGTGTGAAATGCCTTGCGAGTGTATGTATGTACATACCTTGTGTGTCTGCGAGTGTTCTGTGTGCATATGCGAAAAAGTGGGACTGTTTTGTTTGTTCGATATAGTTTCGTGCTGTATTTGAGGGAAGTGGAGCATCTCATGCATGTGTATGTGTGTGTGTGTGTGCGTAAGTGAGAGAGAACGATTCGCTTAATGATGCTTAGTAGGTTAGGTCGATGTCAGTCGAGTCCATTACCTCTTCATAAAGGTGGGTGCCAGCCCCTTTGATCCCCATTTTAAGGGCTTGTTCTGGATCAGCTTCCCCCCTTAAGGGGGGCAGCCCCGCCCCCATCTGCCGGCAACGCAACGGGACTTAGTTCGAGTCTTTCCATCGGTCACTGAATTTCTCACATTTCTCACTGCAAACATCTACGCCCCCTCCTAAACACACGCACATACACTCGTCCACACCACATGACCACTTGTATAAGACGATCATGCCTGCTTAGACCAGGCTACGTGGGAAAGATGGTGTTAAACGCCCTCATAAAAGGAGGCGGTAGAGCATCCATAGGTAACCTTCGTGTCTCAGGGGGGCTTTAAATCCTAGCCCTGCTTTCCAGATCGGGGACTTGGTCGGATGCCCGTCTTCCCCCTTTGCCCCCTAAGTGTCATCCCCTGGGTCTCGCCCATGGGGATCAGCCCTATGAGAGAAGGGCTGACAATGACGGAGGTGGCTTTAGTTCCCGCCCAAGTAATGGGCGTGACAGAACAAGCCGGGAACTCGGTTATTTCTGAAACTGGTCACAGGGGGGGGGGGGGGCGCAGCTCTCCCAGTTGAGGTTGACAAGCTGTCTTTATCACCCTCGATCCCTGGGGTTGGTCACTAGTTTCCGATCTCTTCCAGATAAGTCAAGATCATTTTACCGTGTGCACAGTGAAAAATCCTGTGTACGTAGATGTTCGTATAAAACTCACATACTCGCATTTTAACAACCATAAGCACGGACGCCCATTGATATGGTCATAGGTACATCCCGACCACGTGGATATTCAAATACTACTCGGGTGTTCCTCTAGAGGTGTTAATTGGACCAAATCGTTTCCCTTGATTGTGACGCCAAAAGAGTGAAAGACTTAGGATAAAAGAAGGAAAATAAATAGATAGAAAATAATAAATAGCCCCCCCCCCTCCTTAACGACAGTACTTATAATGGCTTATTAGGGTTCAAGGGCCCCTCGAAAAGCATACCTCCGCACCAAGTAGCCCTGGTCCCGCTTGCAACATAAGATTTGAGGTGAGAACAAAACAGGTTTACTCAACACGTCTGTATCGTGTTTCATGCCCGCGGCTTGACCTTCTCGGTTACCATAGTAACTGTATCCATGGGAACGATAAATTGTCCCAGAACTCAAGTTACACCTGGCCTGGAGTTCAATAGAAAAGGAGTTCGTATTTTAAGCGCACCTGACCTCTCTAATACGAGTTTGTTGTTAGTTTTTTTTCTCTCTCTCTCTCTCTCTCTCTCTCTCTCTCTCTCTCTCTCTTTTGACATCGCGTGACAAAGCCGTCTATTTTTTTTCCTTTTCACATCCTTGGATAAAGATCTTCCTTTGTAGTCAGTCGTTGTTACATCGATCTTTATCGCAGCCGGGATAATGACCCCACATCCAGGGGAACAGCCAGAGACGGGGAGTTTCAAGCGTCTTCCCTTCCTCATTTATCCCCCCCCCCCCCCTCATGTCGATTCTTCGACCTGGGTCCTCGACCGAGGACATGAAAGCAAATATCGGAACTGTCGCGCTTTTGGATGCCGCATTTCCCTATGCCTTATTCCGAACACGCCCTCTTTTCATCATCGTCATTAGCATCATTATCATCATCATCGGCAGATGTTGTTCAACAGGTTCTAACTACAGGGTCGCAGAGTCGGGGGGGGGGGCAATAAACCCCAAATCGAAGTACATCCCTGTGTTTGTGCAAGAAAGACCTATGGCTAAAAGATTTTAATTAATAATGAATACCTTAAATTAATAATTAATAACCTAAATCAATAATGAATAACTTAAATAGTAATTAATAACGTAAAATAATAATTATCACCTTAAATTAATTATTAATAACGTAAATTTATAACTTAAATAATTAATAACGTAATTCAATAGTTATTACCTTAACTTAATAATTAATAACATAATTAATGACCTAAATTAATAATAACTTAAATAGTTATAAATAACGTAAAATAATAATTATCACCTTAAATTAATTATTAATAACGTAAATTTATAACTTAAATATTTAATCACGTCATTTAATAGTTAATACATTAATTTAATAATTAATAACGTAAATTTATAACGTAAATAATTAATAATGTAATTTAATAGTTATTACTTTAACTTAATAATTAATAACTTAATTAATGACCTAAATTAATAATAACTTAAATAGTTATTAATAACGTAAACTAATAATTAATACCTTAAATTAATTATTAATAACGTAAATTTATTACACAAAATAATTAATAACGTAATTTAATAGTTATTACCTTAACTTAATAATTAATAACTTAAATTAATAATGAATAAATTATATAGTAATTAATAACGTAAAATAATAATAATTAACACTTTAAATTAATTATAATAACGTAAATTTATAACTTAAATAATTAATAACGTAATTTAATAGTTATTACCTTAAATTAATAATTAATCATTTAAATTAATAATGAATAAATTATATAGTAATTAATAACGTAAATTTATAACTTAAATAATTAATAACGTAATTTAATAGTTATTACCTTAAATTAATAATTAATCATTTAAATTAATAATGAATAAATTATATAGTAATTAATAACGTAAATTTATAACTTAAATAATTAATAACGTAATTTAATAGTTATTACCTTAAATTAATAATTAATCATTTAAATTAATAATGAATAAATTATATAGTAATTAATAACGTAAATTTATAACTTAAATAATTAATAACGTAATTTAATAGTTATTACCTTAAATTAATAATTTAGATTAATAATGTGAATAATTGAGTCGATACAAATATCAATACTCGCTCCTCCTGAACACGGAGAATTAAGTTCGGTCCAGAGACGTTGGGGTGACTGAAACCCAACACTCCGGGCAGTGGGCAATCCGATCCAGGGACCCTCAGGAAACTGATTCACTTGGGTACAATCTGGTTCGGGGGCTTGTCCAGGGGTGTCGGCAACAAGGGCTCAAAATGACAAACATAACCCCTTATTTGGAGAAGAGCAGTCATCATTGGGCGATTTTATTCGCCACTTAGGCTGAGGTTTCAACTCGAGATATTATTATTTTTTAAATAAAATTAGGAGTAGTATTATGTTTGAACTAAAAATATCTTAGGAAAAATATCGTTTTATTATTACTAGAATTAGATATTTTATATATAATTATTAATTACAATTTTTATTCGCTAAGAAATGTGAACTTTATTTAGGCTCAAATTTCCGATGTCGGTCTGTATGGTTGCGAATAGTTTCCCTTTGTTTCTCTTCAGTTTTGTGGCAGAGCGGTTGCCCTCGTTGGATTTCGCTTCTTAGAGTAGGCTTCGAGGGGGTTTTAGGTGTAGAATAGGCAACCATGTTTCGTGCCTTCCTGCCCCTAACTCCTGAAGGTAGATCTGCCGCTATATATATATATATATATATATATATATATATATATATATATATATATATATATATATATATATATATATATATATATATATATATATATATATATATATCTTAGATACAGTTCCCTTCCTCTATCTTTACTACGATCTCGAGCATTTCATTTTAAATTAAAACAATTCTTCTTAAATTTAAGTAACTGCTATTATAATAATATTAATAAAAACTATTTGGATGAAGTAGTCTGGTTAATCTCAAGCCTACTTATTCTTATATTTAAATTATTACTACCAGTACTAAAATAATGCTATTAATAAAAACATTTGGAACAAAGAACTCGTCTTTGTGGGTTTACTAATAGGTTACCTTTGCCCTAATTAATTATTTGATTGATAGTAAGGCCAGTTAGTCTCAAGCCTACTTAATAATTTTAATATTTAAATTACTACTAACAATACGAATACAAGGTGACACCCCCACCTCCCCAAAACCACACAAAAACGTGCCTCAACTTTAAATAGGCTCCATTTCTTAATTCGACAAACAATTAAGAAATGAAGCCTATTAAAGTTGGGTGCCCGTTTTTTTTATTCACCTTGTACTCCTACATTAAGTGTGACATTTAAACCCAAACACTTCTTCGTAAGCCTACTATAAATTATCTATACCCAAATTAACTATGATTTGTATGAAGTGGGCCTACTAAAGCATTCACGAATGTTATGGAAGAAGCGCTGCTGTTATTATATGGCATTTAGGGAGTGATTTATATCAGAGATTGGAAGCTATGTGTTATATGTGTATGGATTGTTATGTAGGCAATGGATGACATGGTTACCATGTGGTGGGAGTTTTGTACATTTTGTTGTCCTTTTTTTTTAAGTTGCAGAATTTTAAATTACCAGTCACACATTTTGCTTTTTGACTCCAAACAATTTAATGCAAAATTCCAAAAGGCTAAATCCGATTCTAAGAAAATTTGTACTTCTTTAAGATGTCCATCAATTATAATACCCAAAAGAAACATTAATAATTGATCATAATTTAAAGGTGTAGAAAAAATAAATTTATTGTTAAATAGAGCGTAAACATAAGTTTAATATATATTGATTTTTTTAACAAATATAATTTAAAAGACTCATATCACAACTAGAACATTCACATCCTCGCCTGTTTCGCGTAACAGCAGGGAAGCGTTCGGTACGAACAATATCTGGATGGACCTACCAATTAATTTTTAAGCTTGGCATATTTATATAAATAAACATAAATAACCTTTTAAATTTTCCTCCTTTTAATTATATTTTTATCTTTACTTTAAAATTAAATACTTTTCAATTATTGAATTTTCTTCTGGTTCATATATTTAATAGACACGGACTTATAGGTGAAGACATTGCTGAAGATGATGGAAAGGGTACTGATGATGACTGCTTCATCACTTGTATTACTTTTATTAGGAGTTTTGTGTAGTGTTTGGTGACACATATACAAACACATAACTGAAACTATTTGTAGAGATCTCGTTAGCTGAGTGGATGAGGCGTTGGATTTCCAACGTTTGGGTATCGGATTCGATTCCAGACTAGAGCAGACACAAAACTTCAGTGTCTGCCAAGGACTAGCCGCCTATTGGAGAACGTGTTGTGCATCTCCCGCGGGAGTAGGTACTTTCCACACCCGTCAAGCTCAGCGCATCGGCCAATAGGCGGATAGCTCCCTCACGTACACTGTAGTTTTATATCCGTTCTCCTTGGGATTAAAATCGGTACCTAGACGTCTGATTTCCAACGCGTTAACGACCCACGAGAGTTCCACGGAGTGAAATTAAATAAAATTTACCTATCTATTGTCTGGAGCCATATGATCCGTGTGAATGGAGATGTTTACAACGTGTAAATATGAACTCATCTCCTTTGCGTCGAAATGTTCGTGAGCCATTTCTGGATGGAATTGTTACGGAAGTTAAATGGAATCATTTCGGCAATTTAGTAAATATCGCTTCTTCATTACAAGGCAAATAAAGACATCCAATCGAAAGTCTTCGGGACACCAGGAGAATTCATCCGCATACAAAGAGTAAGAAGTAATAATGGTTTGTCGATTGACTTGTGTTAACAATTACAACTCCCAAACGTTTGCCATTCTTTACTAGAATTTTTGGCCTCCTTCTTCTATCAGTACAACAACTCGTTCTTATTTGTGGGATTTGTTTGGCGGACGCGCTTTTATGAGCCATTTACATATTTTCCGTATGGCTCTGGTCTGGGATTTTTTATGGCCGTTCCATATCATTAATTTTGGAAACCATTTCTTCACTATCGAGGTCATATGTTTGGATTGTTATCTTGTTGAAAATAGAAGTACCTCCCAAACTTCACTTTTCATACTGAAGATAGAAGATTTTCCTAAAATAATAGGCAAATAATCTTGTTTCTTCTTTGTTCCATTGACTTTAAGAAGTTTTTTTTTGCGCCATAAGCAGCACAGTAACTCCATAGCATTATGATTCCTCCATCGTTCTGTCTTAGCATGGTGTTTTAGAGAAGTATTTCAAACAGCTTTCCATCAAACATGTCTTCTGTAATTATAGCGGAAAAGTTCTATCAGGTCGGAACGAAATTAATGTCCGATTTTATAGAATTAAGTTTTAAATACGATTTACTAAAGTAGTACCTCTTGTTATCGTTTAGGAACGCTACGATGAGTAATTTATACCTTTTTCTTTCAGATTATAAAAATATTGTTCCTAATCTTCTTCGGCATTTACCCCTATGTTCTCCCATCTAAAGATCACATCAGACATCTTTTACTCTATGAGTTTCATAAAGGTGTCAATGCAAGTACGGCGGCAAAATCCATTCGGAACATTTATGAGGATGATCCAATAAATGAAGAAGTTGCAGGTCGTTTTCCTGCTTCCGAAATGGAGATTTCAGTCTAAAAGACTGGACAATGAACTTGATTCCGAAGAGTTGGAAGCTTTCGTTACAGCAAATCCTAATACAACTTCTAGGGAACTCGCAGAAATATTTAAAGTAACCCATACGATCGTCCTACTCCAAATAAAAAAGATTAGAAAGGTTCTCTAGTAAGTGGAAAATGGGCCCCATACGAACTGTTGACGGCGAATCTGCATCGCTTTCACGACACCTTCAGGCATAACATTTTGGGGGAAGCCCCTTTACTGGTGATGAGAACTGGATCTTTTATCATATCGTTAAATGCTACCGTTCGTGGATCACTCGAGGAAGTAGAATTTCTTAACCGAGAGGAGGAGTTCATCCCAAAAAGATCGTGTTGAGTGTAGGGGAAGGGGGGGGGGGATTTAAGGAATTGTCCATTACGAACTGTTAGGCAGCAATCAAATAATTAATGTAATCAATTTCGTCGCTTGAAATCCACTTTGGGCCAAAGGCGATCCTCCTTAGTCAACGAATGGGATTGTCATCCTGCATCGTGATAATGCCCGTCTTCACACAACCCGAATGGCCAAAGATCTCTTGGAAGAGCTCGGTTGGGAAATATTACTTCATCCTCCATAATTACCCTGACCTTGCTCCTTCTGATTATCACTTGATTATGTGATTACAGAACCATTTGGATGGTATTAAGTTACCATCAAGAGAAGACGTTGAAAAAGAATTAGATTTATATTTTGCATCAAAACCTAAAGAATTTTGAAATCGTGGCATTTAAAAGTTCATTGACAGATGGAATGAGGTTCTAGGAAGCAATGGAGCTTATGTTTATGATTAAAGTATTCCATATTCATAAGTTTTTCATTTTTAATATATACCCTAAAATCGGAGATTACCTTCGTTCCAGCCTGAAACAGACTTTCGTTTCGTCGTTCCATAATACTTTCTTAGAAAATGTTTTTATCACGGCGATGTGCTTCTTTTCAAAAGCGAGACTTGCAACAACGTGAGAAACACAAAGATACGTGCCTTTTTTTCACGTCCATTACCCATGGAGAACATTTGGGTATAAGAATGCCTTCAGTGTTGTCTCTGAAACATTACGCTCGAGTTGCAACCTAACCTCGATATTTTCGTGTCTTTTGGTGTTGTGCCAACTTTATCCTTCGTTGCAATATAAAGAATATCAACTGGTAATGATTAGGATTCCTTTCGACGCTTAGCACATATTTCATTGTTGCATTGTCCCTATACTTGCATAAGACTGCCTGAATTGATATCCGTGGGATGTTTATTCGCTTGGAAATTTCTCCATAAGTCTTTCTGGCGTCTTGAATTTCAATTACACACCTTGTCTTCACAATGTAACTTCCTTTTGTACATTCGGAATTGATGTGGCACCAACCAATGTAGGCTGACAGACGCATCCCTTACACGAAATTCGATTTCGTAACTTATTTTATGAAGTTTTAGATAATCATAAAAATTTTTGGGGAAAAAAAAGATTCCTGAGAGGAAGAATTATTGGGCGTAAACTCTTATTTCAATGATTCGTTTCCGTAAATTTAACAGGCGTGTGTATACATCCTTATATATATATATAAATATATATATATATATATATATATATATATATATATATATATATATATATATATATATATATATATATATATATATATATATATATATATATATATATATATAATGTGTGTGAGGGTATTCACCATGATTTCTTCTACAAAACTTGAGTTTAGTGCTTATTAGGAAGGACAAAACGAAGAAGGCGGGTCTCCTATCTTTAATTTCAACTTTTCGGGCTATTACAAAAGCCGTCTTCAAGAACTATAAGCAAATTCGAATTCAGTACATCGAATTATTTGATACTATTAAGGCCGTCTGCTAAAACAAATGTGAAATGCACATTTGAGCAAATAAACTTCTTTTTTTTTATTTATTTTACATTTTAGCCTTTTTCCTATAATAAATTTATAAATAATTGTGAAGATACACTAAATATGATAAAAGTGCAGTTCACATTTTTCTTAGCATACGGCCGTAAAAATCTACATACTACAGCACAAGTTCAATAATGTAATTCTATAAATTGTTGTATAAATGATTGTTGTATTAAATAGAGAGAGAGAGAGAGAGAGAGAGAGAGAGAGAGAGAGATATATATATATATATATATATATATATATATATATATATATATATATATATATATATATATATTCTTTAGAAAACTCGTTTACGAACACGTCTGTTTTACAATCAATCGCATCTTTCCTGATGGAAGAAAATATTTTATTACTCGTTGTTTTTTTTCCGGTTCTATAACTAATATCCATGTGAGAACAGAATCACGACTGAAGTGGATGTACTTTGCTTCATATATAGGTCTCCCTCTTGCAGCTGGAACACGTAAATGCATAGACAATGTACGAACTCATCGGCGTGGCAATACTATCTTTCACACTAGAAAATCCAATATTTTTGTCATTTGTGAATATAAGTTTGAAATTGTCTTGACACAATACAATTTCCTTTAACATTTTTAAATAAACATCTGCTGTCGAAGCTGGAAAAGAATAAAGCACTTGACTTAAATTTTGTGATTTCAGACGCAAAAACAAAGGTATTTTAACGGTTAATAAATTTGAAGTAAAATCGGGTAACGGTAGAAGTAAAAACTTAGTAATTTTAGAGAAAGGGAAAGAAAAGTGTATGAAGCAAGAATGTGACGAAGAGGGTATCCTTTCTTATGTATCTTAGGGAACCTATAGAGTAGACCTGATAATGATGATGAAACCTAAAAAGAACTGTAAACAGAATCACTCAGAATACAGGAAGTTTTTAACGAGCAGAAAACGGTTAATTTTGTCCTCGAAACGGTGAACAATAGTCAGATAATGTGCCATAATTTCAGTAAACATGGATGTATCTGACAAAATCTGGAACATTTTTGAAATGTTATCAGTCATATTCAAAATGACCACCCCATTACCCTTATCAGGGCGGGTGACGACAATATCTTTATTCAACCCAAGGTTTTGAAGAAGGGTACATCTTTTTTTTAGTAAAAAGGAGAGTCGAAAATTTCACGTGTTGGATTTTCTGAACAAAAATCATGCGCGACATGTGAAATATTAGCTTTAAGGTCAATAAAGAAACCTAGAATGGTCAGATGTTGGATATAATGAAAAAACCTTTCAAAGTAAAAATAGTAGTCAACGTAGTCAAGCCTGAAGTTTGGTAACTTAAAATAGAGTTCGAAAGAGAGGACTTTTACCTTTTTGAGAGTTATAACGTCAGAAAGATTGATTACAGAGTCTAAATCATGGAATATAGGCAGTGAAAGGTTAAATTTTGTGAGTTTGCGGTCATGACTAACTAAATTTTGGGGGGCATAGGACGAAATATCCCGAGAAACAAATGGGAAAAAAACATAGGCAATCAAAACACGACGAAGTTGAGCGCAAAGTTCAAAATAGGTACCAACAATGACCACGAAGCTTATTCCGATCACGGAATTTAAAATTAATCTCATTATTAAGTAGGTAATCCAGGGATGAAAGATAAAATCACTCGAATAGAGAGAGCTTTCTTGTATAGCTTGAAATGTAAAAAAAATGTAAATATGTGATGTCGAGGTTGGAAAAAATAAAGAAGTTTGACGACTTAAACTTTGTGATTTGATAAGGAAATAAGGTTCCTTATGATGTCAGACATCAGCCCTTTTAATGATCTGCTCCGGAAACGTTTAACTGTTACTTTAAGGAAATCTTATTGTCTAGTCAATTTTAAACTTATATTCATCAAAAACAAAAATATTGGAATTTTCTTTTTATTGTGAAAGATAATATTCCCACCCCGATGAGTTCGTATATTACATATATATTTACTTGTCCCAGCTGCAAGAACGGGAACTATATAAGAAGCACAGTGCGTTCACTTCAGTCGCAATTCTGTTCTCACATGGGTATTATCTATAGAACTGGAAAAACATTAATTAATAAAGAGTCTTCTTCCACCAGGAAACATTCAATTGATTATAAAACAGGCGTGTCCTTAAACGATTTTATGTCTTAAAATTTGCCTAAATCTATATCTACTCTCGGTATTAAAGAATTTCTGTATCAAATACAACAACCCAAATTTAAACAATAACACATCATCATTTCCATTGTTTATAACCTAAAAACCAACCAAACTATATTTAATCTTAAAATTCCTTCTCGTTTTCAATTGTCATTATGATCCGAGCATGTAAGGTAATGTTGAGTTTCCTTTTGTTTTTACTATACTCGTGTGGGAAAAAAACAGACGCTAGTTTGGTTACACAGCGTCAACAGTTACGTTTCATATAGTCCGATACTTTATCCCCCCCCCCCTCCCTTTTGCCCCGCTGGCCCCCAAATCCCCGAGATCGCTCGCAAAGAAGGAGTACCATCAGCAGATTTCGTAGTCCGTTAATATAAACAAAGGAGGGTGGGATAACCTTTAGAATAAAAATCTATGAACAGGCTCACTGTCCCCTCCTATCGTTTAGGTCTATTTTCGCCAAATAGACAAAATTTCCCTTTTTCCGACGTAAACCAGAAGGGCGAAGGGTCACAACGTTGAAAAGTGATGCCCTAGGAGAAAGGCTTAAAGGTGGGCCCTCATCTTCCCTCCTCTCCCCCTAGGGGATAATCGACGTATATATAGTTCGATCTGGAGAAAAGAAAAGGAGAATCGAGGTAGCAATCGAAAGAAGAAGAGCAGTCCCTGAGTAAAACAGGGAATCAATAAGAAGTGGAACCGAGCGGGATTTTTCTTCCCGAGGCTGTTCCTTTTGGTGACATCTAAGAGTAGACCATCGGTATAGAGAATCACTCACATACCAATCTCATTCAGAGAAACCTCCTATCTCAATTTTCCGAATAAAAACAGAGATATCTCTCACCATTAAGGAATACCAATGTGAAGTTCCACTCGAGAAAATATTCACCTCTTGGTCAAGTCTCATCATCGAGAAGGCCACAAGTGTAGCCCTACGATTAGAATAATCGTACATCCACAATCCCCTCGCTTATATCGTCAAGTCAAGAAGCAACGCCACACGCTCCCCCACTTACTTCGGGATCAGCTGTTATTCCCGAATATCCACGACCAACGTATCCTTCGCTCAGAGAGACGGACAGCTGTGTGTCCAAGTCAGCATCACGCCGCGAATCATCGCATCAAAGAGGTTCTCGTTCAAGGTGATCCAACGCCAGATTCCCCCTTAGTTAAAGGTAAAAGGATTCCAACTTATTTATGTTAGTTAGTTACCATTCCGTACTAAAGTGAATTTTTTGCGTCAACCATCGCGTAGTACTCATTGGTAGTATTAATTTTTATTTAGATCCTCTTAGTATATTTAAAGTTTTAATATTTCATTTTTTTTATATAATTAAAAGTATATTTTTGCCCTAGTTGTTTACTTAAATCCTCGAAACGCTGCATATGGCTATAGATATATAATATTACGAATCCTCCCTGGTTAAAGAATCAAAAGTAAAAAAAAGTATAGCACTCTTAGAGAAAAGTGGAACGGAGTTATTCATGTACGGAACAAACGTACATACATACTCGATCGTATACCACGACAACTCGTATTGTATATGTATCAAATTCTCTCTCTTTCTTTATTTCAATCGTTAAATACTCGTATCGTATTGTTACGTTTATTTTGGTGTTTGCGTTTGAGTGATATAATTTCTTTTCAAATATTTTTTGCTGTACTTTACCTCACTAATTTTTTTTTTTTATTAAAATATCATTCATTTTAATATTTACCGTCGTTTGATTCATTTTCTCTTATTTATAGTATTACACTATGAACTTATGCGTTAGTATGGGTTTTGTAATAACCTGAAACGTTGAAATTAAAGAGGAACCCCGCCTTTATCGTTTTGTCCTTCTTAATATATATATATATATATATATATATATATATATATATATATATATATATATATATATATATATATATATATATATATATATATATATATATAATTGAAAATAACATGAAACGTGATATATGTATAATAGATGTATTTTAAAGGCCCAAAGAAATGAAAACTGGTAACACAACCCGGAAAAACGCTAAGGTAATTATGATTACGTGTACCATTGAAGCTTAAGAAATAAAATGGGAGATATAGTAACAAAAAAATTAGGGGCAAACCATTTTAACCGTTATCAGAAAATAAACAAAGGAGTAGGATTTGAACCTGTGTCATAAAGCGCTCTTCGATAAAATGACCACGACGCTCAGTTTTCATTTCTTTAGGTCTTTAATATATATATATATATATAATGGGGTTAAATAGATTCAAGTCCTGGTTGGGCTTCACATCACTTGTCTTACAATATATTAACTATTTTGAAAACAATTTTATGATGAGAAATACATAAAAACTAGTAAACTGGACACTACTAATACTCTTATTACTACGTCTATTTAAACTTGTGGTTCAAACTGTATACACTACAGCTGGGGCCTGTAATACTTTTTCATATCATTTTAGTTGTATCTTGGGAGTGGTATTTCGGTGGCAGAGAGAGTCTATCACACTTTATATTATAGTCACAGAAAAACAATATCTCAACCTGATTCTGCAACTCAGGAATTCTTCCGTGACCCATCTTAAACTGACGTGCGGTGGCCTAATTTACTCTCGCTCATTTTGTTTATAAAAATTAATATTTACATTAAAAACAAATGCGCGAGTGTAAATTGGGCCGTGTCTTGGTATTTCAAGATGTGTCGTGGAAGAATTCTTGAGTTACAAGGAGCTACAAGGAAAATAAGTACCATAGAAGACCTAACGGTCCATACAAGGAGGGTACTTTTGACGCAAGCTTCGAAGGTGTCCGTTGGCAACCTCGAAGATCACTCGTGAGGATCTTAACGGCGATTTCGCAAGACTTTATCTAGTCTTGACTTGAACTGGTCAACAAATTCACTGTTGACAACCTCCGTCGGAAGTGCGTTCCAACTACCGCAGATACTGTAGGTGAAGAATTTTCCACACAGATCACGGTGGCATCGCAGAATTGAGTTGAAATATTGAGTTTTTATGACTTTAAAGAGCATGATAGGCTTTTTTCACCATCGAAATGTTACTCCTGGAACACTGTTGAATTGATACAGAAAAGTATTACAAGCTGTAGTTGCCTGGAAAACGTGCGCCACTCTTAATCAAAATTACCTAGCAAAGATATTGATAAGGTTCCACATAGGAGACTAGTTCACATATTAAAAATACATGGGATATGTGGGAAAGTTTTGAATTGGATAGCTGAATGACTGAAAGAAGGGAACAGAGAGTTGTGCTGAATGGGGTGAGGTCACAGTGGAAGGGACGTTATCAGCGGTGTACCTCAGGAATCAATTCTAGGCCCTTTATTATTCATAGTTTATATAAACGATCTTGGGGAGGCTGTAAATAGCAAAGTGTCAATTTTTTCTATGACACAAAATTGGCGACTGTAGTAAATGAAGTTGAGGCTAACTTTAAAATGCAGAGCAATATAAACAAGTTATTACGTTGGGATCAAAAGTGGGAGATGACTTTTTACCTTAAAAAAATGCAAAGTTATTAACATGGGAAACGATAATACGAAATGGAAGGACATTGGCTGAATTCAGTTGAGGATTAAAATGACTTAGGCGTAGTAGTAGATAAGTCACTGAAGTTTTCGAAGCAGTGTATTGAGGCAAAAAATAGAGCAAATAGGGTGCTAGGATACACTAAGAGGAATGTTAGCTACAGGAGTAAAAAGTTTATCCTTAAACTCTACAACTCGTATGTCAGATCATATTTAGAGTACTGTATACGAGCATGGTTCCGACATTTTAGACATGATTTCAAGCTGCTAGAGTCAGTACAAAGAAGGGCAACACAAATAATACCTTCCCTAAAAGCACCTTGAATATGAAGATAGACTGAAGGTACTAAATATGTTCTAATTTAAAGGTGTGTGAGGGGAGATATGATTGAGCTTTTTAAAATCTGTTTTGGGATGGATAAGTTGGATTCTGGCAAGTTATTTGAGTTGAAAGGTAAAAATAGGTATAGGGGTCACCACTTTAAAATTTAAAAAAAGAGATGCAGGTTGGATGTTAGAAAGTAGGTATTTTTTCACCAACAGAGTGGTAGATTACTGGAATAGTTTGCCACCTGAGACAGTCCAAACTTGATTTTTTTCAAGCGCAGATTGTATGATTATATGAGGAGGGAAGGCTAACCTTTGGGAGGAAGGGGAGAAGTGATATACGGGACCCATTCCTGTGGATGCAGTTGTTTTTATTATTGTATATTATGCGTGATTTGGATTTTGACAAGCCTTGATGGTAATGCTTTTTGTTTTCGACCTATTCCATGTGGATAGTTTATATCATACATACGAGGGGTGGTCAATAAGTTTTGCGAATCGGTAGGGCAAAACAGAGGAAGGGGGATGGCTGTTTGTGGGGGTGTTAGGACAAGTTATGACAAGTGAGGACCTGCAGCCGCACGCTCCTGCCTCGTCTATTTAAGAAGCAGTAGCTGATCGCAGATCGTCAGTCACAAATTTTTCAACAATGGAGAAGGTTGAGCACCGCGCAGTGATCAAATTTTTGACCGAGGAAGGCAAGAATGCAAAAGAGATCCATGAACGCATGGTTACAGTGTACACCCACACCGCCCCTTCATATGCAACCATTGCTTCCTGGAATAGGGAGTTCCGCCATGATCGTGGTCCCTTGAAGATGACCCCCGTTTAGGACGCCCGTCAGACGTGACCAACGAGGACAATGTGGCCCGTGTGGAGAGGAGGATACTCGAAAATCGACGGGTGAAGGTCAAAGAAATTGGGCGAGAACTTGGAATATCACATGGAAGTGTTATGAACATCATCCACGACAATTTGGCCATGACCAAGGTATCTGCCCGTTGGGTCCCTAGAAACCTCACGCCCCATGATCGACTTCAACGTCGTCAAAGTCCACAAGGCCACAGTTGCACAAGCTGCCCTGCGCGAGTGCGGATTCGAGGAGCTCAACCATCCCCCCTACAGTCCAGATCTGGCCCCTAGCGACTACTTTTTATTCCACCAGCTCAAGGCTGCACTGCGTTGTCGCCGGTTTGTGAACGATGGAGATGTCCAGTTTGCCGTCCAGGAGTGGATTGAGCAGCAGTCGGGAGATTTCTGGTTGTCGGGAATTCGAAGCCTCAGGGACAAGTGGCGCAAGTGCATTGAAGTCGAAGGTAGTTATATTGAAAAATAATAAAACCCTTTTCCTCATATCTCGTTTCCTTATATCCGAATTGCAAAACTTATTGACCGCCCCTCGTATATTGTAGATGTATGATCCTACACAATCCTATGGATGCAGCTTGTGGGAGGGTTTTGATGAATGCGGATGACCTTTGATAGGCTCTTGCGGCTTTTGTCGTCTATGAAATTATGCTATGACAACATAGCACAGTAAAGGCTTGCGGAAGTCGAACAAAACTATTCGAAGGTTTATAAATCATAAATAATTATATTATAATGAACTTACATTTGTCCGAATTTTTTTTTTTAATGTGACATGACTAGTTTGGGCAAAAATTTATATTTTCATAGTTAAAATTCCATTCTTGTTATATATTTCATTTAATTACACACTTAAAGAAATCTTTTACCTTTGGATAAATGAACAAAGTTTGTATTTTAATTCTACCATAAATAAATTGCAATATTTAATGAAATTACCTCAAAATAAGTGGATAGTGAGTGACCCACGAAAATCCAATATTTCATCCCTTTAACCTTTACAAAAACCTTAAATTCAGGGAATCCATATAAATATTATCATCTTTGTGGTCTCTATGGCTACGTCAATTCGGGTTGCTTTATCCTTAACTCTATAATTTAACTTGGTGATTTTTTTGAAATTTTTGAAAATGGTTTTTTTTGCTTAGTGGACAAGTAACCTTTCATGTTTTTGAGTTTAGGTTTATTTGAAACTTTTCTTCGCAGGGCTGTTTTTTGTATGTTTCGAGCTTTTATCAAAGTTCTTTCTAAGAGTTCAGAAAAATAAATATAATTATCGAAAGATTTGGAATGAAAAAACATACAAATTGTGAAGTTCAAAAAATGTATTAATATTAGGGGTTTGGCGCTTTTTTACTATCATTTCGTATATAAAACAAATTTAGATGAAAAAAGAGATCTGACGAAGGCTTTTCTCTATATCAAACCGGGTGAAGTAACTTTAAAAAAACGTTTCAGGGTGTCTATGTTGAAAAAAGGGTTTGGAAAATTCTCAACTATATATAAATCTTCAAAGGATAAAGACAATATAATAAAAGGTGAAATAACTTTAAAAAAAGGTTTCAGGGTATCTATGTTGAAAAAGGTGTTCAGGGTGCTAAAATATAGAGTCTATAAAGGGGATTAAAAACAATGGTTTATAATAGCAAATAAGCCGTAGACCACACGCCGAAGGAGTGCCTGTGGAACCAAGTTCTGGATAATATGGACACTATTACTGAAGATGGTTTGGTTTTCTTGCATGGTATGTAGACGACAAAATTTTGTTTACGATCGTGTATAGGAAGGCGTGAAATTACGTGGGTCATCTCCGCGACCAAGTCTTTTAAGAAAATTGGTCCGTTAAGAGATGAAATTGTGAGAATTACAAATGCGTGGGAGATACACCGGGATGACAAGACACCGGGGGTGTAAATTGGCGAATTTCTTTATTTATTTTATTTTTTATTCCCTCCGTAAAATCATTATTTTTATCTAGTTCCCAACCAAATAAGTTTATATTTCTTATCACTTATCTATAAATTTAAAAGTATTACCTGCAATATCAATGTTTTTTTTTTTAATGGCAATTTTCGTCAAATATTCATTTGCGTCGCCCGCTAGTTTATTATATGAAATTAGTGTACACGTTTCGTCAAAATTGACGGCACTGTTTAATTTTGCAATTCGATTATTTCTGTTTTTACTAAAATTCTATTTCTACTATCACCCTTTGACATAGTAACCATAAAACGATGTTTAATAAATATAATTAAGTTTAATCATATTACAAGGAAATTAGTAAAAAAATAAGTTTACACAGTAAAATATGACGCTAACCTAAATCTTAATTTTTTTAACATTTTCGCATTATACTAATATAAACGCTACCTACCCATCTCTTAACTCTTCATAACATATTATATGGTCCGTTGAAAATTAAATAACGTCTGAATTGTTTGTAATCCGATAAACTTTGAAACCAGAGTTCAATCTACAACTCTTAACGGTCGCAATTTTTTTCCATCAACATCGACGTCGTTATGGTAACGAACACTGTAAACTTACTCTTGTGTGCATCTAGAGCGACGTGATTACTCGTGCGTAAGTGGCGTTGTTCACTCACATCATGGGCCTTATTTTAGTTGAGGTTGAGGGCGGAAGTTGGGAGAGTTTATACTTACTGGAGTCTTTTTATATGTGTTTATGAATCAACCCATTTTGGTCGTCTTCTTTCCCATCATATGTATTCTTCAAACCTATATTTGCGCATTCATCCGCGCACAATTGGTCGGTTTCCTCTTTCAATAAATTAGATCTCATCGTATCTGGTTCTTCCACAGAAGTAAACAGAAAATTGCCCGGCCATCGATAGGACCTCCGTCACGATATGCACCCCGCGTTTTGGCGATGATAAACAAACAAGGAAATGAATCTTCCCGGTGAATGTTAAAATTTGGAATACAATCAAAATTTACATTCACTACAAGTGTTTACCAACTTAAACTACACATTTTCCCCGGCAAGACCAGTCATCCACTTATTGATATTCATTCGTACCTTATTAAGTCGAAATGATGGCATTTGAAATTAGACCATTTCATTTCGCGGAACCCAAACAATTTCCATCTTAGTGACGTGGGAAAAAATTTTGAAAGCTGGAATCGTTCGAGTGTCGTCACGCTTTGGCGCCCTACTCTTCTTCTTCTTGTTGGTTGGTTGGTTGATGGAAAGAGATAACTTAAAACCACAATGACAAAAGCAGTCAGTATATTTCCGTTCTCTTTTAATATTTTTTGTTTTATAAAATACTTAAATATTTTCGCGACCATGAATTGAGAAAATTAAAATATAAGCCGATTTTTCTTCTTCTTAATGAAGCAATGACAAATTTAAAAGGAGAGTGAATGGCGGAAGATGAGACAGTCTAGAAGAATTGACATTTTCACTCACGTTAATCCGGTTTAACGTACATAACCGCTGCTCACTCACCGTATAAATAAAAGGAATCTCCTTTTTCACCCACATTTGCCATTGCCTTTACTTCCCTTGAAATCCTTGGAGTCCTTGAAAAGCCCATGAATTTATTTTTTGCCCTTGAAATCCTTGAAAAGTCCTTGAATTTGATGAAAAAGGTAGATGGTCCTTGAATTTAAAAAAAAAATCATTGAATGATTGTTAAAATGATTTTTCAAATTCATTATTTATATACTTTTTAATGTCTATTAGGAAAATAGTAATATTTAAGTTAATCTACTCACTAATGTGAGTGAACATATGTATGCTTTGGATGCATTGTATTTTACGATGGATGCTCGCTATACTTCTGTGTGACTGTAGCTTGGATACCTTTTCTTGTTTTTTTGCACTGGTGAGTTGATTTTGGTTATTCATATTTCTCATCCGAAATAAGTTATAAGATAAACATCGTTTTCTAACACAATTTATTAATTAAATGTTATAAAAAATGATTAGTATACATTGAATAGTAAACATTGATAAAGATAAGTAACTGGAAATTGGATATTAAGTCATCATTGTTCAGAATTCACGACATGAACTTTCGTTTCCTCGAACTCCGAGAATGCTCAACGGTAGGGATGCCTCTCTGCCGAGTCCAACAGTAATCAGCCACCATGATTGCATCCTAGCGTCACTGATACTGGTTTCCATCTCTTTCATGTTCTGATGGAGTCACTCCCCTTACTCATTTATCTCAGATTCTCAGGATTCCGATCCATATGGGAGAATAGGTAATTCATTTTGAATTTCATGTTGCATCCGACGTTTCTGAAAGCAGTCAGCGTAACGATGACAAGTTCTGTGTAATTCCTGGCCTTTTGTTGCCAAGAAAGTTCTTCACGACCATAACAAAAACCTTCCACGCTTCCTTTTTTTTACTCATTATAACATTTCAAATCACATCTTCTTTTTACTCATCATAACATCCAATCACTTCCTCTTTCTTCACATCATAAGATCAATCCCTTCCTTTTTCTACCCACCATAACATCAATCCCTTCCTTTTTCTAACCATCATAACATCAAATCATTCCCTATTTTTTTACACATCACAATTTACCTCCCCATCCCTCTCTCTCTCTCTCCACACATACACAAAGTTTTGGCAATTGAACATCTCCCAAAGCGTTGGATTAAGTATCGTGTCCTAACTTCAAATCTAACTGAAAGTCCTTCTTGCTGTGATTTCACTTTTCTGACTTGATCAATGCATAACCTGAATCCAAGTATTTTGCTTTGAAAAAAAGGGGGATCCAGTTTTTAAGGCGGTTTTGTGGACCCATCCAAGGAGCGTAATGGCGTTCCTAGGCCCTAGGGTCATCCATGTCGCAGAAGACAGGGGGGAGGGGGCGTAAGTTGTGTTCTTAAAGCGTTTCAATTTTCTTTTACCAATTCCAAGCAAACCATCTGGAACCAGTTAATTTTTTTTAGAACATCTGGAATGTGTTGTCACCCAATTTAATCATGTCAAGAATGGCGAACTCCAAAATACTGTCAAAAATCGAAAATCCAAACGTTTTGGATTCACTATTCTTTACATGATCCGTCAAAATAAATTATAATTAAATATAGGGTGTCCAGTAGCTTTGAAATTTTGTTTAGTATTTTCAAGATAGGCTTGCAATCTACAAATATAACTTTATGCATTAATAGGTTGAAAATAGGGAAATAACAGAAAAAAAACAACAATAATTTTAAAGGTTTGATGGTGCAGAATTTTCTCTTGTCGCGGGGTGCTCAAGGGAATTAAGATACCACGGCTAGATACAATTTCATTAATTAATCAAGTGCCAATGATGGACGCTGGGTTTCTCTCTATTGAGTGGCTAATTTCAACGAGAGATAGAAATACGAACGCAGCAAAAGACATCAGAATACCTTCCACAATTAGAGCTAGAGAGAGCGCGCGTCTTTGCTTAGTGATTGTTGAGCAGCGGGCGGCATCAGCGAATGTGACCTTTCCTCCTGCCATTGCCTTTATCTGGCACTGCTATAG
The DNA here is from genome assembly GCA_963969495.1 of Ceratothoa steindachneri. Taxonomy (NCBI): domain Eukaryota; kingdom Metazoa; phylum Arthropoda; class Malacostraca; order Isopoda; family Cymothoidae; genus Ceratothoa; species Ceratothoa steindachneri. The sequence goes on from OZ018334.1 coordinate 28,815,972, forward strand.
TCATAGTCGATTTCGTAGTGACTCAGTGTGGGTCGCAACATTGTTTATATGGTTTACATTTTATTTATATTACAACATGTCCTTGCGAAACAATGGAAATGAAGCATATTCATGTATTGATAGGATATTTATTGAAATGGATTATATAGGTGAGATGCTTTCCGTGTAGAAGTGTGAAGAAAGTAAAAAATACAGTTTAATTCAATAAAAAATGAATGTCTGCAGAGCGAGGTTCCTGATATTAAGGCTGCAGATATTAAAAACTAGTTGTTTGTACGCTGCCGTAGATTTGCATGGGTAAGAAGGTTACCTTAATACTGTGATTGCTGAAGACTCGACTGTCACATGGGTAGGACGATGGGGAGGGGTGGGATTGTAGATGTTGAGTCGCTACTCGGGCGAAGTTCCCGGGTACCTAGTAAGATGGTGTCACTTGCGTCTTGTGATGCGAATGATATTCTCACCTAGGCATTTCGAGGCTTCAATCCGCCAAGGCGACTTGCTGTACCTTTGTTTTTTACAGTGGAGTATGTGTTTTATGGAAGGATTAAAGTTGATTCGCTTATGAGTCGGCTTGTTTAATTAGCGCTTTTCTCGTAGACCATAATTATCATAGGAATTAGTTAATATATGCAAGGGATTGTTTCTCTTATCGGACAGCCTTGGTTAAGTGATGGCTTTCTCGTTATACATCACTATCATTCAGCGTTTCGCTTCGTTTACTTATAAGCGCAATCACTGGATTTATTCTGGAAGATCCCCGTTTCTTTATCAGGCAAACTCGTTGTATGGGTGTTTGCTTTATCAAAACTCGGTGCACTCTGGTAGAATCCCATATCCATGTGGTCTATGGGACATGTAGTTCATGTGTCACTGAAAGTCATGGTAAATACACCTGTATTGTTCGTCTGTAAGGGCTTATTGAGGTTTGATGTTCATCTATAAGTCCCTGTCATCCCGTATCCTGTTCAAGTAGACCTTGTCATCCTCTATCCCTATCCCTTCCATAACCCTTCTTCCCACCAAACCTTTTCCAAGCCCCACTTTTCCCAAGTTCGAAGGAGCTATATTAATTAAAACAAAATTGGAAGCTTAATTAGCCTACAACGGCGTTTAGCGTGCTGGTAACACATATTTGAGTCGCGTGAGGCAAGCTCCCACACACGTCTAGGATTCAAATTGCCTTTTTCTTGTCTTATAATTTTTGTTTTTTCTGTGTAAGTGGGGATTTTTGCCCTAGAGGGATAAGGACCTTAGCGCCTTCTCTCGACCTAGGTTAGGTTTAGGTGTGGTAAAAAGAAGCGAAAAAGACAATAATATTGGGAAATGAAAAATAATAATAAAAGAAAAGATCAAAATGAAAAGGAACAAAAGACAACCGAAGAGAAAATGCAGGTGTAGTGGATTACCAGTATCAGAGGTAAGACGGAGTCGTATAGCAGACTTTAACCCGAGATATCTTGGTCAGGGGGCAACTTTGGAAAGCTCCTGGAACACGTTCGTAGAAAGAGAGCAGGAACTCACACCCCCTAACTCTGGTATTCATACACAAAGCACAGGGACCGGGGAGAGAAAACAAATACGAGCTATAGCAATGGATATAACATGCGACTCACATTGACTCACCAGTAAATCGACTACGACTCTAATGGCAGTGCCACAGAAAGGTCAGTAACTCGAGGAGAGGAGAGAGACATATTCGGCTGCCGCCTGCTTCTTGACAACTCTCTGTCTCTGAGTTCTCTCTCTCGTTGAGATTCACCACTTTCTCTCTCCATCACCGAGACCAATTTAGCAGCATAGGCGTAGGAGGTGGGGTTTTATTTTGGGGGCCAACACCAAATTTGCCTGAATTTCAGAAATCCCCAGATTTTTATTCAAATTGCCATATATTTGTGTAATAAGCACCAAAAAAAAGTTAAATTATGTACAGTAGGTACGAATTTAAAGAAGTTTAGCAAAACTACGTAGCTACTATACTATTCTGCATTCACTGTTCATGCATACATCATCTTATGTGTGTTTTAAAAGTACCAAAACTCTCTCAAATACAATAAAATGTAAGGGCAACTTTTAAAATCTTACACAATTTATAACGGAACATAGTATCAACACAGATTATTTTTACATTATTTTTCATGATATATGGCATGAATAACAGATCACCAACTACATGTAGAAAAGATATACAAATACAGATGCAAATCTGTATTTCACTGGTACATGTTATAGCGTATTTGGGGATAAATTAAAGGAACTTTTTGTCCCTTCTCTTTCGTCTGCCAAATACTTCCACAATAATGTTAATGTCTACCCTGTTGGCATGACCTTTCAATGCAGAGAAGTCCTAATGCTGAGAGCCTATCCTGGCCCATAGTAGATCTAAGGTAGGTTTTGAATCTTCTCAAGCACGAGAATGACCAATTTGCTTAACAAGATGTTGCAGGTATAGTTGCCAGGGTTTTTGCCACCTCACTGAAGTGTGGCAAAGTTTCACACATATAATTTGACTGGGGATAGTTTACCACTTTGTTCGCAGTTTTCAACTCCACGACTTCCAGGTTGTAAAACGGCAGATTCAGCCATTAGGATGTCTTGATCAACATTGTAGAATCAAGACACTGCCTTGAAACTATCCTCTGCTGCTTTGCCTAGTACTACATCTGTCAGGGATGTCAGGATATGTGTATCCCTGCTTGCAACTCTCTCTCTCATTTCATTCAGAGCTTTGTCTAGAGCATCATATTATACAATCCTGGTTCTCTGATGGTCTGTAAAGGAGATAGGTTCTTCAGGAGTCTCCTGAAAGTGCTTGCAACCTCTTTGATGGTTTCTTTTGGTGTTTTGTAGTTTCCACCTCCTCAATGTCTGGTGCAATTTCAATGATGTTTGTAGCAGTTTTTTTTTGCTTTTGCCCAGATAAGAGAAACATATCTTCATCCCTGCATTTATTGAGGGTTTCCATTGTAGCATCACAAGTGACCTTTGCAGCCATCACATCAACATCATGACCCTGCAGGTAACTAGCCAGGTCATTTGTGTTGGAGAGCATCACTTTTAAGGTGTGCGAGCCAAGGATGAACTGGAGCTCGAGCATAGCTTTGACAAGACCCTTAGCATCCACAGAAATTTTGGAGTCTTTATCCTTGGACAGCTCTATGAGAGCAAGTAGAATTCTATCAGGCTGTTGCTCCACGGCTTTCACAGCCTCCCATTTGCAGGCCCAGCGTGTCTCACCTAAAAACTTCAACTTAATGTATGAACTGTACAGTGCCGAGTCAATATCTGGCATGTGTACAGAACGGAGAACATTTTATCGCTCTGGTGTATTAAAGAAGTTGTGGATGGACTGGACAACTCCTAGCGCATTCCTCATGACAGTATTCTCCTGCAATGTATCTTGTAGTGCAAGGTTGAGTAGGTGCCCATAACAGTGGACATAGATGGCCTTAGGTGCGTCCTCCTGCACTCTTGTAGCCACACCCTTCTCTTTGCCAGTCATGTTAGATACCCCATCATAGCACTCACTGGCCAACTACATCCTCAATTCTCAGCTGCTCCATGTTGTGAAGTGCATCCAGTACCAGTTTGAAGAGTCCCTCTCCTTTTTCAGAGTTTACTTCATGGAAGCCAACGAAGGTTTCTGTTGGCTGACCATTGTGTATATAGCGCAAACACACAGACACTCGCTCTCTTTTGCTGACATCTGCTGTTTCATCCACTATGATGCTGAACTTCCCAGCTTCTTCCACAGCTTTAGATATGTCCTTCAGCACAAGGTCATAGGCAATATTCAGAATCTCATCCTGAATCTCTGGTGACAGCCACTGGTGATGTGTTGCCAGCTGTGAAATTAATATCTCGGCAAGCCAGGGGATGTCTCTACATCGAAGATGCAGAAGTTCTATCAAGTTTCCGCGATTTACATCTGATTGTTGTCCAATGTTGGACCTGTTTTCTGAATGCTCACTTTGGGGAATGTTTTGCTGTGCAGTGTAAAAGATGGACTCTACAATCACTTTGAGATAGGCTCTGTTCCTTTGGACCATGTCTCTGTGAACACCATCAAGTTGGACCAAAACTGATGTTTCTCGTCTTTTGTATATCTTTATTGCGATCCATGCTCTGAGCATGTTTTGCCAGCCTTTCAGGCTTTTTGCATTTGCTGAATGTGAAGGAATGGTCACAGAGAAACTTCTCACAGGGAGGAACACAATTGACTTTGTTGATTTGTGGAAGCTGGTCCAGGGGTATTGCTTGAAGAGGTCTGGGTTGAAGTCTCTTGTTCCCTTTTCATTAGGAAGTTATTTCCTGTGATATTCACTCAGAATAGGTTGATTTGGACTATCTAATATTTTAGTATCGCTCACTGCAGATTTTTCCTCTGAGCATTCTTCAGTTTCATGGACAGGAGTTTCTGTCTCCTGTGCCTCTCATCTTGTTTATATTCAATATCGACATGAATATCTTGAGCATCAGTGGATTCAACTGCAGAGGAAGCAGCTTGTGTTTGCTCCCTTTTTTCACTAGTATTTGTACTAGTTAACACTCTAAATGATAGTTTCCTTTGTTTTTGATCAATCACGGGATGGAACTTTACTTGATCATTTTCATGAGCTCTTTTCGAGTGTTCACGTTTATAATCGCCATCAACTTCCTTGCTGCATTTTGAGCATTTAACTTTGCTCCTGTACAGCCTCTTTCTGGACTTCTCCATGCCCGAAACCTAAAAAGGAATACCAGTATTTTAGTCTAGCATATTTACGAAAATATAGTCAATAAAGCATGAATGAATATGAGCATATATATTTATTGACATTTATGCTGAAGTAGGTGTAGTTGTGTACAAAGGTCACACTGAATGACTGAGGTGATATAGTCTAGTTACATGGAATCACATGGTTTAATGGTTAAACACATCTGGGCCTGTGAAAAATAAAATTTGTACCAGTAAATTACAAATATTCACCCTATAGCTAAAAACATAATTAATGGATAATTAATTATGCAAGAAACAAATTAAAAATAGTGGGAAATGTACAGAAACTAGGAAAAAGAATTAATTATATGTCCAGTAGTAACTTCCTACTATATAAGTAAATAATACAAAAAAAAAACAGTACTAGATGAATGTCAGGTTTAACCATACATTAGCAACTTGCAGAAAATTACCTAACTTGTTTTTCATGATCGTAAACACGATGTCTCTGATAAAGCTATTACATGTCTACATGAACGCCTATGTTCTATTATCTTTCGTATAAATACATCATTACACCATGAAATCCCTAAAACAAGCACGGTAAAAGTTTCCTGCCATACAAAAGACAATAAACGGAAGTGGCTCGGTTCCTTTAACTATTTTTTCCTCGATCGTAAACATGTTTAACCTTGACAGGTGCACCATAAATATACGGCTAAAATAACGATTTTTCATAAATTATCTTCCTATTTCTACATACCAAACACATAAATGATTATTCATTATGCTAATTGAATTGGTGAAATGTTAGAAACTTACATAAATAGCCGATAAATAACCCCTGGATGCGGAGGTCCAAACACTACATGAGTAGAAGCAGAGATTGTGTGAGATTTATTTACAGTTGGAGTTTCCGTCCACCATCGCCAGGGGGAGCCAGACGGTATGAGAAAACGGAGTCTTGTATTCATAGAAAATGAATTGAGTAGGATGATTTTTGTAATCATAATTGTTCATATGCTATTATTTATTACCTGGTTACAAATACAAATTTATCACTATTTTTTTTTCTTATTCATGTCATTTTTTTAAAATTATAGAATTTTTTTTTATTCTCCCGAATGCCCGAATATCCCAACCTATTTGCCCGAATTTTAGCCGATTCACCCGCCTCCTACGCCCATGCTTAGCAGCCGCCCATCATTAAAACTCGGATAGTTAATAAATTTGCATATAGCTGCAGTGTATCTTATTTTGATAATACAGAAAAAGAAGAAAAGGAAAAGAAAAAAAATATACGAGTGTATCTCTCACAGGAAGTTTGTAAGGAGAGATCTGGAAAGAAAATGGTGATGTTGGAAGAAGTGAAATGTATGTAGGGCATAGTTGCAAAATGTATTAGGGGTCGGGATTGCATATAATCCTCAAAATGTCACTTGACATCCCATTGCGGGGAAGGAAGAGGAAAAGAAAGAAGAGGAATGTATTTATATAACGTTCTTCAGAGCATTAGGCTCTCGCAAAGCGCTTGCTCAGCACTCAGAGAAGTCTTGGGGAAATAATCACCAATGAGCGACAGTTCATTCCACGTCCTAAAAGCGCAAATTGAGAAACCACGGCCACCTACACATCATGAATGGCTTCGAGTTATAGAAAAGAAAGAATAATGGAGAAGAAGAACAAATAGAGACAAGAAAAACAAACAAACCACCATTGCGGCAAATAACGTTAACTTTTGATTTTGAGATGAATAGCAAAAAGGTCTCCTCAATAAGAAACTCAATAATATTTATTTTACTAAAATTTTCCGAGGTAAAATTTTTTACTCTTTTTTTTTGTAACACAACTGCCGAGTCCGCCATTTTGTCACATTAATGCCGAGGCCGCTATTTTGGTGACGTCAGAGAACTATTTTTTAAAGTGAAGTGGCTGATTGGTTTGACACCAACACACCTCAGTTGTACCCCCTCAAAATCTTAACATTTTGTTATAAAATAAAAACATATGCCCTGGAAGAGTGTTTGTGGATAACTTAAGACTCTTTGTTGGATGCATTATATTTACCGTCACAATGTTAAATAACCCCAATGGATGCAAATTACATTCGTACCCAGACAAACATGAATTACCGCTCCTGTGATTTAGGAAATAAAAAGTAATTTGACTCTCTCTCTCTCTCTCTCTCTCTCTCTCTCTCTCTCTATATATATATATATATATATATATATATATATATATATATATATATATATATATATATATATATATATATATATATATATGTGTGTGTGTGTGTGTGTGTAGTTGGGTAGCAGTCTTTCTTGAAAGCAAATTTTGTTGAAGACCATTGTGTATTTCGCCTGAATTAATTTCCTCTGGCAACTTTCTCTTCTTCTATCTTTTTCATTCCATCTTATAGATGGTGGATTACTTGTCCAGTATTCATCTTTTTTTTTTAATGACTATGTTTGGTAAAGACCAAACTAAATTGCTAAGCTTTGGATCTTATTCGATCATCTTCGGAGCGTTTTGAAATGTTCTTGCCTCCTTTACCGATGTAATGAGTGGAGTGAGGATCTGGCAGAAAGTGAAAGAAAACTTGAAACTTGATTTAATAAGAAAGAAAAATGTGTGATAGGTATATAAAGATAAAAAGAGTTTGAGTTTTCCCTGGTGTAGAGGGCATCTCTCAGGTTTTTTTTTTTAGTCTTGTCTTCTCTTCCTCCCATTTGTCATTTTTGTTTAGTTTATATATATATATATATATATATATATATATATATATATATATATATATATATATATATATATATATATACTTCTCATAGATATACACATATATACTTTTTATTTTTTTTAAATTAAACAAATAAATTTTTATCCTTCCTCCGTTGCGGCATTCAAGCCTTTCAAGTTTTTTGATTGCTATCTATAATTTTCTTTGTTTTTGAAATAACAATTTATAATTCTTATTTTGCCGGTGTTTAGGTTATCATTTCCTTTTTATTTTGTTTGTTTAAGTTGTGGGCACTTCGCCTCTTTTTCTTCAATTTTAATTAGATGGTTTTTGTTATTCTTGTTTATGTATATATTTGTAGAAGTCTAAATACCGCGTACGCAGAAATACTCCGACACAAGCTACGTGTCTCTCCCGTATTTCTAAATATCCCAGTCGCCTCGAATTCTCTGTCGCCCTTTTTCGCGCCATCGTAAATTCCGAGATGGCTCGAAGGTGCGAAAGACATACTCTCTTCCCACAGATGAAAAAAGGTCTTTCGCGCGGCGATACAGATTTTACGAGAATTCGGTGCTCTCTCTCGATATCTGCTCGCGAGTGAAATAAAAGGTAAACTTCTCCCTGGATTTCGGCAGAAGATCTTGGACCTACGTCGAGTGTGTGGAGCCCAATCCACAAAGAAAACCGTTCACCCGCTGCAAGGAAGGAACTTCTCGGGGAATTGGTTGTTGCCGTCACGGTACTTGTAGGTGCCAAACTTCTCGCAGCCCCCACCCCTTCAGAGTCTGAGGCTACACAGGACCTCCCTCTGCGGATTACCCTATACTAGGTAATCGGTTTTGGCTACCCACTCCAGGAGCCGAATAATCGGACAGGTACTTACTTCGAGGAAGAAGTCCGATTTGAGTCACCGTTTGGCTCACCTTCGTGATCCGGAATAGAATCATTATATCGCCGGTCTATGATTACCCTCTCATTCGGCAACCTCAGACGGCCGGACTAAGTGCGATCATCGTCACCAGAAGAAGAACTTCACCGTCATTCTCAAACACACCTATGAACCCAAATGTATCGTTAAAGTGAACTATCCCCTCCCCTAACTTAGCCAGTTTATTTGTGAACTAGAATTCCCATCTCCAGCCCATAACCTCGAGTATTAGAAGTGCTTACTTAATTCAGTGTTTAATTCAATAATACTATTCCATTCATGCTGTCGGGTGTCATTAAGACGCAAGCATCCTAGTGAGTAATTTTCAAGTAATTCCCACGACATTTTTGTAGACTTACTTATTCAGTGCAAGATTAATTCTATTTATATTTATATACGATGCTGCTTATTTCAAATTCATGTACATTAAAGATTATTTTTGTATCTGTGTGTTTAACTATTTTGGACGATCCTTTGGCAATTATTAAGCAATCCACTCCGCTTAAATCTCAATATTACACCGATCTATCCATGATTGGCTTTTACTGGGTGGGGACACACTCAGGGGATCATCATCTTAGTTTTGATCAAAAGGTGCGCACTGGGGTTATTCTTATTCACCGGAAGTGGCTCAGGTAGCTGTATTAGATACACTTCACCTCCGTTTCACCTCAGTGCGGTAATAAAATATATGTCAAGGAAGTGGGACTGGGTTTACCCACTCACTAAACCCTCGACAATATTCCAATTTGTTTTTCTCAGGAGCAGTTTCTTCCGCTCGGGAATAGGGCTTGCCTGGTGGCGCGTCCCCTAACTGCTCTCGGAATGTCTAGGTCGAGGTTCAAGTTCGGGAGTATCTCATTTTCAATTTTGTCCCTGGTCTTTCTCCCTAGCCTTTGGAGTTCCATATTCAGTGGATTCAGACCTGCTCTTGCGTGCAGTTCTGTTTTTTGAATATGGTCCATCCTTTGTGCTCCAGCTATAAGCAGGGCTGCTTTGTTTTCACTGCATTTGTCTGGGAGAGGTGGAACTTGCAGCCTGCATGACCACTGCCGGGTACACTAAGGTCGAGCGTACCAGAGCAGTGTATAGCTTTTTAAGAGTTTGGGAGCTGATGTTTTTAAATCTATACAGTTTTCGGAGCTGTATTTTGGCTAGGGAGATTCTGCTGTTAATGTGCACTTTGTGTCCTTTTGATGTTAAGTGCAGGCCTAGGACTTTGCCTTCATTTCCGTACGGGTATACTTCGCCGTCCACTAAGACATCAACACGTTTTTGGCGGTTTATTGGAAGGACCTGGAACTTTCGGTGGTTGGTCTTGATTTTCCACTTTCGTTCGTATCGACTGATGTTATCGATTTCGATGGTTGTCTGCCTTGCTTAAAATGCAGCATGTTTGTAGTAGCTGGGGATGATTTGTGTGATGCCGTCTGCAAACTGCAGGTACATCACGTCCTTCCCTACTGGATCAGGTAAGTCCAGTGTGTACACATGGTACAGCAGCGAACTCAGCCAGCCACCTTGTGGAACACCCACTTCAAGTTCGAACTCGGGTCTTCTGTAGCCCTTGATCGCAATTTGGGATTTTCTGTGCATGATGTAGTCACAGAGGACCATTTCCAGGATTGGTTTCAGCTGGAGGCCTAAGATGTTATATTGAAGACTTCTTAGTCAAACTTTATCGAAGGCTTTTTGTACATCTCGCATCACCACGTCTACGTATTTCATCTCAGCTTTACAGCGGGCGAGCTTTTCGGTGAGAAGGGCAAGGGCTGTGTCAGTCCCCCTTCTCCTGCAGAACCAGTGTAGCTGAGGGCTGTGAGCTTCCAGCTCGGTTAGTTGGTCTTGTAACCTGTTGGCTAGAAGCTTTTCGTAGACTTTGCCTATAATCTCTGGAGGGATATTGGCTTGTAGTCCACCAGTTAATCGGGCTTCCTCCCTTTAGGTATAAAGATGATTTTAGCCATCTTGAAACCGTCAGAGAAGTAGCCTGTATTCAGGAAAGCATTGTAGATGTTCGTGATTCCCTGAATGATCTGCAGGGGGGTGGGTGGGGGGCATGCACCAAGTTATTTTTGGTGATGCTCCTCCAGCCTGGTGCCCTTTGTTTAAAGGTTTTTTATGACTGCCATGACCTCTTATGGTGCAGGTGGTTAGCCATGGTCTGCCAAAACCATCTTTTCATCGACATAGGCATGTGGGAGCGTGCGATGCACAACCTGATTAAGATCCTAAATCAGTTGGCCCTCGAATTCCTGGTCGAATTCCGCATTGTCTTCTGGTGTTATCGCGAAGACATCTTTCCAGAATGTGCGGAATCTCTCTTCCGAAACCGCCGCGTCTTCCAAGTAGTCATCGCCCTCTTTAAGGCGAGTCTTTTCTCTACTTGTAAGACCTTTTAACTTGTTCACAAGTCGCCAGAACACCCCAGGTCTCACCTCGCTGTCTACTTTTTCAATCAGGCTGTCCCTGATCTCAGCCTGTTGCTGGTTAATAACCTACTTTAGATCTTCACTCAGGCGTCATAGCAGCAAGCTTCTTTTCCGATTTGTACCTTCTCTTCTAATTTCTTCATACACCTCCCTGTGCACTCAAGCGATCTCTCTCATTTCCTCAGTCCATCTGGGTTGTGGGAGAGTTTTGTATCTCTTCATCGGTACACTCGCGATCCGCTTCGATGATGTGGGCAGTTATCTTCTCCAGCATCTCCTGGATTCTCTTTAGCATTGCTCCGTTTAGGTCTGCTAGTTCAAATCTAGCAAGGATTTCCTTGTAGCGTTCCCAGTTGGCCAAAGCGTAGCTTTTGCGAAGAGGGATTAGAAGCTGAATGGGCGCGAGAGAAATGGTCGTCAAGATCGCTATGTGGTCGCTGGGGACTGTTGGGCCTGGCTCACTACGGTAATTGAAGGGAAGGCCATCGCTTGTCACGATTATGTCTGGCTTTGTGGCTGATTGAACGGTGATATAGGTCGGGAAATCCAGACCTATCCGCTGGGTGTTTTTCCTTCGCATAATCATTCCTAATTTATGGCCTATTTCATTCGTGTTACCGTAGCCAGCCGTTCGGCATCTGGCATTAAGGTCCCCCCCCCCAAAGAATACCATTCTGTCGTAGCCAAACAGGTTGTAAAAGCTTATGAGAGGTAGGTATCTTTGTCGAGGTGGTTGGTATGCCGCTGCGATTATAAGCTTACCCACTAGAGTGTGCAGCTCTACCGCCACGAACGACTCGTCCATATCCGGAAGGTGTCTGAACGAGAGATTCCTTCTGACGGCAACGGCAGCACCGTAGTACCTCTCCTGAGAATGGTTTTTCGATACCACTCTGTAGCCTGGTATCTTTACCTACCTGAGGGTCGTATTAATACCATGCTCCGTGTTTAGTATGATGTCGGGATCAAACACACGGAATATGTTTCCGTATGCCGTGGCTTTCCCCTTCCATCCATTCACGTTGAGGGTCAAGATCCTTAACCTGTTGTTCTGGTTTTCTATTCTCTGTTCTGGCTTAGGTGGATGTCTAAGTGTTTACGCGTTGTCGTCTTGCGTTTCCCTTTCCTTTTCTTTTTGTACTCTGCTGGGGAGAGTTCCACAAATGTTTCTCGGTGGAAGGCGATGTTTTGGTTAAACAATGCCTCCTCAACCGTTTTCTCGTCGCATTAAGCGTCGAAGTCCCATTTGTAGAACTTCTTTTTTATCCCCACACAGATTTTATTCGTGTCCCAGTCCTCCAGGAAGAAGAACTGTTCCGTGGCGTAGATGTTAATTACTCTGTCAGCGTCGATTTTCTTGTTATTTTTTATTTTCCCTTTTTGGGTTTCACCTCACATACGGAGCCCTCTGAGTCCGAGGTGTCCGTGGTATCGGAGGACTCAGTTTCTCTTTCCACACATTGTGTTATTGTTTGGGCTACCTTAGCGGCCACCTCTCACTTTCTTTTGGCCTCGATCCTTAGACCTGGCCGCCTGACCTCCTTATTATTTTTCTTCTATGTCTACTGGCTTTTACCCGTCATTTCTTGGGGACCATTTGCAGTTGGTTTACGTCCCCTGATGGTAGATTATCAGGGAACCACACCTCGCTCATCTCGTTTTTAGCGAGCATCTGATTGAGCTCCTTTGCAAAAGTTCCTGGGTTTGTAAGATTTCTCACATGCGCATACGTTGTGTTTTGTTTTCTGGTCTGCTCTTCTTTCTTTTGTTAAACTTTTTTCTTTATCAATTCTTTTTTAAGAGGGCAAGCCATAGCCATGGAGCGGTGTCCTTGACCGCAGTTGGCACACTTCCTTATCGGACTGCTACAAATCTTCCAGTGGTGCCCCGCCTCACTGCACCTTGAGCAGATCTCCTGTGGTTCGGGGCAGTCTTTTGTCACGTGGCTCTTCATCTTGTAACAGCGGAAGCAGAATTGTATGGGAGTAAATTCTTCCCTTTCTATCTGCTCTCCGCTGTTTTGGCATTGAATAACAGGAGTCCGTTTTCTTTAGCCTTTTGTGCCATTGATACGTCCGCAAAGATTACTTTAAATACGTGTACATACTCTGTATTCTCTTTTTTGTTCCAGAATTGGATCATTTCTGAAACCTTGGCCCATGGTTGGTTTCTCGCGATTTCCTCCTTTATTTTCTCCTTGGAGTGTTGCCCAATCCAAGGATCTAATCTCCTACATACGACGCTCTTGTGTGTCTGTATTTGCGGCGGGATTGCTGGTTGTAGACCTATTTCGCGTAGTGTCTCTACTGCCTCTTGTTTCTTTATACACACCACATCTTTTTCTTTATCGCAGATCGCCAAATATCCTGTGGGGACCTCGAGAAGACAGAGAATACCGATCTTCATTTTCCCGAACACCACTTCAAACACCTTCTCTCGGCTGGGCCTGCTGCTTCCATTGTTGGTGCGCAGCGGAATCCGAGTGGTTCCGTTGGGCTCCCTTTTTTTCCTTGGGGGATGACCTCCTGGGTTGAATTTCCTCTTGTCCTTTTGCTGATGATTTTACTTCTTAGTAATTGTTTCAAGTAATTCTTCCTTCTTGTGGAATTGTGATCTTGTAGTAGAGTTCTTTATGGGGAGTAACCCCCCCCCATTACAAGAGAGCTTCAGCGAACATGAACTGCGGGATGGGATGGATGAATGATGGGTGGACCCAGGGAGGCTCCTCAGACGGGTAAATGTGGTGGACTTAATGATGGGTGGTGATCGAATCAATTACCACCACCCAGGGGTGTTGCCCCGTTTGGGGTTTGGTTATCGATACTGCTTCCAACTTACACAGGGACGGTTGCATGTCTCCCTGTGGTCTTGGCCGAAAACTACCCTTAAAGATTAGAGCGAACTCTTCCCCGAAGCTTTCAGCATCGTCTCGTAACCGGGTGGTCTCTTCCGTAGAGTTCCACAGTGGGCTAATCCTCAAACCTGCTTTCCTTTACGTCTCCAGTTATGTCTATCAAAGTGGACCGACGTAGTTGGAGCGAGACCAGATGAATGGCAGTTCACTTCACTTTAGCGCACCTGCCCCCCGGCAGGGGGGGGGGGATTCTGGGAAAACTTAGCCAGACATGGGTCGGCTATACGTGGCTCCGTACAAAATAGATCTTGAAGTCCCCTTGGGGAAAAAGCAAAGTTTGTTGAGAATTTCTTGAGGTTTCTTGCCCTCGACTTTTCCGCCTTTGCAGGCTGACCTCTCATTGAGCGTAAAGTAATCAAAGATTTCTTCCAAGTCTACTCAAGTGAAAGAATGTAAGAGAAGATAAGATAAATAAAGTTAGAATGTGTAGAAAGAATGAGATAGGAAAGATTGAAATTAAAGTGTTGTGTGTGTGTATATGTGTGTAGGATGATGTGTGAAGATGATAGAGATTTGTGCCTGGCTAACGCTTTCGTTTTTCTTTTAATTTTATTATATTTTTGTGATACATTATTATTTTTAGCATTGGAGCCTTTGTTTTCTTTTGCTCAATAGAGCGTTTGTATCATTTTATTGTTTTTTATTTTTATTTTATTTTATTTCAATTTTTTATTTTATTTTATTTTTTATTATTATTTATTTATTTATTTTATTTATTTATTATTTTTTTTATTATTAATGCTATTATGTAAATATAATGGTTCTACATCGGGATTCACATTTGGGTTGTATAATTAGTAGTCGCAATCGGTTGTTCTTACTAGATGTTGCATTATGGTTTACTACCTATAGATTGGGTTGACGTTTATTAACGTTTTTCTCAGGCTACCGTTGAAGCGTTGTTTATATTGCGTACGATGGATTTGGTCTTCTTGTACGATGCTTTGGTTTATTATATTCTGTGGAATCGTATTTTTAATCTTTTCCCACAGCTTTCTTGCTCTTTTTTGTATGACTGTGTTTATGGGTTCTATAGTAGATCTGCGGTGGAGTTCTTCTGCTGGTATGAAATCTAGTCTTCCTGTGTTTGTTATGAATCTAGTGGCTTGATTTTGGACTCTTTGTATCCTCCTGATTTGGGAGTTACTTAGTGTATTCAATGGTACAATTGGGTATAGGAGCCAGCTAGGGCCAGGTATAGTTTTCTTTTATTTTTGGTTGAAATTTGCCTGAATCTGTATAGAGCTGATAAGGTAGATTTTGCTTCTATGATTTTTTGTGGTAGGTGACTTGTATAGCCGTTGGTTGTTATTTTTAGTCCGATGACATGTCCTTCTGTTGAGAAAGGATATGCCTCTCCATCTACGCGTACAGTAGCTTTTTTCCTTCTGTTCATGGGTATTAGTTTGAACTTATCCTTGTTATTTTTTTATTTTATTCCTTTTCTCGTAATCATTTAGGTTTTTAATTTCTATTCCTGTTCTTAGGGGGATGTCCTTGGGGTTTTTCCTATCGCTGGTCACTATCTGAGTGATATCGTCCGCTAATTGTATGTACAACGAACTTTCATCAGTGGGGTGTGGAAGGTCCCTGGTATACACTGTGTACAGCGTAGGTGAGAGGCAGCGTCCTTGTGGGACCCTTCCTTTGTAGGTTGATTATATCGCCCGTTTTGCCGCTTATCTGCAATATCGCTTTTCTCTCGTCTTGATAGCTGCCGAGTATTTTGCAGAGGTTTATTTTCAGGTTAAGGTCAAAGATTTTGGCCTTTAGGCCGGGCAACCACACTTTGTCAAATGCTTTGGCAACATCACGAAGCACAATGTCAACTTTGTTGCCCCGCGCAGTGGCAGTAGCAATTCTTTCGGTAATGATTGCTAGCGCGGTGTCCGTTCCTCGCTTGCTCCGGAACCTGTGCTGTTGTGGGTTGTATAGGTTGTTTATGTTAAGATGGTTGATCAACCTTTCGTTAAGGAGCTTTTCTAGGACTTTGCGTAGAAATTCTAGGAGCGAGATAGGACGGAAGCTTTCGACTTGATGCTTCGGTTTGCCCGGCTTTGGCAGGAAGATCATCATTGCCGTTTCAAATGCTTGGGGAAAGTATCTCATATTTAGGCAGGCATTGAAGACCTTCACTACCGACTCGTGCACATTATCTGGGGCATTAATTAAGTTAGCTTTAAATATTCCACTTTGTCTTGGAGCCTTTTGTTTGAATGATTTTAATGCTGTCAGGTATTCATTCATATTAAATGGCTCTCCTCCCCCCAAGGGATTGTCTCATTGTTCGTCGACGTTTCTAAACGGTATAATGAGTTCTCGTTGTGTTGTCAGGCTACGTATGATTTCTTCCTCATAGTTTAGGTCGAAATTTTGATTTTCTTCAGGTGAAATAGAGAAAATCTTTGTCCAGTGTGTTCGGTTTTGTTCTTGTAATCCCTCATTTTGCCCTATTTTCTTGTTCTGAATTTTCAAGCTTATTTCTTCTTTTTGATGTGATCCGCGTAATTTCCTGAATTGTCTCCAGAATTTCCTTGGATCCTTTTCTATCTCCATTTTGCTTATTATGTTATCCAAGAGCATGTCTGAATTTTCCTTGATGAGGGTGTCTATCCTCCTTCTAATTATGATAATGCTTCTGTACCATTCGATCGTATGACCCGATACCCTGATTTCATTTATTACATTTTGAAATGCATCCATTTCATCTTGGATCTCTTGGGTCCATCTAGGTGCAGATATGGTTCTGTATTCTATTGTTGGGGTGTGTAAATTATCCGCCTCTCTGATTTTACTGGTGATTAACTCTATTTGGGCATCTATTTCCTCTTTACTTTGTTTGTTAAGGGATCCGGTTTCGTTTGTGTTTAAGTATTTTTGTAACCATCCCAGTTTGTTTGTCTGGTTGCTTTTCTTCGCGATATTTTTATTCGGATGGGTGAAGTTGAGATGGTGGTAATTATGCTTAAATGATCGGAGGGAGTTGCTGGACCTGGCTGTGTGTGTTGATTTAAATTGAAGTTTTGATTAGTTAAAATAATATCTGGGGTAGTGGATGATCGGGCTGTGAGATACGTAGGAATGTCGGGTCCTTCTCTGTTTAGTAGGCCTCTTTCCATTAGGAGATGTAGGGTTTTTCCCGTACCGTTTGTATGGGTTGTGTACCCTGCTTTCCTGCACCTTGCATCAAGGTCTCCGGCTAGAAAGGTTGAGGCTTGTCTGCGGAATAGCTTGATGAAATTAGGTATCGGTAGGTGTGAGCGTCTTGGTGGTTGATAGGCCCCGGCTATGACCAGGTCTCATGTAGTCATTTTTATCTTCACAGCTAAAAATGATTCCTCTAGCCCTTTTATTTCAGTAAAGTGTATACCTTTTAATGCCTAGGGCAACTCCGTCGTATCTTGACTGTGAGTGGTTTGTTGTTAATATTTTATAGTTTGGGATTTTTATTGTTTCTGTATATGTGGATATGCCATGTTCTGTTAAGATGATTATGTCTGGATCTTCCTTTCTTACTATGTTGGAATAGATTAAACGTTTTTCTTTCCAGCCGTTAACATTCAAAGTGAATATTTCAAGCTTTTTTTGAAACGTGTCCATTATTGTGATGATTGCTTGTGTTCTCTACCTGACTTTGCTTTTTCTGGTCGGCCTGGGGATCGAGTGCGTCCATTTCTCTTCTTTTTGAATTCATCGCATGAGATGTTGCTGCATGATTCAGGAGCGATGAATAACATGCCCTGTTTCAGTGCGTTGTGAACTTCGGTTTCGTCCGCGTCTGCTTCGTATTCCCATCTAAATTTACCCTTGACAAGTCCGTCGACTATTTCCTTCTGCTTGTATTGCTTAGGAATGGGGTAAGCATGAAATCCGTATATTTTGATGTTGAAGTGTTGGGTGGTCATTTTTTCTTTTTGTTTTTCTGAGGTTACTTTTGTGTTTTCTTCCTCTGATTCTGTATCCATTTCACTTTTGTCTTCATCTTCTATTTGTCTAGTAGTTTCCTTTGGAGTCATGTTCATTCTGTATAACTCATTCGAGGGTGGGTTCTCCGGGAACCAAATTTTTTTCAGTCCGTTTTTCTCAAGCATGGTGTTAAGTTCAGTTGCATAAGAACCTGGACTCGCCATGTTGAAAAAGTGTGCATGCATTATGCACACTATTAAGTCGGGCCTCATGGTGCCCTCGATATTGACCGTTGTGGTCTGTGCGGTGGGTGCAGAGATGTTTCCGTTAGCAGTTGCTGCAGCGTAGGTTGTATTTTTTTCTCCTTTCTTTCTCTAGGTTGATATCGGCCTTCTTCTTCCGAATAAGTTGCTTTTTTACTGGGCATGACATGGCCAGAGTCCTATGTCCATTTCCGCAGTTCAAGCATTTTTTTCTCCGTGCTTCTGCACTCATCCCATCTGTGTTCCTGGCTTGAGCATTCAGAGCAAGCTTTACCTTTGAAGGTAAACTCCTTGGTTGGGTGTTTGTCTATCGCGTAGCATGTGAAGCACATTTACACTGAAACGAACGTTTCCCTTTATATCTGGTGGGGGGAAATCTTCATGTAGAATGCTGGAGTCCTTGTTCAGTGGATTTCTTTGCGATCTCTGTCGATCGGAAGATCACTTTAAAGACGTTGCTGTGATCCTCTCCATTCTGGTCCTTGAATTTTATTATGTCTTCGATTTTTACCCATTCTTGCTCTCTTTCAAGCTCTTCTTTTATCTCTTGGGCTGTAAGATTCCCTACCCATGGGTCAAGACGCCGGCATATTACTGACCTCTTTGTTTGGACGTCAGGCGGGGTACGGGGGGGAGGGGCTAGTCCTATTTTGCAGAGTTTCTTTGCCGCGCCCTCGCTCAAAAGGTGATCGAGGTCTTTCTCCGTGTCGCATAGCACCACGTAGCCATTGTATTGGTCTTTAAGCCGTAGGAGGACTACTCCTATATCAGCATATATGCATTTCAGCGTCTGTTCTCGGGAGGGTTTCTATCGGCCGGGGAGGATGTGAAGGGGAACCCTCTTCTCTCCTTCTCGATCGTCCATTGCGGTTGGGTTGCTGTTTCCTTCAAGTGGGTTCTGGGTGTTTGTCGCTGTATTTCCCTTACTGTAGGGTCCGATTCTTCTTTTTGGAAGGGTTTTGAGTGCTGCCCTCTCCTCGTTGCAAGCAAGTTTCCATGAACATGAACTGCCAGATGGGATGGGTGAATGGTGATGAGCGAACCCAGGGAGGCCCCTCAAACGGGCGAAAAGTGGCGGACTTAAGATGGGTGGCGATAGAGTCAACTACCACCACCCTGGGGTGCCGCCTCGTCTGGGGTTTGGTTATCGAGGCTGCTTCCAACTTACACAGGGACGGTTGCATGTTCCCCTGTGGTCCTGCCCGTAAACTACCCTTAGAGATTAGAGCGAACTCTTCCCCAAAGCTTTCAGCATCGCCTCGTAACCGGGTGGTATCTTCCGTAGAGTTCCACAGTGGGCTAATCCTTAAACCTGCTTTCCTTTACGCCTCCAATTATGTCTATCAAAGTAGACCGACATAGTTGGAGCGAGACTAGATGAATGGCAGTTCAGTTCATTTCCGCTCCCTTGCCCCGATAAGGGAGCCGCGGGAGAGATTAGCCGGACAAGGGTCGGCTATGTGTGGCTCCGTAAATTATACTCGTTTTCTGGAGTCCCCGTGGGGAAAAAGTGCGGCAAGTTCCCGTTTTAGGGGTGGCCCTACCTTTTCTTTCCCGCCTTTGCCGGTGATAAGCTTCTTCTGAGAGCTTAAGAAGGGGTCCGTTAGGTCTGAACTCTACGGCGTGTGTCCAAGTGAATTAAAACGATTTTTATAGGGTATTTATTCCGCCTTGGTTAAACGTAACGTTAGAGGAAATGAGCCACTCCTGTGAATTGATTTTTTAAAATAGTTTTAATGTGCGATTCCAGCTTGTCGATGACTGTTGATGGCCGGCTTATCTTCATTTATTAATATGGCTTCTAAGATGTTAAGCCTCGCTTTATTAACCTTTTTACTTTTAATAATCGTGTTATTAACGAGCATATCTCTCATTAGGTTAATATCATGGACACTCTCCACATGGTTCTTAGGCCCTCTGCTTTGTAGATGCATAGTTAACCGTCTCGAAAGTGTGGTAGTTATCATGCCAATATATTTAGAGTTTTTATAAAGCTCACAGTCTTTATCGGGGCAGATGAACTCATAAACTAAGTTGGTTGACTTGAGATTCGAGGAGTTTAAGCAGATGTTATTTTTCATCAGAAGATTGCTGGCTTTTGTTGTTTTATAATAGATGATGAGTTGGATTTTATCCGTTTGATTTTTAACCAATAGACAGCAAGAAACAGAAAAACAAGATATTTTTTTTCTTCGGGAAAGGTTATTTCCTAATTCGAAAAATTCCGTACTGGGGTGGGATTCGAACCAAGCACACTGAGGCAGCGAGCACCGCTTTGATCTCAATTAAACCGAGCCTTAGACCACTCGGCTACGCGGAAAACCAAAAAAATCTTCCGAATAAGATAGCTTTTAAGGCACTCTTCGCAAGGTCATTTGGGACTGTGAAAGAGAGAGAAATTAATTGGGAATTCAAAGGACAAAGGAGAAATTGAGGTAAACACGCGGCGAATATACAATGTCTATCTTTCATGAGCGCGAAAGAATGTTGTAATAAATCTAGCATACAGCAAGAAACAGAGCAACAGGATAATTTTTTCTTCGGAAAAAGTTATTTCCTAATTCGAAAAAATCCTTACTGCGGTGGTGGGATTCGAACCACGCACACTGAGGCAGCGAGCAACCGCTTTGATCTTAATTAAACCGAGCCTCATATATATATATATATATATATATATATATATATATATATATATATATATATATATATATATATATATATATATTGAGAGAAATAGTTGATGAACTGATTGTGTCAGGGTCACCAGTTCCGAGTTGGAACAATATTCTTTCTCTGCTACATGATACGAGTTCGTTCTTGAGGGTGTCCACCAAATAAGTTCGTATTTGGATTTTTATAAACAACTTTAATTTTGAACTTGAGATGGATGGATCACAGTGACGAAGACGAAGTGATGTGATCGACTGTGTGAATAATGTGTGCTTGTTTTATATGTATAGAGAAGGCAGGCATGACCAATGGGGTTTATGGGGGGGGGGAGTTTGTGTGATGTGAATGTTTGTTGATGTGTATTCGAGAGAGAGAGGGAGAGAGCAGAGATTATCTATTAAATGGATTTTCATAGATAGACGGTGAAAAGACGATAAGCACAGAATTTCATTGTAGCAGACTGGTGTCAATAAAAAAAATGGAACGAAAAGGCCAAATAACAGTTCTCTAGAAACGGTTTATTGACCTAAAGGAAGATAAAGTGACCAAGGAGAGATAAAACCGCTCCTGTCAGAACACGTGAATGTGGGAAAAAACGAATACATTAGTGTGTGCAACTATTATGTACATAAATCCCTCTCTCTCTCTACTAAAATTTTGCGTGTTTTATATTTCCAACACATTCATAGGACATTTGTATCAAAATGTCCTATGAATTACCGTTGCTAAATATTTATAATGACAATTGTTTATTAAGTATTTTTTGTTTGTTTTTTCCAGTTCAAGACAACATGAATCACCAGCCAGATCTGATGATCCAAATTAACGAGGTTGGTTCCCTTTTGTACTAGAGGATTTAATAGGCCGCTAACAAAAACATCATGAAAACAACATGAATATACCTATACATATATCCTAAACTTTAAAACACTAAATACTCCTTATATCACCATATGGGCGTATCTAACTAAAAGAGTGTCCAATCAATTTTATCAATATAGGTGAAGATAGCCTTTGGTAGATAAGTCAATAGCGAAGGTTGGTATTGTTTGAATCGTAGACAAATGGAAAAGCGCAAAACAAAATAGAAGTTTAATAGATAAGAAAAACAGATTGACACTGGATGATGCATGGACATCCTTAGGAATTTTCGCAAGGAGGAAAGGAGTGAGCATAATAACACTTCGATCAAAATCTCATTTGTCGAAAATCAAAAGTATAATTATTTTCCGTTTACTCTTACAACTTACAATGTATACACAAATATGATTTCATTATGTTGTATATTATAGTCCATGATACGACATAGTAAATAAAATAAACAATGTGTAGATATCTAACGTTCATAGATTATTATAGTATGCTACAGGTCGTTGAAGTTCACTCTGTAAGGAGCTGAATGGTGCAGCATGGTGAATGCCCCTGTTAAAACTGAAACCAGGAAGAATGGCACACCCTCCCGGCCCCTGTGCCCGCAGGTGGGCACCATTTCAACCGCAATGCTTGGAGGAGCATCTTCAACAATATATCTCACTATTTTCACTTTGTCTACATTCAGTGCTTTCCTTACAGTTTTTTTGTTGCGCTTTAAATTCCTAGAGTAAAAAACAACCCCAAAAAATAACAAAAAACAAACTTGAAAATAAACTGCAGCCGGTGACTGTTATTGCCAAAACGGTCAGTGATAGTCCTGATAAATATTACTTTCTTAGAGATGAGCCGAGCTAATAGCATCTTCGATGAATTTATCGTCGTACATTGATCGAGAGTAAAATACTTAACGTGTAATTTCATCGCCAGCGAATACACCGTGGATAAATTCATCGTCATGCTGATTAGTTATGGAAATGCATCGCTAATTATTGCTTCTGTTAATATTAGCATAAATTTTACTGTTAATATTCATTAAAAATATAATATTCTATAAATGTGTAAGGTCCTAAGGCTTTTAGAGGGACATTCCTGACACCATTTTGAAAACTGCAAATTGCCACTATGGTTTGAATTGAAGACGATGAAATTATTCTGATCAAGTGGGTAGTTAACTGTAGTATTAAACGATTGTTTGTTTATTTAACTAACAAGTTGTATTATAAATTAACAATGAATTAATTATGCGTAAATATGAGATAGCTAAAGGTTGATTTGCACTCCCGCGAATTATATGTGGATATAACTTGGCGAATTAATTTACATTGCCTAGAATTTATTGCATTGATTTATTCACTAAATGTAGTCGCACTTCATTAAATTGAATTTTCCCCTAGTTATTCATTGATTTAAATTGAATTTGATTGATTTTTGCGGGAAGTAATATGTTGCGGTTTATAGTACCAGCGGTTGTCTTGCAGAGAAGTGCTTGGAAAATTGTTGAGCAACGCGTAAGTAATTTTGAAGAGTTGACTTGTCGAGAAGTGCGGAGAGGAGATTGCGTGTAAAGTTGTTGAGTGACGTAGGATTCATTGCGGAGCACCAGTAGTAGTCTTTTAGGGAGGTGCAGAGAGGAAGCTATTTGGCGAGCTTATCATGTGACTAGGAAGTTATTGTGAAGTGATTAACTCAGTTGTCTTTACTAAAAATGCGGAGGAGACTGTTTGGAGAACTGTCGCGCGACGCAGCAATTATTGCGAAGAAAGTGACTCGCCCTATTGTTAAGATTTCAAAGAGACTCCTCTCGATCAGGAGCTGGCGACTTACTATGTGCTTGGCACCAGAAAGCGGTGCTTGGAACTTGCATATAGGATGGCGCGAATGGGTGCAACAAATTCTTTGAGTGTCTGAATGCTTTCAAACCAAAAATGAATGAAGATAGCGAAACACTCGGAGGAGCGGCCAGACCTGCAGAGAGGGTGCACGCGAGCGCGGTAGAAGCTGAGATCGTCTCTTAGCGTGCGATAAAGAGTCCTCTCATGTTTTATCGCACGTGTCCTCGTAGGGGATTTGTGGTGAGAAACCATATGCGTAGAAGAAGCTTACGTAATACTGTGTGGGTCAAAATGTAGGTAACTTTATATCTCTCGAACATTATTTATATGCAAAATATTAATGTTTAGGTAAGGAAACAATAGAAACGCATTACAAAGAGGCTAAAAAATATCGTGGTCGAACAGCAGATAGATGATTTATATGTTAGTGCCAACTTTATTATTAATGTTTGATGGTGCACTTGCTTTGCGGAGAGGAATTTACCAGACGATGTATTACGATATAATAAATTTAACCACGTCGCATTTGTCGGAATTACTATAAGATGAAATTGCATGCTATGTAGTCATTCATCATCATGTATTTACTCGCGATGAGCTTACATAGAATCAGCTGATAGGCCAATCGTTGATATTGCTGAACGTAGCTAGGTTTGAATCGCATCAGTGTGATGAAGGATAGCTCGACTTCACATGTAGTTGCGGATAGTGGGACCAACGTCATTATCGTTAGTTGTGAAACTGGAAATGAGTCATATTTCCCCCCCCCCCCCCAAGGATCCCTTAACGGGACATAGGTTGAACCATTCCTATTTTTCCATAGTTCAAACCAGGATAGTGACTGTTTAATAGAAACTGCTCGCCTATAACATATAGTTTTTGAATTTGTTACGTCAAAATGTATTAACAATACATACCTTAATAATTCAAATAACTATGAAATTCAAATTAATGCTAATACGTGCCTTGTAAATCAAACCTTCAGCATACAACTTTTAAAGACTACTTGGTTCAGATCCATTATCAGATGTGGGTGCAAAGAAAACCGTTTTACGTGGTGTTTGTTCTATGGAATCTAGTTTTCAGATATTCTATAAGAGAACCCTGGTATGAGATGAAGGTTGCGGGAATGAAATATCCATCAGATGTCCCACTCTGATACCAGCTAGTCAATGTTTTTGGTAGCCGAATATCCGGGGCTTCTGTAGTACAACTTCGATTCTCTCTGAGTTTTAGAGATGCCAGGCATTATTTCATGTTAGAAATTAACTCACCAGAATAAATGTTTACACACAAAAATGATGCTATGAAGCGGAGAGAAAAAGCCAGATTCTTCTAGATATGCTGTAGATGCTGTCAGTAGACAGTATGGTTATTAACGCGAGATATTACTTAATCGCCCAAGATTAAAGTTGGTAATTTGAGTTATCGTCAGTAGAAAAAGGAATAAATTTAATATTAAAAAGCGAATCAAAAACAATTGAGTACTCCATTAAGAATCTGTTTAGTGGTAATTCTTAGAATTAAAGAAAGTGAAAACAAAAAGACAAAAGTAGACACTGATTGTGCTTCAGTAGAATTATAGAAATTGGTTCAAGAACAAACATATGCCCATTGGTGGTGGCAATCGTGGCCTCTTGCTATCCCCCACCCCTCCCGGGACGCCATGGAAGATGGCATTAATCGAAACATATTTAAGTGAATAAACTGGATTAATTAATCCAGTCATTGAATTAATAAATATCGAGTAGTAGAAAAAAAGAGGAGTGGAGTAAGAAAGTTAATTCTCATTCTTCTAGAAAAGGCAAAAAGGGCTAAGAAAATGGCAAGTCTCGTTACCTAAATGTAGGGCAAATGCTAGGGCAATGACATACCACAGACCTATGACAGATTAACTGCGTACTAATTTAAATAAAGACAATTAGATAAAAGTGTAAAAAATATTGTCACACGCACGGGCTATGCTGAACCCCCCCCCCCCAGAAAAGTTTAGACCGCGGTTTACTATTCGACATTCCATTTCTAGGATAAACTATCTTGTTCCATTAAATAACGTTGCAAGCATGAACTAGAGATTCTAAAGCTACTTTACTCTGGACAAGTAGAATAATGTTGCTGTTCCCTACTGTTGATTCCCTGAAGAGTTATTTCAGTAGTCTGAAATGTGGAAGTGGGTGGAGGAATTCTCGACCTCATGTATAAGTTAGAGCACTATTCACTAACTTAAACATAAAACAATCTGTAAAGTTGAGGATGGGGTTGGAATACTTAGCTTTAAGACTTCTAATTCTACTGATAAATCTACTTAACTTCCTTCGCCGTAACCTTTTAACAAGAATGTCATCTAGGTATTGATCAGATAGCAGGTTCGGTTTCAGAAACTAATACTCCTCTGGTACACAGCTTCAGGAAGCCGTTGTGACCATGAAGGGGTCATTGAATGAGGCCGTGATGAAGCTCTCTTCCGTGGAAGTTACCAGTACTGGGTCAGAACTTGAGGAAATGAAGCGAAAGTGCGAAGGGAATTCTTCGGAGATTCTGAAGATGGTTTTAGCCCTCAAAACAGATTTTTCTTCCATTAGGTGAGTAGTTGAAGTTTGTTTATTTGTTAGTCTAAAGATCTGTTTCCGGGAAGAGTAGTTTCCCCCTAGTATGAGCCATTCTAGTTTGGACACACTTTATCCCAAGTTTTCATTGGGAAATTTCCTTAAAAAAATCTAGAGAATCTTAAAAATCATGGTAGTGCCACAATAACTTACATGCAAGCCTTTTCTCCAAGTAATCAACCATTGTGTAGATAGAGGAGAGTAGGAAAAGGGGCGAGGAAAAAAAAAAAGCGTAGCGAGTTGCTAACAGCTTCCCGCGTCGTTGGACCACTGTTAGCCAGCAGCAAATCCACCTGGCCATCCTGAGTCTCAAAAAAGACTCATTCAAACGAAGCTTTTAAGCCGCTCGCCTGCACTTCTCGTACGCTATCCAACCCCCCTCCTAGAAGCGGAGCGTATTTTCAAGAAATGAAGAGAGCCCGTTTGGAAATGTTGTCCAAGTGCTAACACTCCCCCCTCCCTGGTCTGGGCACCATTGTAAATAAAGGGTAGTAGGAAAAGGGGAAAAGAAAAAAATAATAGCGTAGGCGATTTGCGAACAGTTTCCCACGTCGCTGGACTACTGTTAGCCAGCGGCGAATCCACTCGGCCATCCTGAGTCTCAATAAACACTCATTTAAACGAAGCTTTTAAGCCGCTCGCCTGCACTTCTCGTACGCTATAATGGTACCCAGTTTTAGCTCCATATTAAAGAATATTAGTTACCATTTCCAATTTCTTACCTCTATAATAAAAGAGGTGTTAGGTGTCTTGTAATTCGAGTTCTCTCATTTGCTAATAGAGAACACAATGTTAAAATTTAAATTCAAAATGCTTTATAAATTTATACATCATTGCGATAAAATATTATTACTAAATGGGATAAACATACAAAAAATATTGGTAACAGGGAATCTAGATTAAATCCAGGATATGTAGGCATCCTGGCATAGCCAATGCAGAACAAAGGGCGAAATTCTTTAATACGGGACACTTCTGCTCTGTTTAGACAAGATGACTAATGATTTCAACCTCTCCTGTTTGAATTTTGCCTGACGCTTAAATGCACCGTATTTATTTTTTGAAATTCCTATTTTATTTTAATTCGTACAACTTGAATTTTACTTTATTAAAACTAAAGTTTTTTTTTCCATTTAGTAATATTTATTTGATCTCATTTCACGTATAGTTATACAAATCAAAACGTATTTAAATTGAAATTTATAGTGTCCTGTATATCTGGAAACCATACAATAATGGATATTTTAGCTTGTCAAACCGCATTTTCTCTGCATTTTCTTTTGTGTTTCCTTTTCTCCTATTCTATGAAAGAACCAAACTTCCCTTGGTCGACCACGGATCCTGATCGATTGTAATTATTTACCACGGATCCTGATTGATCATATTTATTTACTAAGGATCCTGATTGATCGTAATTATTTACCACAGATCCCGATTAATCATACTTATTTACCACGGATCCTGATTGATCGTAATTATTTACCACGGATCCTGATTAATCATACTTATTTACCACTAATCCTGATTGATCGTAATTATTTACCACAGATCCCGATTAATCATACTTATTTACCACGG
Source organism: Ceratothoa steindachneri (assembly GCA_963969495.1). Lineage (NCBI taxonomy): Eukaryota > Metazoa > Arthropoda > Malacostraca > Isopoda > Cymothoidae > Ceratothoa > Ceratothoa steindachneri. Next base: position 28,843,413 of record OZ018334.1, read on the forward strand.
ATCCTGATTGATCGTAATTATTTACCACGGATCCTGATTAATCATACTTATTTACCACTGATCCTGAATGATCGTAATTATTTCCCACTTTTCCCGATTAATCATACTTATTTACCACGGATCCTGATTGATCGTAATTATTTACCACGGATCTTGATTGGTCGTAATTATTTTTCCACTGATCCTGATTGATCGTAATTATTTACCACGTATCTTGATTAATCATACTTATTTACCACTGATCCTGATTGATCGTAATTATTTACCACGGGTCCTGATAGATCGTAATTATTTACCACGGATCTTGATTGGTCGTAATTATTTTCCACTGATCCTGATTGATCGTAATTATTTACCACGGATCCGGATTGATCGTAATTATTTACCACGGATCTTGATTGATCATATTTATTTACTACGGATCCTGATTGATCGTAATTATTTACCACATATCCCGATTAATCATACTTATTTACCACGGATCCTGATTGATCGTAATTATTTACCACGGATCCTGATTAATCATACTTATTTGCCACTGATCCTGATTGATCGTAATTATTTACCACGGATCTTGATTGGTCGTAATTATTTTTCCACTGATCCTGATTGATCGTAATTATTTACCACGTATCTTGATTAATCATACTTATTTACCACTGATCCTGATTGATCGTAATTATTTACCACGGATCAGGATTGATCGTAATTATTTACCACGGATCTTGATTGATCATATTGATTTACTACGGATCCTGATTGATCGTAATTATTTACCACAGATCCCGATTAATCATACTTATTTACCACTGATCCTGATTGATCGTAATTATTTACCACTGATCCTGATTGATCGTAATTATTTACCACGTATCTTGATCAATCATACTTATTTACCACTGATCCTGATTGATTGTAATTATTTACCACGGATCCTGATAGATCGTAATTATTTACCACGGATCTTGATTGGTCGTAATTATTTTTCCACTGATCCTGATTGATCGTAATTATTTACCACGGATCTTGATTGATCCTAATTATTTACCATGAGTCCTGATTGTGCATTTCCCCAGTAAGCTGAATTGAATATATATAAAAACCCATTCCCACATGTGTAAATTTGACCATTCTTGCGTAGAAGGTTGCCAAAAGCTTCATGAACAGAAATTGAAAATAAACTTGCCATATGTTTATTTTATTATGATTACTATTGTGTAGTACTAGTAGTATTGCGACACCGTTGTGCAGGTTTTTTCCAAGTTGCTGTTACATAGATAAATAGGTCACACCAGACCTTCTGGTCCATATTAGGTGATCTTGTATAAAGATTATGGCGAAGATAGATAGTGGAGATGGAAAGTAAGAGAAATTTAGTAAAACTGTTACCTGAAGGCTAGGGAGTTAGTTATTCGCTAGAAAACGCTATTAACCGGGATCTAGATTCAAAGTATTTATCTATACGGTTTAAATGTATCTACGGTGTCGCAGTCTATTACTTTACGAGGCCATTCCATAAGTTGACGATTCGGTTAAAAAATAAATTCTTAGATCTGGTTGATGAAACCCAATTAGGATACGAAGAGGTAAAGCTCTGGCTGGGACTCTTCGTATGTTTATTATTATTATTATTAGTAGTAGTAGTAGTAATGTCATTATTATTGTCAGAATTTTATACAAAATTTTGTCCTGTGAATAAACTAAAACAACCCTTATTTATAGAACCAAACTTAATATAGAATCCTATATTATTATTTTTTTAGACACGAAGTGACAGCCATAAGCAAGCGACAAGAGGCGCTTCAGAAGACGATCCGTGTCATGCTCGACGACAGGAAGATCCTGGCCAGTGACCTCTCTCAAGCCGGAGTCATCACCCAGAACACCAGGTGAGAGATGACCCAAGCTTCCACAACCTGCTTTCAAGTCCACATTATCTTGCATACCCTCTTTTACCCCAGGAAAATTTGTGTTATGGCCTTGTATATTTGTGTAATTTAGGATACTTGTATATTCATCCGCCACTAAGATCTCATCACTTTTCGCATTATCTATTATTTTTTCAAGGCGGGGGTGGGGCTTAATTGAACTTCGATGGATCAATAAACCGCCCCCTTCAACCCTAGGGAGACACGGATCCCCCATGATTAAACTCAATTTGGGGTAATAACTCGAGCGTGAAATGGGATTCCGTAGCAGAATAATCTCGACGTTTGGGTCTAAATTATACCCTGCACTGTGCCATTATGGTGCTTCTTCTCCTTTGAGCCAGGGGACTAATTTCGTTTCCTATTTGCCTGATTAGGAGTCGACTGGACAGTTCGAGTGCCATGATTAACATCGGCGGTAGTACTGGCACGCCAGGTTCTGGTAGTCATAGCAACGATTCGGGTGTGGCGCTACTTCTGGAAAAATCGTACACCGCAGCGTTTGGGGACGAGTCAGGTCCTCTGTTCCTTTCTGGTCAGAGAGCGTCCGATCAGGTAAAGCATTTTGTATTCGTCACAAAATTGGCAGATGTCGCTAGAGAGTTTTCAGATGTTGATTGGGGACTTGCCACAAAATTACAGATATTACTAGAGCGAATAGTCAGAAGGTTACCGGATGTTAATAAGTGATCGTAAAAAAAGTAGCCTGATGTCGCCAAAACCATTTGCCAAAATCTTACCAAATATCTTTGAGGTACTATTCTCAAAGTTCCCAGATGTTGCTACAATGATGCGTCAAAAGGCAGCAAATTCCGCTAAGGTGATTTGTCTTAAAGTTCCCCAAAATGTCTTGGATGGATTATTCTCAAACTTCCCAACTGTTGCTAGAGGATTCGTCAGAAAGTTGCAAGATGTTGCTACAGTAATTCGTCAAACACCTTTCAGATGTTGCTACAGAGATTCCCCAAAATTATGCCAGATGTCGCTACAGTGATTTGCCAAAAAGTTGCTTCAGTGATTAAAAAAAAAGGCCAAATGTTGCTTAGTGATTCGTTGCGATTTATTAGTAAATAAATTGGTTTGTTTAACTTGTCCTCTCGCAACCACTAGCTTGGGTTTTGTGGTCCAAAAAAACAACCAAACAAACAATAGCATGGGAAAACAAGCGCGAGAAGGTGGATGGATAGAAAGGCCAGAAATAATCTTGTAGATTATGTTAAATCTAGATAATTGTTAATTTTAGAAAAATCACCATTACAACAGTTTAACTATGCCAATCTACCCCTCCCCCCAACCCTGAAACCTTAAAATTACCGCAGACAGTAAATTACTCTGTGGCTTAGATGCAGTGAGATCATTTGCCTCTCTAAGTCTTAAGTCTGCTATGTGTCAGTAGCTTAATCGGTAAAGTTGTAAACCTGTGTCTCACTGGGTCGATTGGTAGTCCTGTGTCTCAATCGGAAAATGCTAGTCCTGTAGCTCAATCGGTAGAGTGGTAGTCTTGTGTCGAAATGGGTAGAGTCGTAGTACTGTGTCTCATTCGATAGAGTTCTTGTCCTGTCTCAATCGGGAGAGTGGTAGTCCTGCGCTTCAATCGGTATGATGGTAGTCCTGGGTCTCACTCGGTAGAGTGGTAGTACTGTCTCTTAGTCAGTAGTGATAGTCTTTTGTCGCAAAGGTAGAGTTGTAGTCCATTGTGTCATTCGGTATAGTGGTAGTTCTGTATCTCTGTTTGTAGAGTAGTAGTCGTATGTTTCAATCAGTAGAGCGGTAGTCTTGTCTCAATCGGTAGAGTGGTAGTACTGTGTCTCATTCGATATAGTAGTAGTCCTAGGTCTCAATCGGTAGAGTGGTAGTACTGTCTCTCAGTCGGTAGAGTGATAGTCTTATGTTTCAAGGGGTAGAGTGGTAATCATGCGTCTCAATCGGTATAGTGGCAGTCCTGTGTCTCATTCGGCAGAGTGGTAATCCTGTGTCTCAATCGGTACAGTGATACTCATATATCTCAATCGACAGAGCGGTAGTAATGTGTCTCATTTGGTTGAGTGTTATTCTTGTTTCTCAATCGGTAGAGTAGTACTCTTGTGTCTCAATCGGTAGTGGTATTTATGTGTCTCAATCGGAATAATGTTAGTCCTGTCTCAATCGGTAGAATGGTTGTGCTGTGTCTCAATCCGCAGAGTGGTAGTAATGTGTCTCATAGGTAGAGTGGTAGTCTTGTGTCTCAATAGGCATAGTGGTACTTCTAGCTCTCAATCGGTATAGTGCTAGTCCTGTGTCTCAATCGATATAGTGGTAGTCTTGTGTCTCAATCGGCATAGTGGTAGTCCTGTTTCATTTGGTAGAGTGGTATTTCTATGTCTCAATCGACATAGTGGTAGTCCTTTGTTTCATTTGGTAGAGTGGTATTTATATATCTCAATCGGTATAGTGCTAGTCCTGTCTCAATCGGTAGAGTGGTAGTCCTGTGTCTCAATCGGGAGAGTGGTAGTAATATGTCTCACTCGGCAGAGTGGGAGTAATGTGTATCATTTGCTAGAGTGGTAGACTTTTGTCTCAATAAGTAGAGTGATAGTCCTGTGTCTCAATGGGTAGAGTGGTAGTCCTGTCTATCAATCTGTCGAGTGGTAGTCATGTGTCTCAAGTGGCAGAGTGGTAAAGTCTCATTTGGTACAGTGGTAGTCCTGTGTTTCAATCTGTCGAGTGGAAGTCCTGTGTTTCAATCTGTCGAGTAGTAGTCTTATGTCTCGTTCGGTAAAGTGGTAGTCCAGTGTCTCAATCGGTAGAGTGGTAGTCCTGTCTCGATCGGCAGAGGGGTATTCTTGTGTCACATTTGGTAGCTTGATAGTCTTGTGTCTCAATAGGTAGATTGGTAGTCCTGTGTCTTAATCGGTATAGTGGTAATCCTGTGTTTTAATCTGTCAAGTGGTAGTCTTGTGTCTCAATCAGTTTGGTGGTAGTCCTGTTTCCCAGTCAGTAGTGTAGTAGTCCTGTGTCTCAATCGGTAGAATGGTAGTAACATGTGTCATTTGGTAGAGTGGTAGTCTTATGGCTCAATTGGTAGTGGTAGTCCTGTCTCAATCGGTAGAGTGGTAGTCTTGTGTCTTAATCGGCAGAGTAGTATTAAATGTGTCTCCTTTAGTAGAGTCTCAGTCTTGTGTCTCAATAGATAGAGTGGCAGTCCTGTGTCTCAATCGGGAGAGTGATAGTCATGTGTCTCAATCGTTAGAGTGGTACTCCTGTTTCAATCGGTAGAGTGGTAGTCTTGGGCCTCAGTCGTTAGAGTGGTAGTCCTTTGTCTCATTTGGTAGAATGGTAGTTCTATGTTTCAATCGGTAGAGTGGTGTTATGTAGTTAAATTATTCGTGTGGTAGTTTTGTGTCTCAGTCGGTGGAGTTGTAGTGTTGTGTCTCTATCGATAGAGTGGTAGGCGTGTTTCATTCGGTAGAGTGGTAGTGTTGTGTCTCAGTCGTTAGTGGTAGTTTTGTGTCTCATTTGGTAGAGTAGTAGTCCTGTGGTTCAATCTGTCGATTTGTAGTCTTGTGTCTCAATCGGTAGAGTGGTACTCTTGTATCTCATTCGGTAGAGTGGTACTCCTGTGTTTCAATCCGTCGAGTCTTAGTCTTGTGTATCAATCGGTAGAGTGGTAGTAATGTCTCTCATTTGTTAGAGTGGTAGTTCTGTGTCCTAATCGATAGAGTGGTAGTTTTGTGTCTCAATCGGCAGAGTGATAGTACATACTATGTCTCAATCGGTAGAGTGGTATTTTTGTGTCTCAATCAGCAGAGTGGTAGTACTATGTCTCAATCGGTAGAGTGGTAGTAATGTCCCTCATTTAGTAGAATGGTAGTCTTGTGTCTCAATCGGTAAATTGGTAGTATTGTGTTTTAATCGGTATAGTGGCAGTCATGTGTCCCAATCGGTATAGTGGTAGTCCTGTGTCTCAATCGGTAGAGTCTTAGCCCCTTTGAATGCAAATGGCTAGAAGCCGTCGGTTAAAATCCTCCTTATTTCATCTGTGTTTTGAGTCTTGACTTGATGGGGTTGGGGTTGTTTGTTTGTTTTTTTTGTACTGGCGTCGATTTAGATCCTCTATCCCACCCTGATATACACACACTGCCTCGGTTTACTGCTATTCTCATATTTATCCGATGACATCATGAACCAGTCGCACATCAACATACTCCCATCATGCCGGACAAAAGTACAATATGAGTAATGACGTGCCAATGGCCACATATTTTCACATGCTTTAACATCGCCAAGTATTTTCAATACTTTTACCTTCATTGACATCACCCTATAGTGTATGTAACTTCGCCTTTTTTAAAAAAATAAATCATTTAATTACATACATACACACCGTCTCTGATTGTGTGCTCAGGATTCGTTGCCCGAGCAACCCTCGCTACTGGTGCCCGCGTCGGTGTACGACTACGTGGCGGGGCTCTCGCCCCCGGACGCCCCCGTGCCTCCTGCCCAGATCTTCTGCCAGGACAGTCTTCCGAGGCAAGCCACCAGACACCACCACGCCAACCACCTTAAGGCAGGTCAGTGCCGCCCATCAGACCTAAGATTCTACTAGGAGTTATTATAATTATTATTACAATTATTTAGTGTTATTTCTTAGTAGTATTAATGTTATTATTAATTATTAGTATCATTAATATTTGTTATAATTATTTATTAGTCTTATATATTAGCTATTTATTGTTATTATTATTTATTAATATTATTATTTTTTATTATAATTAAGAAGCCTGCGAGGATGGCGTCCCTGGTATAGCCTGACCGCCCCTAGTAGGTGCGGAGTACAGGGTGCTTCAAAAGGGTGTGTAATCCCCTGCAGCCTCCTCTTGGCTCGACTGATGGCGTTGGATTTCTGGCGTCTAGGTGCCGGGCTTGGTTCGATCCCAGCGAATGAGGACAATGAGACTTCAGCGTTTGAGGGACGCCCCGCACACTCAGGATAATGCGGGGATGTTCCCTTATCCCCGCCCCCCTCGCGGAAGTGCGTAGCTCCAACAGGCGACATTACGTACATAGCCAATCACAAAATGCTGTCAGTTCCCTTCCCGTCTTCACCCCTTTCTTCTGCCTCGGAGCCCCGCTGATGGGCTACTTATATCTACATACCTTTGCCCCCCGCCCTCCCCTCAGGTTATGAAGGATTCCACGATCGTTGGTTGGTGTACCCACACCCCCCCCTCGCCCCAATTCGAACCGTTAGGTGGTGCCTCCGGCCTCACCGGCGATCGTCATTCAGATCCTTATGTAAATTTCATTATCCGTTCGGGGATCTCGTCTTCAGGAAGATGAGTCTCGTCCACGAACGACAGGCGGATGACGCAATATAATAGTAGTCCTGTCTTAGTTTTAACTAAATAGTGCAAATGCCCTTGTTAGTCTACGTTTTTTAGTAGTTTTACTAAATAACAACTAATGCCCTCGTTAGTTTTCGTGTATTAGTAGTTTAAATAAATAACAAAACATTAAACGTCGTGAAATGAATCTTTCTCCCCAAAATCCGATGCTCGACTTGAACCCTCTTCACGCAGAGGGCATTAATTGCAGCTATAAATAATTGAGAGAGAAAAGACATGAAGTAAGGCGGTTTCGGAATGTACCTAATAGCCCTTGTCTTACCCATAATCACCTCTATTGAACAGAAGGTTATGATCCTTCCGACAACGACGATCTGGGTGTCATTTACGACTCCGATTCGTCACTAACTATCGCCGCCCACAAGACGATCAGCCTCAGCACGTGCATCAGCCAGGAGATCAAGATAAACGACACCTACGCCGCCTCTCATGGCACTAGTCGCCCGCCAGGTTCCCCGAAGACCAGACCAACGCGTTCCGTCAAAGGAGAATATGACGTCATCGACGCCAAGGCGGAAAGGAGCTCGGCGCAGGCAAGAAGGCGGAGGCCTCTTTTAGGTAAGAGGGTTCGGTTAAAAAAAAAAATGGAAACCAGCAAGAGAATTGGGGTGGTGGGGGTGAAATAAATATATAAGGGATATACTACTCGCCCCAACATAGGGCGATGAGGGAAGATTTGAAAATATTTTTTGCGCTCGTAGGGAGCAGCCGCCGCCTAGGCGGTGCGACGAGTCTAACGCCTGAATACAGGCAGCTCCATCTATAAACGTCATCACCTAAATAGCCAATGACAACACCGCTGTCTCTTCCATTCCCTCTTCCGTCAACGGAGTCCGCTGAAGAGTTTCCTTATCCACACTTCCTGGCGTGGAACGGGTTGTCTCTCCCTTAAGCCACGAAGGGTTGTCTAGTCACTGATACCCGGCAAAAGAGTAAATCTCTTCTTCCAGCTTCACCTCCCTTCCCCAACGAGGATGGTCATCTAGTGAATTCGGGCTTACCATCAATTTTTATTCTGATTCTTATGAGAATTCCATTTTCTGGTCGAATAACCTTGCAAAGTAGCGCAATTACTTCTAATTAATAGTATCAATAATAATAATAATAATCGACTCGACCCGAATAATATTCCAGGCGTTTCCTCAGCGAAACTCCACAAATCGAGTGGCCCGCCCTTGTGTTCCTCCAGCGACCAGGATGACCATGCAAGATACCGCTACGTCAAGGGCGACTCGAGGGAAACTCAGCGATACAAATTAGCCAAAGAACTGGTCGAGACGGAGAAACAGTACTGCAGGACACTTTGGACAATCCAGGATACATTTGCAGAACCTCTGAAGAAAGCGGCCATTCTGTCCAATAAAGATATTGCGTGAGTACCCTCCCAAAATACATGGTTGTTGTAGGGTAATTTTTTACCTAAATAAGTAATTGCTAATGAGAAAATCTACATTAGGAAGGTGTAGAGTAAAGTTGAGTATGGGAGAAATAATTTGCACTCATTTTGAGGCCTTTTATTTCTTCTGACTACTGGACCTACATTTTTATGTGTGTTCCGAACCATGCGTTGCAGCGTAGGGAAGCCGCCGGGAGTCTATCCGATTCTGGAACCCATCCGGCGACTTACCACCCCCAATGTGGCTTCATTTGGCTGTATCGGAAGGGTCCTTCCACTCGGCTAGGCCGTAGTTCTTTAGTGTGAGAGAATTAGGTCCACGGTAAAGAAAGGAAATAAGAGAAATTCCTGTCTGTTGTTAAGGATTTGCCAGAATCGAAGAGAAAACAGTTGTTAGGGAGGACCGAGACTACAAAGGACATAAGTATAGAACAAAGTATAGAACATACGAGGGGCGGTCAATAAGTTTTGCAATTCGGATATAAGGAAACGAGATATGAGGAAAGGTGTTTTATTACTTTTCAATATAACTACCCTCGACTTCAATGCACTTGCGCCACTTGTCCCTGAGGCTTCGAATTCCCGACAATCATAAATCTCCCGACTGCTGTTCAATCTACTCCTGGACGGCGAGCTGGACATCTTCATCGTCCCCAAACCGGCGTCCACGCAGTGCAGCCTTGAGTTGGCGGAATAAAAACTAGTCGCTAGGGGCCAAATCTGGACTGTAGGGGAGGTGGTTGAGCTCCTTGAATCTGCACTCGCGCAGGGCAGCTTGTGCAACTCTGGCCTTGGGGACAGGGGCATTCTCGTGGAGGAGCAGGACACCGCGTGTCAACTTGCCGCGCCGCTTGTGACGGATGCACTTCTTCAACCCAGCTAGTTCCTCGGCGTAATATTGGCTTGTGATGGTCCTTCCATGAGGCGCATAGTCCACCATCAACACTCCCTCAGAATCCCAGAAGATGGTGGCCATGATCTTCCCGGCTGAGGGTTGGGTCCGCAACTTGATGGGGGTCAGAGAGCCCCTGTGCTTCCAGGCCATGCTTTCGAGCTTGGTCTCGGGATCCCAGTGATGGACCCACGTTTCATCACCTGTCACTATGCGTGACTCGAATCGCGCCGGGTCTTGGTTGTACAGGAGCAGCAGCTCCTCCGAACTTTGACGACGTTGAAGTCGATCATGGGGCGTGAGGTTTCTAGAGACCCAACGGGCAGAGACCTTGGTCATGGCCAAATTGTCGTGGATGATGTTCATAACACTTCCATGTGATATTCCAAGTTCTCGCTCGATTTCTTCGACTTTCACCCGTCGATTTTCGAGGATCATCCTCTCCACACGGGCCACATTGTCCTCGTTGGTTACGTCTGACGGGCGTCGTGGACGGGAGTAATCTTCAAGGGACTCACGACCAGGGCGGAACTCCCTATTCCAGTGAGCAATGGTTGCATAGGAAGGGGCAGTGTCGGTGTACACTGCAACCATGCGTTCATGGATCTCTTTTGCATTCTTGCCTTCTTTGGTCAAAAATTTGATCACTGCGTGGTGCTCAACCTTCTCCATTGTTGAAAAATGTGTGAATGATGATCTGCGATCAGCTACTGCTTCTTAAATAGAGGAGGCAGGAGCGTGCGGCTACAGGTCCTGACTTGTCATAACGTGTCCTAACACCCCCACAAACAGCCATCCCCCTTCCTCTGTTTTGCTCTACCGATTCGCAAAACTAATTGACCGTCCATCGTAAGTATAGAACAAAAGTTGGTGGGTGTAAAAATAAATTGCCACCACCCTTGTGCTAGCTTTGCGTCGTAAAAAACGACTAAATGTGGTTGCGCCTTTTACGAAGATATAGAAAGTTGATCCTCTATCCAACTCGGACCGGAATGGGACTGGTTGTAAAAAGGGATCCACTCCTTCGGTTACGATCCCACGAATGGACCAGGTTAACGGAATTCGATCCTTTGTGGAGCTCGGTCAGCACAAACACTACTTATGACATCAATTCACTCGTCTCATATTACAATAAAAAAGAATAGGGATAAGTTATTGTAATAGAGGTGTATTAAATTTTATGTATAGAAAGGGACCGGCTGGCCTTGGAAGTCACCCTCTGATATCACTTTTACCTGAGGGCGCATGATGGAAGTAAGGTAATGGGAGGGGGTGTTACGTACGCTTTGATTAAATCGAGTGTGCGGTATGTGAGGGGCAAATATATGGTGATTAAAAGGAGCACCACCATGTATAAGTCGCAGAGGCAAACGTGAGTGACACAATTCTCTGGCTGGGTATGAAGCTGTGGACTCAAGAGTTGTGTGAAATTAAGATATGCAAGAGTGAAACTGTGAGTACTGTAGAGTATAGAACTTGTAATGATAAAAGTGAAGCTAAGAGAGAGAGATTCTGGAATAACTTGTAACGACTGGTAGATAGAATTGGTAATGAGTATTGATTAATGGTTGTAATAGATGTGAATAAACAAATAAGTGTCAGAATAAAAGGAGATAACTGAAGTTTTTAGTATACTCGGAGAGAATAAGAATGGAGAGAAGACGGTAGGGTTTTGTGCTGAAAGAGACATATGTAGCAAATATATTCTTTCAACACAACGGTATATCCAAAGGTATGATCGATCTGTTCCTATTCATAAAAAATGTACTGATTGGATGTATTTGATCTGAAAGCTGCGAAAGATATTATGAGCATGTAACTAACTACCTGACCACATGATTATAGTAAGGTTAAATTGATGCATGGGTGAGAACATACGAGTAAGGTGGAAGGAGAATCCAAAGTGAAAACAGGTGGGTAACTGTCGAAGCAGCAAGAGAGGGAAGAGTATATGAGGAGGCTTGAGAACTGATGAAAGAAAGTGAGTGTAAACATGACGATAGAGCAAATGCGAAGCAAATTTTAGTTATAAGAAGCTGTTCTAGAACTTATAAGTGAAAACAGAACGCTGAGTGGTGGAGTAATTATGTGAAGCGGGCAGTGGAGAACAAAAGGAAAACGCACTTGCAGATGCTTAATAGTGGAGATGAGAATGTTAGGGAGCTACGAACGAATGGATACAACGAGGCGAAAAGGAAAGGGGGACATATGGCATCTCTGCTCCCTCCGACCCCCTTGAGAGATTAAGGGAGAAAGCTTCGACCTTACAGCCTGTGTTCTAGGCCCCATCAACGTTACCCTAATTAAGTGGGGCCGCGTCTTCTGTGAGACGGTCCTGATGGGACCAGGTTAGATTGAGTGAGGCTGTTGCATACTGAGGGAATTTGATCGCTTTACATTGTGCTAGCAGTTCATGCAACAGCTAGTAAGTGAAAGTTCTATTGCAACTTAACCTTACGCAGAATAAATCCAAGTGGGGTGGTCCCACTCCAGATGGGGGTGATTGTGTCATAGCCCCTAGGAATGATTGACCACTCTTCAACGCTTTTCTCTTTCCCTCCAGGTTGCTAGAATTAAAAAAACAAAAACAGCCTTGCCTGGTGGGGAAGGTGTATTAATATATGTGTAAAGCTGCCATAGCTTTTTAATATCTTTATAGATGAAGTACTGAGAGAATTACGAAGGGATGACGAAAAGGGTGTGTGTGAACTTGCTAAGAAATGGTGAGGGATGAGTTCTATCTCCATTGCCACTGATGACCTGGTTTCAGTTGCTGGCAGTGAGAAAGATGTGGAACTGATCGAAACGTTTGTCAGGGCTTGAGTCATTGAGGAGGAGGAGGAGGAGGAGGAGGCTAAAAGTAAAGCAAAAAAGAGTAAGGTATAATGTTTTAGGTCTCCAGAATTCATTGCGAACGATAGTGGTACGGGTGAAGCAGATTAGTGGTAGAAAAGTCTCAGAGGGAAACTAGAGCGTTAGTGAATGGTAAGTGTTTGAGTGTGGAATGGACCCAGAAGCTGCATGGGAGTATGGTGGTGCCAGCGATGGTGTATGTGAGTGATACTATAGTGTAGAAGGAGAATGAGAGATCTGTAATGAGAGCATTGAAAATAGAGAGTATGAGAGGGTTTCTGGATGTGTGAAAGGTGGATGGAGTGAGAAAGAACTAGGCACGAAATTTTCCTATTGTGAAGGAAGGTGTGACTGAAAGTTTTCTTAACATGGAAGAATGGATGGAGACACACTTGCAAAGAGAATACACAGGAGTGTGTGAGAAGGGTTAGAATACCGCTGAAAAGGTGGGGTGATTTTTAGAATGTGTTCTAGAGAAAAAGAGCTGACCGAGAAGTGTATGAGGGGTTATACATGGTGAAGGTTTGTGAGTGAGTATGTTTTGGGTCTTCTACTCAGAGAATCTTTCAGTTTAATAAGTCATAAAATGTGTGGACGAGGTAAGGGAATTTTTATTGCACTTAAAACACCACCACACTGTTGTGAGAGAACGATTACAGTTTGACAACAGTCCAGCGAATCCTGTAGATACAGCGCTTGCAGAACTAGGTCACGACGCATCAGGCTGTAAATTGCATCTGCAGTGAGCTCCACTGTTTGTGTTGTTTCGCCACAACTTTTGTTACTATTTATTCTATATATTTATTTTACACCATGGAGTCCCGAGGTAATTTTTAATTTACAAAGATTAATTACTAATTTCTATATTCTACTGTCATATTTGCCTTGTAAGAGTGACTCGGCAGCATTGCGATGAGACTACATACTCTGATATGAAACTCTGCTCACTTTTAAAAGGATAAGATAAAAATGTTTGATTAAAAATGCTATTTCGAGATATAGCTCTCGAATGTGTGAAAGGGAAGGGCAATACCCCTTTGGGGTTGTGTGTGGAGGAGAGGGGGCAATACCCCATTTAATTTTCTTCTTGTTCTCTCTTTCAGGACGCTGTTCCCGGATGAGGTGTACCAATTGTACGACAAGCACTGTTTTTTGCAGCATCAGCTCAAGGAGAGATTAGCTTCTTGGAAATGGCAACCCCTAGTAGGGGATATTCTGGCCAGGTTTGTTTTCCTACGAATTACCTGGTGGGGAGCTGGTTGAATCCTGGGGTAGGTAAACCAAAGCCCATGATTACCCAGTGGGCTTTTGGTGTAGTTAAATCAAATAACCTCATTGGTTGGAACCAGGGATAGTTAATCAAACGACAGAATGACCGGGGAGGGGGGGACGGGGGCACTGGTTGCGTTATGTCAGACTAACATAAAGGTAAAAAATAATAATCATGTGTTTAAAAGATGCTCGCGTTGTTAGATGAACAAGAATGGAAATAATAATAATTCATATGCGTTTTACTTTGTTGTGTAATAGGTAATGGTGTGAATATTTAGTTGCGCCCCAGCTAGTCTCCGCTTTAGACTACTCGAGCTAGTTCCTCTTTTCACTCGTAGTTGTTAGTATGTAGCCGAGGCCTCTCACTGCTAATCAATTCCTATAGGTTTCCCCGACCTCATTTAATGGTCCAAAACAATTCCTGGTCCTTTCCTTTTCTCTAGGTTCACCGACCCGGGCCAGTGTGAAGTTCTGCGGTTGTACACGAGCTACGTCAATGACTTCCCGGAGGTGCTGAAGACTTTCCACAAGCTCTGTCACAGCTCGCAGGCGTTCACCGACTTCATTAAGGTTTGTTACTAGTGCCACCCCTGGCTGGGCTCCGGTTACTCGTTGTTAATTAAAAAAAAAGAAGCGAAAACCAACGAGGGAATTTAAGTAATAAATTTGTAAGGGGGGTGTAAAGAATGTAGTGCAGATGGCGAGAGTTGGAATGTGTGGAAGATATTGAGTGGTAACTTCACTTGGGGCCAGAAGGGCACGCGCTCATACGGATGTCAGTTGTAGCTTGTTTGCCTGAACTCCGCCGACTAGATTTCTCCCTCAAATCCTGCGTATCTGCAGGTTTTGTCTTGAATGTGTGAGTGTTGTGAGTGTGTACGGCTGTATCTGGTTCCTGGTGGTAGCGAGAGCAAACGTCTGTATCTGTCAGTCTGCTGCAGTGTTTGTACGTTTAGTTTTGGACGCTAACCGCATCGAAGCCTTGCCAGGGGGACCCGTGTCACGCTGGAAGGTTTTTCCTGGGTCTGGTGGAATGGTGTGTAGGCATTATTCCTTGGAGGATTTCAGTGTCTGTGTAGTGTACTCCCTACCCCACGAAGAGGGGTCGTGGAAGATATTGAGTGGTAACTTCACTTGGGGCCAGAAGGGCACGCGCTCATACGGATGTCAGTTGTAGCTTGTTTGCCTGAACTCCGCCGACTAGATTTCTCCCTCAAATCCTGCGTATCTGCAGGTTTTGTCTTGAATGTGTGAGTGTTGTGAGTGTGTACGGCTGTATCTGGTTCCTGGTGGTAGCGAGAGCAAACGTCTGTATCTGTCAGTCTGCTGCAGTGTTTGTACGTTTAGTTTTGGACGCTAACCGCATCGAAGCCTTGCCAGGGGGACCCGTGTCACGCTGGAAGGTTTCTCCTGGGTCTGGTGGAATGGTGTGTAGGCATTATTCCTTGGAGGATTTCAGTGTCTGTGTAGTGTACTCCCTACCCCACGAAGAGGGGTCGGACAAAATCTCCAAACGGTTACGTTTCAAGATCCCTCTCCAAGCACACACCCCCTGAGCCTCTTCCCTCGACAGACCTGCCTCGATCAACCGGCCTGCAACGGGCTAGATCTGGGGGCCTTCTTGCTAACCCCGGTCCAGAGGGTGCCCAAGTACATCCTCCTCTTGAAGCAGCTTCTGAAGTACACGAGCTCCTCC
This sequence comes from Ceratothoa steindachneri, assembly GCA_963969495.1. NCBI lineage: Eukaryota > Metazoa > Arthropoda > Malacostraca > Isopoda > Cymothoidae > Ceratothoa > Ceratothoa steindachneri. The sequence continues at coordinate 28,858,834 of OZ018334.1, forward strand.
CACCCTGATCATCATTTGATCGAGACTGTGCTGGACAGACTCAGGGACTTCCTCTCCCGCCTGAACGATGCCATGGAACATTCCTTTCGGCTGGTCAACTCCTCGTTGCCTCCCGCCTTGACCACCGCAGTCATCTCATCCCCACCATCCAAACATCGGTAAGACGGGGGTGGGGGTCTTAAAAAACAAATAGAGAGGCAACCAAATGTCTACATCCTTATAGGACATATTAAACCCTTCGATTATTACATCTTCCTCTCCTTGCGACTACACTACGATGCCTAAAAGGTTTTGATAGTAGGTTTGTGTGTAGAATATATATATATATATATATATATATATATATATATATATATATATATATATACTTATATATATATATATATATATATATATATATATATACTTATACATATATATATATATATATATATATATATATATATATATATATATATATATATATATATATATATATATATATATATAAAAATATATATATATACTTATACATATATATATAAATATATACTTATACATATATATATATAAATATATACTTATACATATATATATATATCTATATATATGAAAGGCGATGGTAAACCGCAATATTTGAATCAAGATTTTATTTATAACTATCGGACTAGTTTCAGCAAGATGCCATTTTCAACTAATAATGAAGAAACTAGGCAAGGAACACAGTATATATATAAGGTAAGACACATCCTAAACAAAATGAAACAGCAGGATACAATCTGGGAAAAACTCGAGTGAATCTGGCGCGAATGACAAGCTAAACAAAATGAAATGGAACTGGAAACAATCTGGAGAGTTGCTAATCTCCGAGACACATTGCATCCGGGGGTTTATAAATACGATTGGCGACTTTATTCAATATATTTATTGAATTTGTATTGCCCTTCAGATAAATTGAAATTATCAACTTTGTTGATGATGATGGATTCCGCAATTCTCCTCTCAATATAATTGTTTGATTTATAAATGATTTTTGCATAGTTAAAAGTAATTCTATGGTCGTGCTTTTGTATGTGCGTAAAGAGACTTGAAGAATTCGTACACCTTCTGATATCAGCTAAATGTTGTTTCATCCTCTTATTAAAGTGGCCCGACTCTCCGATGTATGTTAATTTGCAATTATAGCATGGTATGCTGTATACTCCAGCATCGAGATTGATTGGACGCAGTCTAGTAAAGGATTTTCGAATGGTATTAGAATATTTGAATGTAATATTTATGTTATTTTCCTTCGCATATGGTTGGGGGGGTAGCAAGGCTGGAACATAAAGGAAACTAATACATTTCTGAAAATCGTCCCTATAGCGTACGACAAGTGCAGGCGAGCGGCTTAAAAGCTTCGTTTGATTGAGTTTTTTTTAGACTCAGGATGGCCGTGGATTCGCCGCTGGCTACCAGTGGTCCAGCGACGCGGGAAGCTGTTCGCAACTCGCCTACGCTATTATTTTTTATTTGCCCCTTTTCCTGCTCCCCTCTATCTACAGTCCCTTTGTGGTGTCGAGATGGCATAGCAGTTTTTTCGTGCTTTCAAATGGCATCTATTTATGAGGTGAATTGGGTATTTTAGTTCAATGAAATTGCAGATAAGGTGATTCATTTCATCCTAAAGGAAGATTGGGTCGTACGTTCTATACGTTCGGGAAAGAGGGAAGAAATAACAGATATCTTAACAGATTTGTCCTGTAATGAGAAAAAATGTATGTAAGCATTTGAATTTGTAGGCTTTCGATAGACTGAGCACTGGATATGATTATTTAAACGATGGATTTTTATTTTATTTTATTTTATTTTTTTTTTTTTAAGAGCTCATCTGGCGACTGCCTACTTGGTCTTAGTCGCCGTATTAAAACTGGCCTAGTTCTAGGCTACTTTAAAATGAAATTAAAGAGAGAAAAAAAAACAACACCCCAAAAGGGGGAAAGGAAGCAAGCTGGTGCGTCGGGGAGAGGTCCCCCCGGCGCAGGAGCGTGCAACTAAAGAAAAAAAAACAAACAAAAAAACAAAACAAATGCAAAAAAACAACAAAAAAACCTTGCTTAAATAATAGGGAGAAGGCCGGCCTCTCCCAAGAAGTCAACAAGTCCACAAGTCAGTGTGCACGAATCTGACCCAAGCACAAGGGACAGGCGGTAGCGACCCCGCCCATCCCGGTACTGGGACAGGTATCGTGCGCGAAGATCACCCAGACTGGGACATTCGACAAGAATGTGCCGAACAGTCTGGGGGACGACGCAGTCGTTGCAATAGGGCGCAGGCGAGCGCTCCATCAGATAGCGATGCGTCACACGAGTGTGTCCGATTCGGAGACGACAGAAAGCAACCTGAAGCCGCCGCGGCATTGGGGGATAGGTCCATGGGAACAGTCGCGGCGCAATGGCACGCAACTTTAAGTTCCCTTCGACCGTCTCCCATGTTCTTTGCCAAGCAGTCCGAAGAGCTGCCTGTATTCCTGCCATGTAGTCGGTGTGAGGAAGAGCGAAACGCTGGTCCGGTCGCAGAGTCCTCGCGGACTCTTTGGCGCCCTCATTCCCCGCAATTCCTACATGTCCAGGAACCCAGCAGAAGATAATCTCGACATCTGCCCGGCTCGCCAAAACCGTGGCGTCACGGATATCGCGAACCAGGGGATGCGGAGATTCCAATGCCCCGAGAGCACTCAGGGCGCTTTGTGAGTCGCTATAGATCACAATCCGGTCTCCGAACCGGGCACGTCGCGTAATCTCCCGTACCGAGTGGTGTATTGCCACCAGCTCGGCCGTGAAGACAGACGCAGCGCCTGGTAGAGCCCCGCTGACTTCAAACAGAGGGGATACGGCGTGGAAGCCGACCCCCTCTTGGGACTTGGAGCCATCCGTATACACTGGCACGGTACCAGCGTGACACGATGTGTGCTCCAAAAAGGTCGAACGCAATACTCCCGGCGCAGTACAAGCTTTGGGAGCAGAGGCGTGGCGACAAATAGCCAAATGTGGTACCCTCCAGGGTGGCGTCCTGGGCAGAACCAGGGGCGCCACCGGCCCGAGAGCTATATCTACCTCTCGAAGGAGTTTCCTGGCCCTAAACCCAAAGGGCTTAGGGTATGACTGGCGTCTCTCGGCGGCATAGGCACCATCGAGATCAGCTGCGGATGCAGTGAGAGCTGTTGGCGACTGAGGGAGGCGCCGGGCTCGCGCGTACAGGCGAGTGATGCACTGCACGCGGCGCAGAGCGAGTGGCATCTCCCCAGCATCGACCAACAGGCTCTCAATGGGGGAAGTGCGGAAGTTACCGGTCGCAAGGCGAAGGCCGGTGTGGTGGATTGAATCCACCTTCCGCAATAAACGCTCGGCTGCGGATGCATAAAACTCGCATCCGTAGTCGAGCTTCGAGCGAACCAAGGATCGATAAAAAAGTAAGGCGGTAGCCCTATCAGCGCCCCAAGCGCTGAACGTCACGGAACGGAGAATGTCCATGGCGCGGGTACAAGAGACCCTAAGGCTGCGAATATGAGCCTCCCAGGTGAGGCGTCGGTCGAATACAAGACCAAGGAAACGGTGCGACTCAACCACATCCAGGCGCACCCCATTAAGAAACAAATCTGGGTCGGGGTGAAGCCGTGGATGGCGGCAGGGGTGCACCACCTTAGTCTTGGCCAAAGAAAACCGAAACCTGTGCGCTTCGGCATAGCGAGAGACGCGGTTCAATGCCTGTTGGAGTCGACGCTCCAGAGTTGGCATCTGGGCCGCGCCAAAAGAGATCGAAAGGTCGTCCACGTAGAGCGTAGCGAGAACATCTTCTGGCAGAACCGAGGTGATGCCGTTGATGCTCAGGGCAAAGAGTGTGACACTGAGGACACTTCCCCTGCGGGACACCCCTCTTCCTGCTCGTTTGGGGCAGAGAGGGCTCCCCCCACCCGTACGCGGAATCGACGATCTCGCAAAAATTCAGATATAAAAATTGGGAGGCGTCCCCTCGCCCCCATCGTGTGGAGAGTGTCCATGATACCGTATCGCCATGCGGTATCATAGGCCTTCTCCAGATCAAAAAACACCGTGGCGTAGTGCTGTCTACGAAGGAAAGCCTCGCAGACGGCATTTTCCAGTCGGAGCAGAGCATCCGACGTGGAGTGAAACTTACGGAAGCCGCACTGTGCATAAGACAGATGGCCTCCGCTGTCTAGGAAATAGGCTAATCTAACATTTACCAATCTCTCAATCAACTTGCACACGCAAGAGGTTAGAGAGATTGGGCGGAAACCGGTCGGAGTAGAGTGATCTCTCCCCGGCTTGCGAAAGGCGAGCACAGTAGTGATTCGCCAGGAGTCTGGGAGAAGACCTTCCACCCAGATCCTGTTGAACAGATCTAACAGAAAGGCCATGCCTCGCTCACCCAGGTGTCGAAGCATGGCGTACGCGACATCGTCCGGACCATGGGCGGTGTCCGCGCACGAAGCGAGAGCGGAACGCAACTCACTCACAGTAAACTTGTCGTTGAAGGGTTCTCCGCCTCTGGAGGTAAAGTCCAGCCGGCGGCTTTCCGCGACATCACGACGTGCATTGAATGCTGGCGGAGCAGCATCACGGCTAGAGAATGCGGAAAAAGTGGTCGCTAAGGATTCCGCCACGGACGCGGGGTCCGAGATTGCGGTCCCATTCTCCTGGAGAACGGGAGGGGGGTCCTGCGAGAACTTGCCCCGAATCCTTTTGACTCGCTTCCACACCTCAGCAAAAGGGGTCTTCCCGTTAAGTGAAGACACGTATGCCCGCCAAGAAGAGCGGCGGGCGTGCTTCCAAATATACTGGAACCTAGCCCTAGCCCGACGAAATTCAGCGACAGTGAAATCGTTCGGGCGGCGCTTATAGCGCATGTAGGCATAACGCTTCTGTTTCAGGGCCGTCTCACACTCGGCCGACCACCATGGGAGTGGTCGGCGTGCAAAACGGCCAGACGTCCTAGGAATAGTAGTCAGGCCCACGGCGATGAGGTTGCCGGAGAAGAACTCAACGGCCTCATCTACCGACCTAAACTCCTCGACTGAGATAGAGAATTCAGTCATTTCCTGAAATGCAGGCCACCGCGCCCGCGCCAAGCACCACCGAGCTGGGCTCTCAGGCGGCAGTTGCCCTGAAAATGATATTTGAATGGGAAAGTGATCACTACCATGGAGGTCATCGACCACCCCCCAATCAAAATCAGGCTGTGCATCCGAAGAGCACAAAGATAGGTCAAGGCAAGAAAATGAAGCGGTTCTCGGACAGTGATGCGTAAACTCATCCACGTTTAGGACACCCATCTCAAGCTCTTCGATCAGATCGGCAAGGACTTGTCCCCTGGGATTTATGGAGTAATCTCCCCAGAGAGGATGCCTGCCGTTCAGATCTCCAAGCAAGAGATAGGGCCTCGGCAACCGTGCCACGACGCGGCGGAAGTCGCCCTCGTCGAAGTCAGCTGACGGTGGAATGTACGCAGAAATGATAGTATACCTCCTATCCAGGTGCAGCTGCACAGCCACTGCCTGTAAGGAGGTATCTAAAGAGAAAGGAAGAACGGAGACATCATGCCGGGTGTAAAGCGCGCATCCCCCAGCCCGGCCATCCCGCGGTGGTGGGGTCGCAAGACCCTTATACCCCGGGAGGGCAGGCAGGGGGCACGCGCCTAGCATGGTCTCCTGCAAAAAAATAGCTAACTGGGAACGGGACGAGGCGAGCCTCCGCAGCTCCTCCCAGTTGGCCCGGAGTCCACGGCAATTCCATTGAAGGAATATGCCCTCCAGGCCTAGCTCGGAGGAGACGCGGGGGCCCTCCTCGAATTGAAGACCCTCACGGGAATGGCCGTACGCTTCCCGGGCGCTGTTGGCCGGACAAAGCGCTGGAGGCGCTGTCGCCTTCGAGGACTTATTGGGGGAGGTTGGGTTCGCCATGCGAGTCTTTTCCTCCCTCCGCCTCGAAACCTTAGGCGGGCGCTGCGGCTTCGGAGGCGGGGGGCCCTCTTTTCGATGAACCACCGTCTCCGAGCCACTCGCTCCACCTCGGGGCGTGGGCGAAGCGGCCGAAGCTCCTTTGTTGCTGTCCTCCTTTCGGGGAACAGCTTTAGGAACCCCGGAAGATGGCCTAGCGACCATCTTCAGGGGTGTTGCCTCCTGTGAGTCTAACGACTCTGTGGAGGCGCGTGGCCGTTTCGCCTTACGGGAAACGGTCACGCTGGGGGAAGAGGGGGGAGCCCTGGTTTTAGCCGGGGCTGGGTGTGAACCCTTTTTGCCGCCAGCTCTACCAGGGGAGCGCCCGGGTGTAGTAGAGCCCGCAGAAGGGCTCCGAATGGGCGCGGAAACAACCGTGCTTGTTGGCCTGGATGGGCCAGGAGCAGAGGGTGCTTTTCTAACTATTGAGGCATATGACGTCCCAGGCAGAGCCGGGCGCGACAGGACCAAGTCCTTAGCCTCGCGGAATGAGAGTCGATCCTGGGCCTGAACGGCCAGGATTTCTTTCTCAAGGAGATATGCACCACATTGCTTCGAAGAAGCAGGGTGCGGCTCTCCGCAATTGACACACTTGGCCACACACGATTTGGACTTATCGTGTGCGACCTTGGAGCAATTTACACAGACTTCGGGTGACCCCGATTTTGCACGTCTACATGATCGATTCGTGTGGCCGAAGCGGTGACAGTAAAAGAACCGCCGCGGCAGTGGCACGAATGCCTTCACGCGGTAGCGGTACCAACCGGCACGCACCGACTCAGGGAGCTTGTCACAGTCGAACGTGACGAAGAGTGTAGGGGTGGGTCTCGAGGCCCCTCCCTGTTTTCTCATCACACGTTCGACCTTGACCGCCCCATGGTCGGCCAGCTCTAGGGTGATGTCTTCTATGGAGTAGTCAACGAGTTCCCTCGCATAAACTACTCCTTTTACAAAGTTCATGGTAGAGTGCGGCGTCACACTCACCGGGGTGCCATGAAGTGTCCGAAGAGCACTTATCTTGGCCGCCTCGGCGGGATTCGCCGCATTCGCCAGAAGGCTCCCGTCCGAGAAACGGGTTACCTTCGGCTCTCTACCAATTGCACTAGCTAATCCTCTCCTCTGATGGATCATGTTGCCCTTGGACAACATGCTGCCATCAGTGGAGCGAATAACGAGGAAGCGTTTGAAGCCAGCGGGCTCGAAAACGCCAGGTAACCTCTGAATCAGGGGCCCCGATGTCATCGAGGCTCCGCCCTGTGCACTTTTGGTCTTTGTCATCGTCAGGAGCTCCGTACCCGGGGAAGCAGAGGGCCCGGATGTGCCGATCTTGGCTTGGTCGCTTGCCAAAGTGGCAGCAGACCCATCCGTCCCCGTAGCCCCCGCGGATTGAGAGGAGCCCCGAGTCTTCTTCGTCTTTTTGGTCATTTTCTTTTTTGGAGAGGAGGGCGGGGAATGAACCCGCTTCTCACCTCCGCCGGTAGAAGCCCCCAAGCCAGATGGACCGGCCTCAGCCAGGTCCTTCTCCGAAATGGAGAAGGTCCTGGTGGTCGCAGGGGCATCATCCAGGGGAGATCCCTCCCCTCCTTGTACTGCCTGAGAATCTACAGCCGTTTGATGAGGACCTTGCATAGGGGCGGATTCGGGTTCGGTGCTTGGCGCCGAGCCCGGATTCCCCCCCATGGAAGGCCCTACCTTCTGAGGCTGGTTTTCCTCAAGGACCATGTCTATCACAGGAGGGGCCTCCAGTTGGCCATCCCCTCCCAGGACATCGCAGGTCCCTTTGGCAGCGTCATAAGTCTTTAGTGGGGAGGCACAGGCCTTGACCCCGGCAAGGTTTAATATTTTTGCCAGCAGGTCTTTTGAGGGAAGCGACCGAAGGGGCCTGGCTTCCCTCTCCCCCCTAAGGGGGTTTGCCCTACCGAGCCGCTTGTACGAGGGGCGGTCGGCAATGGGCTGCCTGCTGGCTTTCTTGGCAGTCCCCTTAGAAAGCAAAGGAGGGACTGCCGCTGGAGATAGGGAGGTGCCCGAAAGCACCTCCAGAGAAGGGGGTGAGGGGGAGTCCCCTACACCCGTAGGCGTAGGAGAGGAGTAAGCCTCCTCTCCGGTTAAAGAGGTATGGAGGGTCCCCTGCGCAAGCACAGGGGGGGGGACCTCCATCTTTTCTGTGGAGCTGCACGAGGGCGGCTCCGTTGTTTTAGGGGGAATTAAGGGGAGATGGTTTTTTTTTCATCATTGGGCATGGTGACCCTCTTTGTTTTACGGGACGCAATCGCTCACCACCTCTTGCAGTAGCCCGCACTGCAAGAGGTGCTTACAGGCCCGGCAGAGCCAGGCGCCGCCATTTGGGACCACCCCTCCCGCCTGGTGGCCTGGCAGTCCTTCGGCATGGCGGCTCCACCTTAGACACGGCGTAAAACATATAGAATGTGAAGAGGAGAGGAAAAGGGATGTGAGGAAGGTATGGGTGGGGATGAAGCAGGTTGTTAAAAAACCCCCATCCCGAACCGGAGCTGAGGGGTTAGGGAACAATGTCCCCTCCCCCCTCAGCCCCCATCCGGGGTGGTTGGCTTGAGAAGAAGGTCAGCATTCTACCCTGTGAAATTAGAGGCTGACCAGAGAAAGTTGTGGGAGAGGTTGTATGAAAAGCGACGAGGTAGGGGAGAAATCGGGCTATCTGAAGGAAGAAAGAGAGGCAAAGCTGGGGCCGGACGGAGCGCTGGATCCCGTCAGCACGGCGGCCAGGATGGCAAATCGCCGCGCCCCTTACGGGGTTTAAACGATGGATATTTACGTCTAGAAACGGTAGAGAATTGTTCTGTTCTCATTCTACAATTTTAGCGATGGGTATAACGAATTCAGGTTGTTGAAAAATTCATTGAAATTGTTATTGTCTATGGGCCATGCTGACAGGATGTCGTCTACATATCGGAACCAGATAGAGGTTCGGAATGGATCCTAGGAAGGAGGGTCATTTCATAGTTTTTCATAAATAGATTGCATCGGGTTAGGGAAAAGGGGTTACCATACGTAAGTCTTATTTTGGGCGAAAAAAACTTATCTTTAGTTGAAAATACATTATTCGTTACACATAAGCGCACTAATTTAATAATTTTAGAGATCGGTAAAGGTAGATTAACATCTAAATTGGCAAGAAATTCGATAAAACGTCAAGCGCTTCATCGACCGGGACTTTTGTAAACAAACTATTTACGTCAGAGCTTAACAGTTTTTTTTTACCACTGAGGTCAAGATTTTTAATTTTGGAAATAAGGTCCGATGAGTGGATAATATGTGAGAGAGATATTTTTCCCACCGCATTTGATAAGATTTCAGTCAGCCATTTGGATAGCTTATAACTATGGAAGCCAATGCAAGAGATAATTGGGCGTAATGAGATACCTTCTGTATGAATTTTCGGTAACCCGTACATGTAGGGAAGGGAGGGGTTGATCGTTTTAAATTTTTTGGTTAATTTAGATTTAGAACCTAAGATTTTTCGGATGGCGTCATTAAAGGATTTCTTGTTGTTCAGAGGATTAGAATTTAAAATTTGATAGGTAGTGTTGTCACTTAAGAGATCATTTAATTTGTGCAAATATTGAGTTTTATCCACCACAATAATTTGGTTAGTTTTATCGGATTTTGTTATCACTATGTTTTGGTCTTTCTGTAAAAGTTTTAAAATGTCAGGTAACGTTTTGGGTATATTTTGATATTTAACATTAGCATTCGAATTAAAAGCACCGCAAAGATAACCACTGAGAAATTCACTATTAATCTCCAGATTTTCATTACACTTACTAAGGGCCGCTAAATGTTGTAGGTTTTATGAATCATTATTATAAAATGAGAACGAAAGTCCATATCCAAGAATAATTTGCTCACCGTATGTTAATTCAGGGGAAGAGCGATTCAGGATGTTTTTTTTCCTCGGAGAGGATGAAGTACACCATGGGATTTTCTTGAAGAGGTCAAATTTCTTGTTTAGTTTGGAAGATTTTCTGTTATAGGCTTGGTGGGGATAGTTTTGGCTTAGACGAAGAAAATGAGAGAAATTTTCACGATCGGAGCAAGTTTTTCTCAATGTTCGCAGGGATTCACATTGCAGGAGAAAAAGGTGCTCAACTTCTCTCTTAGTGCGGTCAATTGTTTCTTGAAGTAGAAGTTCTTCGATGTGTGTAAAAGGAAGCTCTTTCATTTGCTGGTAACTCTTCCTTGTTAATGGCTGGCTGGAATCTTATAAAATGTGGTGGGTAAAATCTCTCACATATTATCAACTCATCGGACCTTATTTCCAAAATTAAAAATCTTGACCTCAGTGGTAAAAAAAACTGTTAAGCTCTGACGTAAATAGTTTGTTTACAAAAGTCCCGGTCGATGATGCGCTTGAGGTGTTATCAAGATTTCTTCCCAATTTAGATATTAACCTACCTTTACCGATCCCTAAAATTATTAAATTAGTGCCCTTATGTGTAACGAATAATGTATTTTCAACTAAAGATAAGTTTTTTCGCCCAAAATAAGGCTTACGTATGGTAACCCCTTTTCCCCCATCCGATGCAATCTATTTATGGAAAACTATGAAATGACCCTCCTTCCTAGGATCCATTCCCAACCTCTTATCTGGTTCCGATATGTAGACGACATCCTGTCAGCATGGCCCATAGACAATAACAATTTCAATGAATTTTTCAACAACCTGAATTCGTTACACCCATCGCTAAAATTGTAGAATGAGAACAGTACAATTCTCTTCCGTTTCTAGACGTAAATATCCATCGTTTAAATAATCATATCCAGTGCTCAGTCTATCGAAAGCCTACAAATTCAAATGCTTACTTACATTTTTTTCTCATTACAGGACAAATCTGTTAAGATATCTGTTATTTCTTCCCTCTTTCTCCGAACGTATAGAACGTACGACCCAATCTTCCTTCAGGATGAAATTAACCACCTTATTTGCAATTTTATTGAGCTAAAATACGCAATTCTCCTCATAAATAGATGCTATTCGAAAGCAAGAAAAAACTTCTATGCCATCTATACAACACGAAGGGACGATTTTCAAAAATGTATTAGTTTCCCATATGCTCCAGCCTTGCCCCTTACCCTTAAAACCATATGCGAAGGGTAAGAACATAAGAAAAGAAAGAGACTGCAAAAGATCATTCATGGCCTACACTTGGCAGCTCCTGTTCCAGTCAACACACAGAAGATTTCTTGCCAGAGAAAAGTCATCAACATTGTCACCCTTTACAGGAGTTCGTCAGATCTAATCTACAATATACATAAAGTGCATCCAGAGGATTATGTCCATTCATGCAACCGCAAAATACAATCTACCCACTCCTTAGAAAAATATATACATAAAAAAAGTCAGTCCCATCTAGCACTTCATCCATATATTTATCTAATCTATTCTTAAAACTACCCAGAGAGGAGGCTTCTATCACATGTCTAGTGAGCCTATTCCATTCATCTACCACACGATTTGTAAACCAATTCCTCCCAATCTCCTTCCTAAACCTATACTTATCAAGCTTAAACCCATTTATACGTGTCCTGTCATGTTCACTAAGTACAAGAACCTTACCCAGATCCCCTTTATTATATCCTTTTACCCATTTGAAGACTTCAATCAATTCCCCTCTGACTCTTCTCCTTTCCAATGTATGTAGATTTAGTTTTCTGAGCCTTTCACCATAAGGTAAGTTCCTTAGCCCACCAATCATCTTTGTCATCCTTCTCTGCACAGACTCAAGCAAATCAATATCCTTCCTATAATATGGTGACCAAAATTGTACTGCATAGTCTAGATGAGGCCTAACTAGCGCCAGATACAGTTTTAGAATGACTTCAGCACTCTTATTGCTTACACTCCTCCTAATGAATCCCAATATCCTATTAGCTTTATTCTTAGCATTTAGGCATTGCTTTCTAGGACGAAGGTCTGAACTTACCAAAATACCCAAGTCCCTCTCACAATCGGTCCTCCCTAAAATTCTCCCATTTAATGGATTATTTCTACCTATACTAAGTACACTACATTTGTCTATGTTAAACTTCATTTGCCATTTCTCGGCCCAATTGGACAGAATGGTCAATTCCTCCTGCATTACAACAGCATCAGAATCAGCCCTAATGGTCCTACATAGCTTAGTATCATCAGCAAATTTACTCAGGTCACTACTTATACCTATGTCAAGATCATTAATATAAATTAAGAATAGCAAGGGACCCAAAACAGATCCTTGCGGAACTCCACTGCTAACACACCCCCACTCAGATTTAACTCCATCTATACTAACTCTTTGCTGTCTGTCACCAAGCCATGACTGAATCCACCTAAATATACTGCCATCGATCCCGTGTGCTTTAACTTTGCTCAGAAGCCGTAAGTGTGGCACTCGATCAAAAGCCTTACTAAAGTCCATGTATAAAATATCATAGTTTTCATCATTATCTGCTGCTTCATACACCTTACTATAAAAAGACAGCAAATTAGTGAGACAGGATTTACCCTTACTAAAGCCATGCTGTGATTCTTTTATCAACTTATGCTTATCCAAGTGATCTCTAATATTCCTTGCTATAATAGATTCCATCATTTTCCCTACCACTGATGTCAAACTTACTGGTCTATAATTAGACATATTTGTTTTATCCCCTTTCTTAAATATAGGTATCACATTGGCTTTCTTCCATGCCACTGGCACAATGCCACTCTCCAATGATTTTCTAAAGATGCATGCTAGGGGCTCACTTAACACATCCTTACATTCTTTCCAAATTCTAGGAAAGAGCTCATCAGGACCGGGTGCTTTACTACTTTTGATTTTATCAATTTCCTTTGTCACTATCTCCTTTGTGATCAAGATATCCTTTAATTTCTCTTCATCATTACCCCGAAAAATCATTGATACCTCAGGTATATTTAGAGTATCCTCCTGTGTAAATACTGAGAGAAAAAAGTCATTTAGCATTCCAGCCATTGAGTCCCTATCACTCACTAATTCTCCATTGGAATCTATAAGTGGGCCTATTTTATTTCTAACCTTAGTTTTGTATAATTGATAAAAACTTTTAGGATCTTCCTTTGCCCTATTTGCCACTTTAATTTCATAATTTCTCCTTGCTACTCTAATTAACTTTTTAACATCTCTTGCTAGTTCATTATATCTCTGCCTTAAGTGATCCTCTCCATTTTTTATTTTCCTATAAATGCCCTTTTTAATGCCATTTTTTTAGGCATTTCCTCATTTTAATTAAATAAAAAAAGAAAAATAAGTGTATTTAACTAAAAAATGGGAAGTCATCAAAAATGGTGTGCTTATAGAAATATGAGTAAAAAATCAGCCTCTTTTCAAGGCTGTGTTATGGTGAGGCCTAGAACTGACTCAAGTTACCAAGTTAGCTCATAAATCGAAGCGATTTATGTATTTCAAATAGATGATTACTCACTAACATAAGAGCTTGGGGAAAAAAATGATGAATTATCATAATAATCAGGGCATATATGAGTCTAAAAGTGAAGTAACAAAAGATTACATAGCCCTAAATTATGTCGTATAAAGGCCCTTAGGCATTTAATGAGTTAAACCATCCATACATGAACAAATTTGTGGTATGATTGTATCCTTGACTAGACTGCGTCCAATCAATCTCGCTGCGGGAGTTTACAGTATACCATGCTATAATTGCAAATTAACATACATCGGAGAGTCGGGCCACTTTAGTAAGAGGATGAAACAACATTTAGCTGATATCAGAAGGTGTACGAATTCTTCAAGTCTCTTTACGCACATACAAAAGCACGACCATATAATTACTTTTAACTATGCAAAAATCATTTATAAATCAAACAATTATATTGAGAGGAGAATTGCGGAATCCATCATCATCAACAAAGTTGATAATTTCAATTTATCTGAAGGGCAATACAAATTTAATAAATATATCGAATAAAGTCGCCAATCGTATTTATAAACCTCCGGATGAAATGTGTCTCGGAGATTAGCAACTCTCCAAATTGTTTCTTGATTCATTTCATTTTGTTTAGCTTGTCATTCGCGCCAGATTCACACGAGTTTTTCCTAGATTTTTCCTACCGTTTCATTTTGTTTAGGATGTGTCTTACCTTATATATACTGCTGTGTTCCTTGCCTAGTTTCTTCATTATTAGTTGAAAATGGCATCTTGCTGAAACTAGTCCGATGGTTATAAATAAAATCTTGATTCAAATATTGTGGAATCCATCATCATTCATTGAAATACATCACGCCAATGTGATATCTTCCATTATATATATATATATATATATATATTCACTATGTCTCAGTCCTTTTAAAGCGCACCCTCCCCGACTCCCAGGTGTGGTCGGACAACTCGGAAACCTTGCAGCACCTCCCGTGACTGCCTTTCCTACAGCCCCGACGCCAGGAGACCCCGGCCTGCCCGCACGTACCCTCATTCTTCTTCGGCGAGCAGCGTGTACCGAAGCCCCAAGCGGTCTTGCAGCAGCGCAGGAGGTGCTTCCTCCCCCAAGACACCTTCTCCCCGGTCGACGGCTGCGCGATCGGCCTCCCTCCCCAGGGGCTTCCTCTCTATGTCATCTGACAGCAGCGGGGACGGGCAGGAGTCGTCCCCCGAGCGGAGCGTGGGATCCGGGAGCGAAGTCGCGCTCCGGCGTCGTTCGCGTTTCAAGCATTCGACCACCTTAGCGCCGTCGAGGTCCGTCGCAGACATGGCGGCCGGAATTGAACGCAAACCCCGCTGGGGCGATATCGCGTCCAGTGAACCTTCTCTCGCGGGGCCGTCCAAGGCCCTGTTAAAGAAGGTTCCTTCTCTCAGCTCGTCCCAAAATCTACAGGGGTTGACCGTTGGGGACGGGTCCCACAAACTGGTCACGTGGACGGATTCTACAGAATCCACGGACGAGTCACGAGGGAAGAAAAAGACGTCACTGAAATCCTCCATCAAGAATATATTCACCTTTAAAAAGAGGTATTTTTCAGTGGTTCCGCGGGTAAATATAAAAAAAATTCTGCAAACTAACGAGGGTATTTCCATTAAAGCTTGGAAAAGGACCGCTGTGATCCGCCGACAGGAGACTATTTTTCAGTCGTCCCGTGGATAAATATATAAAAAAGTGAACTATCGAGGGTATCTCTTTATAAAGCTTTGGAAAAATGGTTCATAAAAGTGGTAATGTTAGGGGAAGGGAAAATGTCGGGAATATATAGGCCCAAAGTAGTTTGAAGAAGATACTACTTGTGGCGTTTGAGATTAGATTGAGCCGTTACTCAGGGCTTTGTCCAACCCTAAAATTAAGGAAGCTCACCTCTCAGAAGCTAGGGCAGGTAGGGAACGCATTTTCCCATATGTCAGTTCCTATAAAAAAGGGCCCACACAAACAAGAATAAAATAGAACCCGTTAAAATACAATTCTCATTTTTATATAGACTTTTCTTGATTCATCTTTTAGTATAAATTTGACTATCTCCTTTTCCGTCACCCTGTGGCTCAAATTTGACTATCTCCTCGGTCACCCTTTATGCAAATTTCACCCTCCTTTTCTGTCTTGTCACCCTGTGGCTCAAATTTGACTATCTCCTCGGTCACCCTTTATGCAAATTTCACCCTCCTTTTCTGTCTGTCACCCTGTGGCTCAAATTTGACTATCTCCTCGGTCACCCTTTATGCAAATTTCACCCTCCTTTTCTGTCTGTCACCCTGTGGCTCAAATTTGACTATCTCCTCGGTCACCCTTTATGCAAATTTCATCCTCTTTTTCTGTCTGTCACCCTGTGGCTCAAATTTGACTATCTCCTCGGTCACCCTTTATGCAAATTTCACCCTCCTTTTCTGTCTTGTCACCCTGTGGCTCAAATTTGACTATCTCCTCGGTCACCCTTTATGCAAATTTCACCCTCCTTTTCTGTCTTGTCACCCTGTGGCTCAAATTTGACTATCTCCTCGGTCACCCTTTAGGCAAATTTCACTATCTACTTTACCCTCACCCTGTAGTTCAAATTTCACCATCCCCATCCCAATTTTTATTTTTTTTTATTTTAAATGCTCACCTGGCGACTGCCTCCTTGGGCATAAGTCGCCGTATTTACCACTGCCTAGTACGAGGGTACTTTAAAATAGTAACATAAAAAAGGAAAAAACAACAATAAAATAAAAAAAGAAAGGCAAAAATTACTCCATTTATAATATTTCTTGCAGTTTCTTTAAATACAATGTCCCCAAGCAGTTAAAAACCTAAGTTCATCTTTATTATAGAATAAATGGGAATCGAACTAACCGCGAAGAACCTCTGTATTGGCCTTCTTCAGTGATTTTCGAGACCTCAGCCGAAGCATCCCCCTCCCATCAACAAGTAGTCAAACCAACCAACCAGGCACCAACCACTGTGACATCAGGAGGAGAATTTGTAGATGAAGACGGGAATCAATGTTCCAATGTTTGAATCCCTCGGTAAAAATGCCGTTCGACAATAAACAAGTTATATAGTTTGCTTTTATCTCTTTTATTTTTTGTTGCGATAAAAATGTGACATATTGTTTTCGTTATATTTAAATTTTAATCACCGCATACAAATAGTCCTTGTGTAGGTAGGAGGTTAAAATTAATTGTTAATCAGTGCACAATTTTATGATGTTAAAATGCCTTAAATAAAGTGACTATCATTGCGATCAATTCGGTCATGCGCCTTATACCTATTAAAATAATCTAAAAAAATTGCTCCTTGCAAATTAGATTGAAATAGATCAACAAGCCTGATAAAATAATTACATTATAAATATAAATGCTTCAAATATTTAAAACGAGGAAGAAATAATTAAAGTTGAATAAAAAACATTTTTGTAATTAGATTTTGTTATGTGTAAATATATGATTTGCTCGTGTTTTTAATTTATTAAAGTGAAGTACATGAGTCAAATATCATTATACTTTTATATCATACCCATATTATGCTGGAGAGAGAAAAATATTTTTAGGTAACACTCTCCGTCCACTGTATGCAACTAGTTGCTAATTTTGTAAGTAAGCTTTAAAATACAGATTTAAAATGTTCCGTTTTATTACACTCCAAAATCCATTTCCTAGGCTTGGGTACAAATTGTCAAATAGATAATTTTCAATTTGATCACCGCACGATATTTTATCTGTTTTTTTTTTTGTGTTAGGTTTTAGCCATTTGGATGGGGGGAGATTGTAGCCATTTATTGCTTTTTAAAAAGTTTCTAGCAACTTATCTAGTGACCAATCACCGATGTGCATATGTCACCGGAATTGATCAATCACGGGCCGGTATTTTTAAAATTGTTCCCATTGTGTTGTGAAATAGGAAAATATGCAACTTTTTCTATGGGGCAGAGAAGCGAATATGGATGACTATTTCGCTACCACTCTTTTTGCGGAGAAATACCAGAGTATAAAAGCGGTTCGACGAATAATAGCTCGCTGCAGCAGAACTGTACCCACTGACTTAACATAACTATATTAAACTTATATAAACTAACTTAACCTAGAAACTAATTTAAAAAGGCTTAAAAAGCTAAAAATAGCCGACTAAAGTATATCCAACTTATATAAACTAACAACCTAGAAACTAACTAAAAAAAACAAAAACTAAAAATATCTAGAAATAGTCCAAAAAGCTAGGAAAAAAGAGCGTTGCTCTCCTTGGAAATTATCTTCAAATATATGATTTGAAGGAAAATAAAGATTCGAATGCTTGTTTACAAAATCAAAATGAATATTCACACGATAGTGTTTTGTTCAGCTGCAGCTGTCACTGTTACAAAGACTAACTTAAAAATAGGTGCATTATATCTAATCATGTGAGTTCCAATGTGCCACAAAGGTTTAAATGATAAAGTATTGGATGGTGTGAAGAGTTTAGTTTAGTTTGGGCAGCTGCCACCTTGTTTTCCCTTAATCTTAATGGATTCTTAATGTCAGCATTGTTAAAACGGAGTCGCCCGATAAAAGTCAGAAGAGGCGTGGGAGACACTCAATAAAAATGGGGAAAAGCAAAGGAATAGAAATAAACAGTACAACACACAGAGACGCACACTTAAATTACAGGCATACAGCACGCATTCTAAAAACAAGGGCGGCTGGGGCAATAAACAAATGACATGCGTCAGCCGCAGGGAGGGCACAGGATAAAAGATAAAACAATAAACCTAAACGCAAAAATGGAAAGAATTTATAAAAGGAATAAAACGCCATTTCGTGATAGAAATGTAAGGAGGGAAGACAACCGAAGGGAGTCCTCTGATAAAATAAAGCGAAGTCAAGCAGGAAGGACGAGGCTAGAAAAGGTAGGGAAGCAAGAATTTCGAAGAGAAGCAAGGCGGGGACAAACTACTAAAATGTGAGCCACAGACAGCTCGCCATTGAAAAAGGGACAACCAGGGGCAACTCGACCTCCACCCAAAACTAAATGGCCATGGGTGAGTCGCGTGTACCCAATTCGCAACCTGCAAAGATCAACCTCCAAAGACCGAAGTCGCTGAGAGCTAGAGGAACATGAACGGACAGAGCGTTTAATAAGAGACAGCTTAGAAAAGGGCAACGAATCCCATTCTCTCTGCCACAAACAAAAGACATACACCCTGATTACGGGGCAGCCCCAAATGGCAGAGGGGCTGCATCCGGAACCTCGAGGGCGGCCGAGCGGGCCAGCCGATCAGCAGCCTCGTTGCCTGAGACCCCAACATGAGTCGGAGCCCAACAGAACGCCACCCTGTAACGGAAGGCATTTCTAACTAGCCAGGAGCGAATTCGTAAAACCAAAGGGTAGGTGGACGTAAAAGAACGAACCACCTCCAAAGCAGGCCGGGAATCGCTAAAAAGAATAAAATCTGAATTGAGGGATAAAATCAAATTAAAAGCCAAAAAAATGGCCGTCAACTCTGCGGTAAAAACGGATGCTACAAGATGGAGGGTGAACCAAAGAGACTCCGTAGAGGACGCCGCAGCTGCCCCAGCACCGAGGTCCGACTTCGAGCTCAGTATAGATGGGACGCTGTTGAAGCATGAGAACAGGCATGTTCAAGAAACAGGCAATTTAATAGACGAGGGTCAGTAGACCCTTTCTAGAAATGCCAAAAAAGCAGTGCAGACATCTGGGAGGCGGACGCACCAACACGGAGCCGGCGGGAATGGGAGGGCCAACACCCCGGGAGGAGAGATGGTTCCCAACCCGCGGTAGAGATGGCTGCCGATCAAAAGACGCCGAAGAGAACGGGGCAAAAGGCACTCATGGCTGGGCATGAAGGGTATTGCTGAACACGAAACAGGAATCGTAGGCACACCTGCAGCCGGTGGTATCGCAAGGGAAGCACGCCACCCTCAACAAAGAGGCTACGGAGAGGCGAGGTGCGAAAGGCTCCACTACTAAGATGGCTCCAAGCAAACGAACAGGGTCAAGTATCTTCAAGGCTGAAGAATACACCTGGCAACCGTAGTCCAGCCGGGATTGGACCAGTGCCGAATAAAGCGACCACAAGATGCGCCTAACACCACCCCAAGTTGTGTGGGATAAAATCCTAAGCAAATCCATAGCCTTCGAACAGGACGCCCTCAAGCGTCGCAAATGGGGTACCCAAGTGAGCTTGCTATCAAACGTTAAACCCAAGAACTTAAAAACGAGGACATATTCAATCACCGTGCCATCTAAGAAGAGGGGAGGGGGACTAAGGCCACCACGACCCCGATAAAAATGCATGGCCTTCATTTTGGTGAACGAAAAACGGAAACCCTTTGAGTCAGCGCGACCCGACACGGCATCAATTGCCAGCTGTGATCGACGGGCAGCAGAAGGCAAGCGGGGAGATGAACAAAACAACGCCAAGTTATTCACGAAGAGGGAAGCCCAAACACCCTCCGGAACAGTGGACACCAAACTATTAATGGCAACGGCGAAACATGTCACACTCAAAACACACCCTTGGGGAACACCCTCCTCTTGAATCTTCAAGCCTGAGAAGGAATTCCCAATACGGACCTTGAAATTACGGGACGATAAAAATTCTTGAATAAAAACCGGTAAAACCCCCTCATACCCCAATCATATAACTATCGTAAAACACCATATCTCCAGGTGGTATTGTAGGCTTTCTGAATGTCCAAGAACACCGCTAACACCTGATGCCTGGAGGAAAAGGCTCGTAAAACGGAGTCTTCCAAACGGATGAGGTTGTCAAGAGTACTACGGCCGCTGCGAAAACAGCACTGAAATGGAGAGAGGAGCGAGTTGGACTCCAAAAACCAAGTGAAGCGAACTTGAACCATCTTCTCGAACAACTTACTGAGGCAGCTCGTAAGAGCAATCGGGCAATAGTGACTGGAGTCCAAACCGTCCCTACCGGGCTTGAGAAGAGGTAGAACAACCCCCACAAGCCAGGAGGACGGATAGATTCCTTTGACCCAAAGCAGGTTGTAGAGGTCAACCAAAAATAACTCCGAGTGAGGATGGAGACGACGGAGAAAGTCGTAGTGGATGCAACATCACCGGGAGAGGTGGAGCCACAGTGAGCCAAAGGATCCCAGACCTCATAGACGGAAAAGAGAGTATTATAAGAGTAGGTGGCACAAGTGGTAAAATAAAAAAGGCGAGACTCTATGGCTAACTTATGATCGAGAAACCGTCGAGGATAGCTACCAGCGCTACTCACCGAAGCAAAATGGTCAGCGAGAGTTGACCATACCAACCAGCCATCAGACACAAGCGAGCCTCCGATGTCCAGAGTGGGGATGGTAAGACCAGCGTAGCGACCACGGATCTTAGTGACCCGTTTCCAAACCCGAGTCAGTGGCGTGGACGAAGAAATGGAAGATACGTACCGGCGCCAAGACTTACGGCAGGCACGACGGAGGAGGTCCTTTGGCGGATGGCACGAGCCCGGTACCGATCGACCCTATTCGAGACGGTCGAGTTCCGCTTATAACGGGAATGGGACAACTGATATGCAGAAATAGCCGACGCGCAATCCTTCGACCACCAGGAGACGGTGGAGCGCCCCGCAAAAGGGGCACCTCCGGGAAACGAAGTGCTCAGTAGCCTCTAAAATATGAAACCACTGAATCAACGGTATCGAAGTAACCCAGGGCGGCATCAATAAAGGAAGCCTCCCGGAATCCAACCCAATTTGCTCGCCGCAGATCCCAACGAGGAGGGAGGGAAAGGCACGGGCCAGAAAGTCGGCCGACAGGACTGTCGGGAAGTGATCACTCCCGGAAAGGACGTCCCGAAGCGACCACCGGAAGTCGAGGAAACAGTCGAGCGAACATAAGGACAAGTCTACAGCACTAAACGAATCCGTTTGAACATGGTAAGAATTAAAGTCGCCGGAATTTAAAAGACAAAGGGAATCGGATAATAAGAGGGGCTCAACCACTCTGCCCCGAGGATTACGGGCAGTATCACCCCAAGATGGGTGGCGGACATTAAAATCACCAAGTAATAAAAACGGGGTAGGTAACTGACTTGTGAGCTCTAAAAGGTCAGACCAACTCAAACTAAAATCCGGGGGAATATATACAGAACAAACAGTTAAAAGCTTGGAAATAAAAACCCTCGCAGCAACAGCCTGCAAGGTAGTACGGAGGGAAAGTGGGGCAGAGAATAGCGAAGAGGAAATTAAAAGCAAAGCACCACCGTGGGACACGCCCCCGGCCGGGGGGATGGAATTAAACACCCGGAAGTGCGGAAGTGCCGAGCCCCAGGCTTATTTTCTTGCAAACAGACCACCGAGGGCCGAACGCTAGAAAGCAAGAGCTGGAGTTCCTCCCACTTGGGGAGAACCCTTGACAACTCCACTGTAGGATGACAGACATTACTGTCGTCTCGACACCAACGTCAGGATTCTAATGACGGAGACCGTCGAAGGTTCCCGACTACTAGAAGGCCCAGAAGGGACAAGCGACAAATTGCGATGAGCCGGGGACTCACCCGGCACGGACTTAGCAACGTGAACGGCGGGAGGCGACAGCTGAGAGCCAGACCGAACCCCCAACGTGGAGGGCTCATGGCCCGTAGGGAAAGGGAGATCGAGGAGAGACGGACGAAAACTAAGATGTGAAGAAGATGGAACAGAGGCGGAACATGGGCAGAGGGTGAGAAGGGAACAGGATCAGAGAGTAAGGAGGGAATTGGATGAGATGGGGAGGAAGGAGCAGGGTATGAGGGTGCGGAGGGAACAGGTTCAGAAGGAGATGAAGGAACAGCGGTAGGAGGCAAGAGAGACGAAACTGGGGTAGGAGACATAGAAGACTGTACAGAGGTAAGGGGCAAGGAAGAAGGGACCGGGGTAGGAGGCAAAGAAGACGGAACCGGGTGAACTTCCGCCCGGACAATGACATCGGTGATACCAACGGGAGAGGCCAGCGAAGACCGGGGAGGAGAAGACATCAAAACAGACGACGCCCCAACAAACGACTCGGGGGCCAAAACAGCCTCATCAGAGGCAGCGCTCTTGGACTCGGAACAGGGCGAGGAGGAACCCTTCCGTTTGCGCTGAGGCAAAGGAACGGGAGGAACAGCGGAGGCAGACGCCTGGAGGAACTGCCGGATATCCTCCAGCGTCTCAGCTCGGTCGGTCTAACGGTGCGCGACGGAGGGAGGAACATGAGAAGAGACCAATGACAAAGGAGAGGGTGCAACGGAGGAACCGCGAGGATGGACCAAAGGCAGAGGAGAAGGAGCAACAGAGGGACCACGAGAAGACAAATCAGGAGTGGGACGACGGGAGGAGGACGTCAGAGAAGAGACAGCCCGAGGGGGCGAGCTGCCCTCGCACCCTACGGTGGGCATCACGGAAGTCCAGCCTAAGGGAGTCCCGAAGAGCCATGACCTCCTTCTCAAAAGGAATACGGGACAAGAACGCGAAGCCGCGCTATGGTAACCTCCACAATTGGCGCAACATTCATGATTCCCACAAGAGGAGCCATGATACGCACAGGCCACACAGCGACGAGCCTGCCTACAATTGCTACTCATATGGCCAAACTGGTGGCAATTAAGACAATGTCTGGGGAGCTCGACATAACGGGACACAGGAACACGAAGATAACCATCACGAACAAACTGGGACAAATCCTGACGCTTAAAGGTAACGATGAGCGTACTCGTAGAAACCTTAGCGGGACCAACAGACTTAGAAACCCTATAAACGTCCGTAACCCTCTGGGACGAAAGTTTATCCTTTAAGTCTCGAAACATCATATTGCAATAATTCGTTGGAGCGAATCACTCCTTTAACAAAATTAAGGCAAGGGTGGGGCACAACCGAAACTGGGACCTCCGATATGGAGGACAAATCCCGCCGGCACCACACTGCTTTCGCGAAGATACCTCAACCACTAAATCGCCACTACCATGGGCCCACATACGGCGGGGCGCACCACAACGGGACTCAAACACGTCCAATTTAGAAAGCGGGGACCCGGAACTGGAATCTAGCACCAGGAAACGAGGATAATCGAAATCAGGATCTATCTCTTCTGCGAAGGGATCTAACAAGCGCGGAAAAGAGGACTTATTGACAGGCGTAGTACGAGAACCAGAAGTGAGAATTTTATTATTACCCATATGAAGTAGAGTATAAAAGGGGGGGCGAACTTGCGCAGCGCAGTCAGTCTACAGTCGAGACACCTATTCGGAGCGCCGGCCCAACCAGGTGGGTAAGCCCGTCGACCCCTGACCCAACCATCGTTTTAAAAATGGCCGGCCAGTCTCGGAAATTTACCGGTTAGTGAAGCAAAGACCCCCAAGAGCGCCACGGCGGCTCAGGCACCCACCTACCAACACAGGCAGGACCAGCTAAAGGGTCGCGCCCCCTGACGGACAGCTCTGATACACCGAGATCGACTAACAATCGTAGATGGAAGGACGATGCAGGGTGAAAGAGAATTGGTACAGAAAACGAAGTAGGGGTTAGCAGAAGCAGAAAAAGGATGCCAAGCTGGGGCCGGATGGGGCGTTGAGTCCCGTCAGCACGGCGGCCAGGAGAGCGAATCACCGTGCCCCTTACGGGTGGTGTGAAGAGTATTTATGTTGGAGGCGTGTATTAGGGTGAAAGATACCCAGAGTGAGAGGTTTGATATAGGTGTAAGAGGAAAAACAAGGTTGTGTGATGTCGCTATAGCTATTTAATATTATGGATAGAGTACTGAGAGAATTATGAATGGGAATAATGGAAAGGGTGTGGGTTTGATGAGGAATGGTCAATGATGGGTTATATTTTTGGTGTATGATGATGACCTGGTGTTAATGGCTGATAGTGAGATAGGTTTGGAATTGTTGATTGAAGCCTAGGTATGAAAATGTGGCTAAAATGAATGCAGAAAAGAGTAAGGTAATGGTATTATGGGGTTGATGATAGATAGGGTATGATATTACATTTGGATAAGTGTGAAGTTTCGAGGATCTAGGATGCATTGTGAATCATATTTGTAGAGAAGTTGATTGTGACCACAATATTTTAAATGAACGTTCTGGGTGTTATTAAATGCTAAGGGTTTAAGTGTGGGAAGAGTCAGGAACCTGCATTACAGTACAGCACTGTCCAAAAAGATCAGAATGCCTGTATTTATATCACAGCATCTTCTATAACTTTTTGTCGAGAAAATCGGAGGTTGCTAAAATTAGTGTAAGATAATCTACAATGATAATTTACGTATGGGTAATGCTTATCAGCAGATAAGCAATTAACTAGAAAAAAAAATGATCAGTGGAAAACACCTGTAGAAGTTATGAGTAATTAGTATAGATGCATTTATTCTCGATGTTGCTTTGACATCTCCTGCCACAGTAACGAACCAACTGCGGTATTCTTGCTCAATTAATCTTGAATAATTTCGGTGAGTTCTTGAAGTGTTTTCGGATTCCTCGCTTTAGACCTCTCTCTGAGAGTCTTCCAAAATTTGCAATGGGATTCAGGTCAAGACTATGCATGCCAGTTCATAATAGTGATCTGCTCGTCATCCAGGAAAGTCTTCACCTACTTGGCCATGTGTCAGAGGGCGATATCCCGAATGAAAATTGCATTTTGGGCTTCAGCGGTTTCTAGAGGATTAAAGCATGTTGTTACAGAATTTTTTGTGTACTCACTGTACCCCCTAAAACGTGCATTTGCCCCAGTGCGTTCTACTGAAACCGCATCCCATGCCAAACTTCACTCATTTTGGTGCAATTGACAGTTTTTTGCCTGGTCTACGAAGAAAGAACCTCTTATCATCGAATAAAAAAAAAGAACTTAAATTTGTCACTGAAATGGACTTGGCTGCATTGGTATTCCGTCCATGTAACCTGATCAGTGGCGAATGTAAGAAAAGCCTTGTTTTTCCAGTCTAAGTAAAATTGATTAACTGTGGCTGTGCAAGTTTGAATATTGTCTTCTAAAAACTGACGTAACAATCCGAATATAAACATAACTAAAATCTCTCGCATTTCTCGAGAAACTGCTGCAGCCATCTTAAAATGGTCCTGCTTCACACTTTGAGACAGGGGTGATTTAACACCATAACATAAAATTTCTTTCTCATATGTTGACAGAATAGTATGTACTACACTTTTGGCGTGCTTGATAGTCTCTGCAATAGCTCCAATTAAAATACCATTTTAGGGATGAAACTTCTTTACGATCAGCTCGCGGGCAGAGAAAGGCATGATATACGAGTATTTCTTAGGCATGTTACTTGGACAACAATTGGCAAGAGAATGAACTGAAAGTTAGTTACCAAACGAGACACAGTGCATGGCGCAGAACGAATGATGATATCTCCCCAGCGTCGATAAACATACTCTTAATATGGGATGTGTGGAAAGCGCTGTCGTTAAAGGAAGACCGGTGCGGTGGATCGAGTCCACCGTCCGCACTTCACGATCGGTTGTGAATGCATAAAACTCGTTTCTGTAGGTTGAGCTTCGAGAGAATAAAAGAACACCCCAGGACGAAGAATGTCTATGGCGCGGTACAATAGACCCTAAAGCTGCGAAATCTCACAGGTGAAGTGTCTGTTGAGAAAAAGACCGAGGATCTGGTACATTCAAATGAGCTCTATTTAAGAACACGTCAAGTTTGGGGTGGAAAGATGGATGGTGACAGAAGTGCACTAACTTAGTCTTAGCCAAAGAGATTTGAAAACATACCCTAAGTGCAGTGGAAGATTAGGTTCACTGACTATTGGAGTCGACGCTTCAGAGTTAGCATCCTGACCGCATCAAAAGAGATCGAGGGGTCATCTACGTAGATAGCACACCTTCCAGCAGTACCGAGGCCATGCTGTTGATGCTCAAGGCGAAGAGAGTCACACTGATGACATTTTCTGTGATACATGCTCTTGTAGGGGTGCGAAAATGTATTAGAGAAAATTCCTTCCAACTCGATAATATAAATGGCCGATAAATTTACCAACCAGAAACGGACTAAAGCCGGTCGTGAGGCTAGAGTATTGGCGTTCAAATCCATAAATAAATGGAATAATAAGGAAGCCCCCCTCCCCCATAACTGTCTTCTGAATTTCATTTTTCTTTATATTGGGCCTTCAAACATTTGTCTTCACTTTTCTTGACTTCCTATTCTTGATGCATCTTCATTTTCTTCCATTTATCTTGAGTTGTTGATTTCTTGTTGAGTTGGTCTTTCAAGCGTTTCTTTCTTGACAGATCTTCATAAAAGTTTTTGGACTGTTGAGTTTCGAACGCGGTACCGTTGGATTTGAACGCCAATACTCTAGCCTCACGACCGGCTTTAGTCCGTTTCTGGTTGGTAAATTTATCGGCCATTTATATTATCGAGTTGGAAGGAATCTTCTCTCATACATTTTCGCACCCCTATACTCTAACTGCTTTGTTAGGACAGAGGAGG
This sequence comes from Ceratothoa steindachneri, assembly GCA_963969495.1. Taxonomy (NCBI): domain Eukaryota; kingdom Metazoa; phylum Arthropoda; class Malacostraca; order Isopoda; family Cymothoidae; genus Ceratothoa; species Ceratothoa steindachneri. The sequence continues at coordinate 28,885,699 of OZ018334.1, forward strand.
TTCCCCCACCCGCAGCTCTCATATTAAGATTAGGTGCAGTCCACTTCCTATCATAGTGTGGAGGGTCTCTATGATACAGTATCGCCAAGCGATATCATAGGCCTTCTCCAGATCTAAAAAAAAACTTGTCGAAAGAGGGCCCCAAAGACCATTTTCCGTAGAGTGGAACTTGCAAAAGTCGCACTGTGCTTGAGACAGTAGGCTAAGCTACCAAGGAAGTAGCTAATCTAATATTTAACAATTTCTGCATCAACATGCACACGCAAGGTGTTAGATAAATTTAGTGGGAACCAGCAGGGATAAAAAAAAATATCTTCCTGGCTGGCGGAAAGTATGTACTGTAGCCATGCTCGTTCACCCGGCTGTCGGAGCATACCGCACTGGATATCGTCCCAACCAGTAGCTGTGATTGCGCATAAAGCGAGAGCGGAACCCAGTATGCTTAGTGTAAACAGTTCATTGAAGGGTTCCATAACTCTGGAAGTAAAGTCCAGTTGGCGGTCTTCAGCGAACTGATGACATAAAAAAAAAGAAGTTAAGTAAGGCTCTTTAGAAAATTTGGGGTTCCCCCGAAAAGGCACGTCTATGAAAGTGATCCGCATGGCTAATGCGTGGGTAGTAATAACACCTCTGCGACAGAGGCACGTATGCCTTGACACGTTAGCGATACGCCTCAGGAAATCTATCACGGTAAAACGTGGAAGAGAGCATAGGTGTGGGTCTCGAGGCCCTCCCTTGTTTCCTCATCACACGTTCGTCCTTGACCGCTCCCTGGTCATCCAGCTACTCTGTGGTATCTTCTAACCAAATTCATGTTAGCGTGTGGTGTCAGCCACATCCACAAGAACGATCCTGTCCATGAAACGGATGACCTTCGGTTCTCTACCAAGTATCTTACCAAGAACCTAACGCTTATAGAACATATGTCCTTTGGACAGCATGTTGCAGTCAGTCAAGCGAATGACAGGAAACCGTTTGACGCTGGCAGGCTTGTAGTAGACACAGGGTAAGACCTCAATGAGGATCCACTCACATTGCTTTTCGTCGTCTACTTGGAATTATCAGGCCGACCCGAGGGCGAAAAGACGTCAGACTTGCCATCATTGGCCTTCCTGTTAACGGAGTAAACCCGAAGGAGAGAAAACCATATTCTTTTTCTTTTGAGGGGAGGAGGGGAGTGAATCCTCCCCCTAAGAAAGGTCCCGAGGACATATGGGCCGAACTCAGATTTATTTTTATTTAATTTTTAAACCTTGTCCGAAATAGGGAAGACCATGACTGAAATGGGCCGTCTGATGAGGAACTTGTGCAAGGGAGCAGAGGAGACTTAGACATGGATGTATATCTCTCACCGAGTTACTGTCTCCATCTCGGTGGGTGGAACTTCCTGGACCATATCCACATCAGGAGGGTTTCCATCTTCTTCCCTCCGGCGATGCGAGTATTCCGACCGACGACTCAACAAGCCTAAGGCCTATTTGGGTGAAGTTGTGGTTGGGGCCCGTATGCCGACCTCCATCTGTAAAGAGGAGGGGTGGGGGCTGCCATATCGACCCTCAGCAAGGATACTATTCTAAGGTCTAAGAAAGAGCAATGTCCAGAGGATCCCCCGCACCTTATCCCTCTAAGGGAGTTCTCTCGGTAGAGTTGTGTCCATGAGAGCGCGACTCCTAGCAACGTAGGGAGTGGGGATGGGGGTCCGCTGCTGATAAAAAAAAAATCGTCCGGAGACGACTCAAACGAAAGGTCAATAAGCGCGTTTGGAGGCGACGCTCTATGCACTAAAGGCCGCTCACTTTACGCCGTAACAACATCATAAAAAAATAAAAAATTGCATGGGAAGTAGATACTATGCCCCTCGCCTCCCCCCATAACGCCTTGGAGATTAAGGGAAAGATCTAATAGAAAAATTCCATAATGAGATCATTTATTTTGAGAGATTCGGCTGGCATATTCGAGCTAAGATTTGTCTTGAAAAGATGAACCGCCATAATGGTCAGTTTGTCCTGGGGCTTTAAACCATAGAAGATGGTGCCGGCATAGTTACCGCAGCAAGGTGTTCCATGTATCCTTACTTATGGCTCTTGGAGGAAGGTTACGCTCTCTCGCCCATATTGTCCCAGTCACTCACAAGCTAGATTGAGAATATCAGCGACCAGCTTTCGTCTTTTCAATGGGAGTTATATATATATATATATAATTTTTGTAGCCTATCTAGCGACTAGCACTTGGGCACAAGCCGCCGCACTCACAACAGCCTAGCACTAGGCTACTTTAAAATAAGAATATGCAAAAAAACAACAATAACAAGGGAAAATGGCAACAAGGAGGAAGTAAGATCGGTGGGAGGTCCGCCTCCCTCCCGGCGCAGGAACGTGCGAACTACAAAGAAAAGAACAAAAAAAAAGTTAAATAAAAGGGGGAAGGACGGCTCCCCAACCCCAAAGTCTATAAGTCCACCAGTCAATGTGCACGAACTCGTACCGAGTACAAGGGACAGGCAGTAGCGACCGCGCCCATCCCGGTACCAGGACAGCTGGGACATTCAACAAGAATGTGCCGCATAGTCTAGGGGAAAACGCAGTCATCACAGTAGAGCGCTGGCGAGCGCTCCATCAAATGGCGGTGCGTCCCGCGAGTGTGTCCAATTCGGAGACGACAGAAAGCAACCTGAAGCCTGCGCGTTAATTTTTTTTTTTTTTAAGGGGCTATCTGGCGACTGCCCACTTAGGCATAAGTCGCCGTAAACAAACAGCCTAGTTCTAGGCTACTTTAAAAAAATTCGAACAGGAAACAATAAAAAGAAATAAAAACAATAACAAAAACAACTAAACCTAGTTAAATGAAAGGGAGAAGGCCAGCCTCGCCCTAATAGTCAACAAGTCCACCAGTCAATGTGCACGCACTCGTTCCGAGTACAAAGGACAGGCGGTAGCGACCCCGCCCATCCCGGTACCGGGACAGGTAACGTGCGCGAAGATCACCCAGACTGGGACATTCGACAAAAATATGCCGAACAGTTTGGGGGACGACGCAGTCGTTGCAATCGGGCGCAGGCGAGCGCTCCATCAAATAGCGATGCGTCACACGAGTGTGTCCGATTCGGAGACGACAGAAAGAAACCTGAAGCCGCCGAGGCATTGGGGGATAGGTCCATGGGAACAGTCGCGGAGCAATAGCACGCAACTTTAAGTTCCCTTCGACCGTCTCCCATCTTCTTTGCCAAGCAGTCCGAAGAGCTGCCCGTATTCCTGCCATGTAGTCGGTGTGAGGAAGAGCGAAACGCTGGTCCGGTCGCAGAGTCCTCGCGGACTCTTTGGCGCCCTCATCGGCACGCTCATTCCCCGCAATTCCTACATGTCCAGGAACCCAGCAGAAGATAATCTCGACATCCACCCGGCTCGCCAAAACCGTGGCGTCACGGATATCGCGAACCAGGAGATGCAGAGATTACAATGCCCCGAGAGCACTCAGGGCGCATGGGAGTCGCTATAGATCATAATCCGGTCTCCAAACCGGGCACGTCGCGTAATCTCCCGTACCGAGTGGTGTATTGCCACCAGCTCGGCCGTGAAGACAGACGCAGCGCCTGGTAGAGCCCCGCTGACTTCAAACAGAGGGGATACGGCGTGAAAGCCGACTCCCTCTTGGGACTTGGAGCCATCCGTATACACTGGCACGGTTCCAGCGTGACACGATGTGTGCTCCAAAAAGGTCGAACGCAATATTCACGGCGCCGTACAAGCTTTGGGACCAGAGGCGTAGCGACAAATAGCCCAATGTGGTGCCCACCAGAGTGGCGTCCTGGGCAGAACCAGGGGCGCCACCGGCCCGAGAGCTATATCTACCTCTCGAAGGAGTTTCCTGGCCCTAAACCCCTTTGGGTTTAGGGTATGACTGGCGTCTCTCGGCGACATAGGCACCATCGAGATCAGCTGCGGATGCAGTGAGAGCTGTTGGAGACTGAGGGAGGCGCCGGGCTCGTGCGTACAGGCGAGTGATGCACTGTACGCGGCGCAGAGCGAGTGGCATCTTCCCAGCATCGACCAACAGGCTCTCAATGGAGAAAGTGCGGAAGGCACCGGTCGCAAGGCGAAGGCCGGTGTGGTGGATCGAATCCACCTTCCGCAATAAACGTTCGACTGCGGATGCATAAAACTCGCATCCGTAGTCGAGCTTTGAACGAACAAAGGATCGATAAAAAAGTAGGGCAGTAGCCCTATCAGCGCCCCAAGCGCTGAACGTCACGGAACGGAGAATGTCAATGGCGCGGGTACAAGAGACCCTAAGGCTGCGAATATAAGCCTCCCAGGTGAGGCGTCGGTCGAATACAAGACCAAGGAAACGGTGCGACTCAACCATATCCAGGCGCACCCCATTAAGAAACAAATCTGGGTCGGGGTGAAGCCGTGGATGGCGGCAGAAGTGCACCACCTTAGTCTTGCGCTTCGGCATAGCGAGAGACACGGCTCAATGCCTGTTGGAGTCGACGCTCCAGAGTTGGCATCTGAGCCGCGCCAAAAGAGATCGAAAGGTCGTCCACGTAGAGCGTAGCGAGAACATCTTCCGACAGCACCGAGGTGATGCCATTGATGCTCAGGGAAAAGAGTGTGACACTGAGGACACTTCCCTGCGGGACACCCTCTTCCTGCTCCTTTGGGCCTGAGAGGGCTCCCCCCACCCGTACGCGGAATCGACGATCTCGCAAAAATTCAGATATAAACATTGGGAGGCGTCCCTCGCCCCTATCGTGTGGAGAGTCTCCATGATACCGTATCGCCATGCGGTATCATAGGCCTTCTCCAGATCGAAAAACACCGTGGCGTAATGCTGTCTACGAAGGAAAGCCTCGCAGACGGCATTTACCAGTCGGAGCAGAGCATCCGACGTGGAGTGGAACTTGCGGAAGCCGCACTGTGCGGAAGACAGATGGCCTCCGCTGTCCAGGAAAAAGGCTAATCTAACATTTACCAATTTCTCCATCAACTTGCACACGCAAGAGGTTAGAGAGATTGGGCGGAAACCGGTCGGAGTAGAGTGATCTCTTCCCGGTTTGCGAAAGGCGAGCACAGTAGCGATTCACCAGAAGTCTGGGAGAAGACCTTCCACCCAGATCCTGTTGAACAAATCTAACAGAAAGGCCATGTCTCGCTCACCCAGGTGTCGAAGCATGGCGTACGGGACATCGTCCGGACCATGGGCGGTGTCCGCGCACGAAACGAGAGTGGAACGCAACTCACTCACAGTAAACTTGTCGTTGAAGGGTTCTCCGCCTATGAAGGAAAAGTCCAGCCGGCGGCCTTCCGCGACATAACGACGTGCATTGAATGCTGGCGGAGCAGCTTCATGGCTAGAGAATGCGGAAAATCGGTCGCTAAGGATTCCACCACGGACGCGGGGTCCGAGATTGCGGTCCCATTCTCCTGGAGAACGGGAGGGGATCCTGCGAGAACTTGCCCCGAATCCTTTTGACTCGCTTCTACACCTCAGCTAAAGGGGTCTTCCCGTTAAGTGAAGACACGTATGCCCGCCAAGAAGAGCGGCGGGGGTGCTTCGAAATATACCGGAACCTAGCCCTAGCCCGACGAAATTCAGCGACAGTGAAATCTTTCGGGCGGCGCTTATAGCGCATGTAGGCATAACGCTTCTGTTTGAGGGCCGTCTCACACTCGGCCGACCACCATGGGAGTGGTCGGCGTGCAAAACGGCCAGACGTCCTAGGAATAGTAGTCAGGCCCACAGCGATGAGGTTGCCGGAGAAGAACTCAACGGCCTCATCTACCGACCTAAACTCCTCGACTGAGATAGAGAATTCAGTCATTTCCTGAAATGCAGGCCACCGCGCCCGCGCCAAGCACCACCGAGGTGGTCTCTCAGGCGGCAGTTGCCCTGAAAATGATATTTGAATGGGAAAGTGATCACTACCATGGAGGTCATCGACCACCCCACAATCAAAATCAGGCTGTGCATCCGAAGAGCACAAAGATAGGTCAAGGCAAGAAAATGAAGCGGTTCTCGGACAGTGATGCGTAAACTAATCCACGTTTAGGACACCCATCTCAAGCTCTTCGATCAGATCGGCAAGGACTTGTCCCCTAGGTTTTATGGAGTAATCTCCCCAGAGAGGATGCCTGCCGTTCAGATCTCCAAGCAAGAGATAGGGCCTCAGCAACCGTGCCACGACGCGGCGGAAGTCCCCCGCGTCGAAGTCAGCTGACGGTGGAATGTACGCAGAAATGATAGTATACCTCCTATCCAGGTGAAGCTGCACAGCCACTGCCTGAAAGGAGGTATCTAAAGAGAAAGGAAGAACGGAGACATCATGCCGAGTGTAAACCGCGCATCCCCCAGCCCGGCCAACCCGCGGTGGTGGGGTCGCAAGACCCTTATACCCCGGGAGGGCAGGTAGGGGGCACGCGCCTAGCATGGTCTCCTGCAAAAAGATAGCTAACGGGGAATGGGACGAGACGAGCCTCCGCAGCTCCTCCCAGTTGGCCCGGAGTCCACGGCAATTCCATTGAAGGAATATGCCCTCCAGGCCTAGCTCGGAGGAGACGCGGGGGCCCTCCTCGAACTGAAGACCCTCACGGGAATGGCCGTACGATTACTGGGGGCAGAACCCCGGGCGCTGTTGGTCGGACAAAGCGCTGTCGCCTTCGAGGACTCATTGGGGGAGGTTGGGCTAGCCATGCGAGTCTTTTCCTCCCTCCAACTCGAAACCTCAGGCGGGCGTTGCGCCCACGATCCTCTTTTCTCGGAACCGCCGTCTCCGAGCCACTCGCTCCACCTCGGGGCGTGGGCGAAGGAGCCGAAGCTCCTTTGTTGCTCTCCTCCTTTTGGGGGACAGCCTTAGGAACCCCCGAAGATGGCCTAGCGACCATCTTCAGGGGTGTTGCCTCCTGTGAGTCTAACGACTCAGTGGAGGCGCGTGGCCGTTTCGCCTTACGGGAAACGGTCACGCTGGGGGAAAAGGAGGGAGCCCTGGTTTTAGCCGGGGTTGGGTATGAACCCTTTTTGTCGACAGCTTTACCAGGGAAGTGCCCAGGTTGGGTATAGCCCGCAGAAGGGCTCCGAATGGGCACGGAAACAACCGTGCTCGTTGGCCTGGATGGGACAGGAGCAGAGGGTGCCTTTCTAACTATTGAGGCATATGACGCCAAGGCAGAGCCGGGCGCGCCAGGACCAAGTCCTTAGCCTCGCGGAATGAGAGTCGATCCTGGGCCTGAACGGCCAGGATATCTTTCTCAAGGAGATATGCACCACAACGCTTCGAAGAAGCGGGGTGCGGCTCTCCGCAATTGACAAACTTGGCCACACACGATTTGGACTTATCGTGTGCGACCTTGGAGAAATTTACACATACTTCGGGTGACCCCGACTTTGCACGTCTACATGAGTGATTCGTATGGCCGAAGCGGTGACAGTAATAGCACCGCCGCGGAAGTAGCACGAATGCCTTCACGCGGTAGCGGTACCAACCGACACGCACCGACTCAGGGAGCTTGTCACAGTCGAACGTGACGAAGAGTGTAGGGGTGGGTCTCGAGGCCCCTCCCTGTTTTCTCATCACACGTTCGACCTTGACCGCCCCATGGTCGGCCAGCTCTAGGGCGATGTCCTCAATGGAGTAGTCAACGAGTTCCCTCGCATAAACTACTCCTTTCACAAAGTTCATGGTAGAGTGCGGCGTCTCACTCACCGGGGTGCCATGAAGTGTCCAAAGAGCACTTATCTTGGCCGCCTCGGCGGGATTCGCCGCATTCGCCGCATTCGCCAGAAGGCTCCCGTCCGAGAAACAGGTCACCTTCGGCTCTCTACCAATTGCACTAGCTAATCCTCTCCTCTGATGCCTCATGTTTTCCTTGGACAACATGGTGCCATTAGTGGAGCGAATAACGAGGAAGCGCTTGAAGCCAGCGGGCTCGAAAACGCGAGGTAACCTCTGAATGAGGGGCCCCGATGTCATCGAGGCTCCACCCTGTGCACTTTTGGTCTTAGTCAGGGGCTCCGCAACCGGGGGGCAGAGGGGTCGGATGTGCCGGTCTTGGCTTGGTCGCTTGCCAAAGTGGCAGCAGACCCATCCGTCCACACAGCCCCCGCGGATGGAGAGGATCCCGAGTCTTCTTAGTCTTTTTCGTCCTTTTCTTTTTTGGAAAGGAGGGCGGGGAATGAACCCGCTTCTCACCTCCGCCGGTAGAAGCCCCCAGGCCAGATGGACCGGCCTCAGCCAGGTCCTTCTGCGAAATGGAGAAGGTCCTGGTGGTCGCAGGGGCATCATCCGGAGTAGATCCCTTCCCTCCTTGTACTGCCTCAGAATCCCCAGCCGTTTGAGGAGGACCTTGCATAGGGGCGGATACGGGTTCGGTGCTTGGCGCCGAGCCCGGATTCCCCCGCATGGAAGGCCCTACCGTCTGAGGCTGAGTTTCCTCAAGGACCATGTCTATCACAGGAGGGCCTCCAGTTGGCCATCCCCTCCCAGGACATCGCAGGTCCCCTTGGCAGCGTCATGAGTCTTTTCGTCGCGAGGCACAAGCCTTGACCCCGGCAAGGTTTAGTATTCTTGCCAGCAGGTCTTTTGAGGGAAGCGACCGAAGGGGCCTGGCTTCCCTCCCCCCCCTTTAGGGGGTTTGCCCTACCAAGCCGCTTACACGAGGGGCGGTCGGAAATGGGCTGCCTGCTGGCTTTCTTGGCAGTCCCCTTAGAAAGAAAAGGAGGGACTGCCGCTGGGAATAGGGAGGTGCCAGAAAACACCTCCAGAGAAGGGGGTGAGGGGAGTCCCCTTCACCCGTTGGCGTAGGAGAGGAGTAAGCCTCCTCTCCGGTTAAAGAAATATGGAGGGTTCCCTGCGCAAGCACAGGGGGAGGGACCTCCATTTATCTGGTGGAGCTGCACGAGGGCGGCTCCGTCGATGAGCAAGGGGGAATTAGGGGGATATTGTTTTTTTTATCATCATTGGACATGGTGACCCTATTTATGCTATGGGACGCAATAGCTCATCACCTCTCGCAGTTGCCCGCACTGCAAGAGGTGCTTACAAGCCCGGCAGAGACAGGCGCCGCCATTTGGGACCACCCCTCCCGCCTGGTGGCCGGGCAGTTCATCGGCATGGCGGCTCCACCTTGGACACGGCGTAAAAATATATAGATTGTGAAGAGGAGAGGAAAAAGGATGTGAGGAAGGTATGGGTGAGGATGAAGCAGGTTGTTAAAAACCAACCACCCCAGACCGGAGCTCAGGGGTTAGGGAACATTGTCCCCTCCCCCTCAGTCCCGATCCGGGACGGTTGACTGAGAAGAAGGTCAGCATCTACCCTGTGAAATTAGAGGCTGACCAGAGAAAGTAATGGGAGGGATTGTATAAGCAAGAAAACAAGTGTTTTGAAGGAAGAAGAGGCTAAGCTGGGGTCAGACGGGGTGCTGAGTCCCGTCACCACGGCTGCCAGGATGGCAAATCACCGCGCCCCTTACGGGGGAAGCCTGCGCGGCATTGGGGGTAGGTCCATGGGAATAGTCGCGGCGTATTGGAACGCAACTTTAAGTTTCCTTCGACCGTCCCCCATCTTCTTTACCAAGAAGCCCGAAGAGCTGCCAAGCAGTCGGTGTGAAGATCGAAACGCTGGTCCGGTCGCCGAGTCCTAGCAGACTATTTGGCGCCCTCATTCCCCGCAATTCCTACATGTCCACGAACCCAGCAGAAGAAAATCTCATCATACCCCCGGCTTGCCAAAACCATGGCGTCACGGATATGTCGACCAGGGTAGAGGACATTCCAATGCCCCGCAAGCAGTTAGGGCGCTTTGTGAGTTGCTATAAATCACAATCCAGTCTCCGAACCAGGCACGTCGCGTAATCTCCCGTACCGAGTGGTGTATTGCCACCAACTCGGCCGTGAAGACAAGAGGTAGCGCCTGGCAGAGCCCCTGATGACCTCAAACAGAGAGGATACGGCGCGGAAGCCGACCCCCTATTGGGACTTGGAACCATCTGTATACACTGGAACGGTTCCAGCGTGACACGAGGTGTGCTCCAAAAAGGTCGAACGCAATACTCCCGGTGCTGACGTCCTGGGCAGAACCAGTGGCGTCACCGGCTCGAGATCTAAACCTAGCTCTTGAAGGAGTTTCATAGCCGTAAACCCAAAGGGCTTAGGGTATTACTGGCGTCTCTCAGCAGCATAGGAGCGGCGAAACCAGTTGTTGATGCAGTGAAAGCTGTTGGCAACTGATGGAAGCGCCCGGCTCGCGCGTACAGGCGAATAATGTACTGTGAACGATATAGAACGAGTTGCATCTCCACAGCATCGACTAGTAGGCTCTCAATGGGGAAAGTGTGGAAGGCACCGGTCGCCAGGAGAAGGCCGGTATGGTTGATCGAGTCCACCTTCCGCAATACATGTCGAGCTGCGGATGCACAAAACTCGCATCCGTAGTCGAGCTTCCAACGAACAAAGGATCGATAAAAAAGTAAGGCAGTAGCCCTATCAGCGCCCCAAGCGCTGAACGTCATGGAACGAAGAATATCCATTGCAAGGTACAAGAGACCCTAAGGCTGCGAATATGAGCCTCCCAGGTGAGGTGTCGGTTAAATACAAGACCAAAGAAACGGTGCGATTCAACCACTGCCAGGCGTACCCCACTGAGGAACAAGTCTGGGTCAGGGTGGAGCCGTGGATGGCGGCAGAAGTGCACCACCTTAGCCTTGGCCAAGGAAAACCGAAAATGCAAGCTGCGGCATAGCGAGAGACGCGGCTCAATGCCTGTTGAAGTCGACGCTCCAGAGATAGCATCTGGGCAGCTCCAAAAGAGATCAAAAGGTCGACCACGTATAGCGTAGCGAGAACATCTTCCGACAGAACCGAGGTGATGCCGTTGATGCTCAGGGCAAAGCGTGTGATACTGAGGACACTTTCCTGCCTGACAACCTCTTCCTGCTCCGGATAGAGCCCACCCAACCCGTACGCGGAATCTCGCAAAAATTCATATATGAAGACTGGGAGGCGTCGCCTCGCACCCATTGTGTAGATAGTCTCCATGATACCGTATCGCCATGCGGTATCATAGGACTTGTCCAGATTGAAAAAACAACGTGGCGTATTGCTGTCTACATAGGAAAGCCTCGCAGACGGTATTTTTTCAGTCGGAGCAAAGCATCCGATGTGGAATGGAACTTGCGAAAGCACCACCGTGCAGAAAACAGATGGCCTCCACTGTCCAGAAAAAAGGCTAATCTAGCCTTTGCCAATTTCTCCATCAACTTGCACACGCAAGAGGTTAGATAGATTGGGCGGAAACAAGCCGGATTAGAGTGATCTCTCTCCGGGTTGCGAAAGTCAAGCACAGTAGCGATTCACCAGGAATCCGGGAGGAGGCCCTCCACCAAGATCTCGTTGAACAAATCTAACAGAAAGTACATGCCTCGCTCACCCAGGTGTCTAAGCATGGCGTACGGGACATGCCTTCTGCGAGGCCTTCTTTCATAATAGCACTACGCTATGGTGTTTTTCGATCTGGAGAAGGCCTATGATACCGTATGGCAATAGGGTATCATGGGGTCTCTCCACATGATGGGGGTGAGGGGAGGCCTCCCAATGTTTATATCTGAATTTTTGCGAGATCGTTGATTGCACGTACGGGTGGGGGAAAGCCCTTTCCGGCCGAATCGAGCAGAAAGAGGGTCTCCCGCAGGAAAGTGGAGTGGAACTTGCAGGAGATGCACAGTGCAGAGGACAGATGGCCTGCGCTGTCCAGAAAAATAGCTAATCTAACATTTACCAATTTCTCCATCAACTTGCAGACGCAGGTTAGAGATATTGGGCAGAAACCGGCCGGAGTATTGCGATCTCTACCCGGTTTGCGAGCAGATTATCGATTCGCCAGGAGTCTGGGAGGATACCCTCTATTCAGATCCTGTGAACAATCAAACAGAAAGGCCATGCCTCGCTCACCAAGGTGTCCAAGCATGGTGTACGGTACATCGTCTGGACCAAGAACAGTGTCCGCGCACGAAGCGAGAACGGAACGTAACTTACTCGAAGGAAAGAGAAGGCGGCGGCCTTCCGCGACATCACGACGGGCATTGGATGCTGGCAGAGCTGCATCTCAGCTAGAGAATGCGGAGGATTCCGTTATGGACGCGGGGTCCGAGATTGCAGTCCCATTCTCCTGGAGAAGGGAAGGGAGATCCTGCAAGAACTTGCCCCAAATCCTTTTGACTCGCTTTCACACCTCTGCTAGAGGGGTCTTCTCGTTAAGTGAAGAAACGATGCCCGCCAAGATGAGTGGCGGGCGTGCATCGAAATATACCGGAACCTAGCCCTAGCTCAACGAAATTCATCGACAGTGAAGTCGTTCGGGCGGCGTTTATAGCGCATATAGGCATAATGCTTCTGTTTGATGGCCGTCTCACACTCTGCTGACCATCACAAGAGTGGTCAGCGTGCAAAACGGCCAGATGTTCTAGGAATAGTAAAGCCCGCGGCAATGAGTTTGGCGGAAAAGAACTCAACGGCCTCATCTACCGACCTAAACTCCTCAAATGAGATAGAGAAATCAGTTATTTCCAGAAATAAAAACCACTGCACCAAGAACCACAGGGGAGGGCTATAGGGCGGCAGGGACCCAGAAAATGACATTTGAATGGGAAAGTAACCACCCCCACCCAAAATCAGAGTGTGCATCCGGAGAGCACACCGATAGATCGACTTTATCCAGCTCGTTAATCAAGTCGGCAATGACTAGAACCCTGTGATTAATAAAATAGTCTCCCCAGAGGGGGTGTCTACAGTTCACATGTCCGAGCAAGAGAAAGGGCCTCCGTAACCGTGCCACGAAGCGGCGGAACTCCCCAGCGTCGAAGTCTCCTGACGGTGGAATATACCTGGAAATAACAGTATACCTTCTATCCAGGTGCAGGTGCACAGAGACTGCCTGAAAGGTGTCTAAAGCAAAGAGAAGAACAAAGACATCATGCCGGATGTAAATTGGGCATCCTCCTACCTGGCCTCCATCCCGTGGTGGCGGGGGCGTAAAAGCCTTATACCCCGGGAGGGTAGGCAGGCGGCACGCATCCGCAGCTCAGTGGCAATTCCATTGAAGGATTATGCCTTCCAGGACTAGCTCAGAGGAGATGCGGGGACCCTCTTCGAAGAGAACCTCACGGGTATGGCCGTAGGCTTCCCGGAGGCAGAACTCCGGGCGCAGTTGGCCGGACAATGCGCTAAAGGCGGCATCGCCTACGAGGGTTTATCGGGAGAGAGCTCGCCATGCGAGTCTTTTCCTCCCTCCGCCTCGAAAATTTAGGCAGGCGGGGGTCCCTCCTTTGGAGGATCCATCTTCCCCAAGTCACACAGCCTACCACTGGGTGTGGACAAAGGAGCCGAAGCTACTTTGGTGCTGTCCTAGTTTCGGGGGCAGTTTTAGTGAGCCCTGGAAGATGGCCTCACGACCAACTTCAGGGGTGTTGCCTCCTGTGAGTCTAACGACTCGGTGGAGTGCGGCCGTTTCGCCTTACGGGGAAACGGTCACGCTGGGGGGGAGAAGGGAAGCCCTGGTTTTATCTGTGGCTGGGTCTGAACCAGCTTCTCCTCTCCGCCGGATGGAGCCCTTAGGCCAGATGGACCGTCCTTAGCTGGGAGAGGAAATCCCTCCACTCCTTGTCAGGCGTCGAGGACCCGAGCTGTCTGAGGAGGAGCTTGCATAGGGGCGGATCCGGGTCCTGTGCTTGGCACCGAACCCGGTTATGACCAAATGGAAGATCCTACTGTCTGGGGCTGGGACACCTCAAAGACCATGTCCATCTCAAGGAGGGGGCATAGATGTGGCCATCCCACTCCAAGACATCACATCCCATTTGAGAAACCTTTTTTTTTCTTTTCTTGGGCAGGCGAACCGGCATCCGTCGGGAAAGGAAAGGGGACTGGGATACTGACCCCTTGCAGGCTGGTAGCGAATGCACGCTGGACATTAGGGGGCACAGGCCGGCACGCCCTACCATCCCTTGGCCTCTTAAGGGGGTTGGCCCTGTTGAGATGCACCCACCATGAGTGGGAGCAGCTCAACAGGGCAAATTTTGGGCCGCCTGTGTGCTTTCTTAGCAGTCCCCTGTAAAAGAAGGGTAAAGACTGCCGCTGGAAAGAGACAGTCGTCCAAGGGCAACTCCAGAGAATGGGGTGGGGGGAGTAACTTACACTCATAGACTTAGGAGAGGACTAAGCGTCCTCTCCAGTCAAAGAGTTTTGGAGGGTCCCTGCAAAAGCCCAGTGGGTGGGTGGGGGACCTATTTTTTTCAGTGGAGCTGCCCTGAGTATTATTTTCATTATTAAATTTATTCATGGGCATGGTCACCCTATAGTGCCACAGGATGCAAATGCTCATCACCCAATACAGTAGGTCACTCTACAGGGTTAGCAGAACCTGCTGCTGCCATTTTAGGCCACTCCTCTCGCCTAGTGACCTGTTAGCCCATCGGCATGGCGGCTCCACCTTAGGCACAGTGTAAAATTGATAGATCTTGAAAGAAAGAGGAGTCTGTGAGGAAGGTGTGGGTGGGGATGAAGCAGGTTGTTAAAAACCCACCACCCAAACCAAAGTTCAGGGGTGATGGAACATGGTCCCCCAATCCGGGATAGTTGGGTGAGAGGAAGATGGTTGTCATCTACCCTGTGAAATTAGAGGCTGACCAGAGAAAGTTGTGGGGGAGGTTGCGGGAAAGTGAGGAAGGAGGAGGATATGGAGACAAGGTGTCAGAAAGAAGAGGCCGAGCTGGCGCTGTGGTGGAGCGAATGTGAGTGTGTGTAAAAGGGCCATTCTCCCACCCCTTTTCTCAGTACCCTATCCCTTCCTCTGTAAAAATGTGTGTGTGTCTGAGTGGGAATGGGTTTGTTGTTTTTTGTTTATTTTATGTATAAAAATGATTACCATGTTTTTTTTTCTTTCTTTCCAGGTGCCATATTCTGGAAAGATAGGACTTAGTTTCGTATATCCTTATATTACTAACAAAGCGTTATATCCTGGAAAGCTATATATTATTGTTAATAAATAAAGGCCAATAGTATAGCTTAATGAAGGAGGGCTTATAATAGCCACGCAAGCTTTTTAAGGTCATTATCTTCCATCAAGCGCTGAGGCGCCACACTTGTTGTAAGTCCTAGGCATTTTGCTCGCTCGAGTGGCAGGTGGCTGGACATCTCCCCATCCTCTTTGTACCAAGTGAGGCCTTGTTTGTTATTTATATATTGACTGTTGTAGTCAGGATTTTTGGGGTTGTTTGATTTTTTATGTTTCTTAGGATCGATTAATAGTATTCATATATATAGGATTTTCTTTTGTATTTTTTTGGTGAAAAATAAGGAGATCTCCAATATAATCGCCCCTCTCTATTGTAGATATTTTGTGCATATGTACCCATATTTTTTTTGTAAATATTGTATTTTTTTGTTAGTAAAGGACTGTACATACAATCCGTTTCATTCTCCTTCGATTTCTCACGTCCGGATTAGTGTAGGGAGCGGGTTGGATCGATTGGGGTTAGTCTAAATTTTTTCGGGCCGCTAAATTTGGCGCCCGAATAGGGACGTGAGACTTCGAAACCGGGAGCGTGACGGGATTGCATTGCAGTCCATACCCAATTAGCGTGACAAGTAGTTTGATTGATTTTTCCCTCCTCCTATCTTTTTACTAACTTGGGAACAATGGCTGTAGCGGAAACATTGAATGAAGAAGTAGTGCGATTGAGACTGGAGTTGAGAAAGAAAGAAGAGGAGTGTGAAATGTTGCGGGGAATGATGGAGGGAATGGAAAATAAAATAAAAGGGATGAATAAAAAGACTGATAGGATGAAGAAGGAAATGGGAGACCGACAGGATCAGACGGACCGACGGATGCAGGACCTGTATAACATGATGACAGGGGCTGGATCAGCCCCAGGACCTACAACCTTGACCTCTGCTCTTACTGAAGGGACTCCGCTAAAAGGAATGGATGGCAGTAGGATTGAGTCTAAAGAAGATACGGTGAGTGGTAGGAAGGACGGAGAATGGAAGAGTGTTGAACGCAAGAGAAGGAAGAGTGGTGCAAAGGGGAAGGATAGGAAGGTAAGAGGCAAGAGTGTGGACTCATTGTACTCGGATGAAGGAGAGAGTGATGGTATGATTGGAATGAGTGAGACTGAGAGTAGCTCTTCGGAGAGTGAAGTGAATGTGGGGAAAGGTATTTTGATAAGGGAAGTGTCAAAGATAGATCGATTTAGGTTACATGGTGGGAAAAGTATGGAAGAATTCTTCGGGGAATTTGAGCGTTATTGTAAGCTCAAGTACCCGGAGAATAAGGGATACTGGATGAATGTTTTGGGGGAATGTTTGGAGGGAAAAGTATTGGAGTTTTTCCGTGTGATCACAAGTGTGGGGGAGCCAAAGTATGATGTAGTGAAGAAGAAATTGATTGGGTAGGTGAAACGAATGAAAGAGAGTGTGAAGTATAAAAGGGTGAATGAATTTGAGAAGGCTCGAATGGGAAAGAGTGAAAGTGTGAATATGTATGCACATAGGCTTGAGAGTATGGCAAGAACGAGGTATGGTGATGATGATGTAAATGAATGTAAACCACTCATGAGGAAGTTTTTGGACACGATCCCGCGAAAGGTGACTGAATGGCTGAGTGGAAAGAGAAAGGAGAGAGTGAGACTGACAGGTGAACGGTTGATGTGGGAGGATGTGTTGGAACTGTTAGAAGATGGACGATTTGATGATGAAAGTGATCTAGAAGAGGATGGATGGTACAGTGTGAATGTTGGAGGTAAGAAGCCCAGGAGCTTTCATCCACCCCAGCAGTTTGTCAGCTACAGGGATGCCCTGAAGGCTGCACCAGCTGGAGTGATGTCAAACTTCCTGGGCTGGCAGAATGGATGGGCAAATGGAGGGTGGTCGAATGGAAGGGGGCAGATGAATTTCAAGTGTGGGAACGGATATATGAGAGAGAAGCCGAGGTATGTCCCAGCAAACGAGAGACCGAATGGTGGGAGAAAGATTGTGGAATGTCGTCGATGTGGAAGGAAAGGTCATATGTTGGCAGAATGTAGGTGGACATCTGGTGCATGTTTTGGGTGTGGTAAGAAAGGGCATATGATAAAGGATTGCCAGGAAAGTGTGAAAGAGTGCTTCGAGTGTAAAGAAATAGGCCATTTGAAGAAAGATTGTGAGGTTGAATGGTGGAGCAACTGGTGGGGAAAGTATGAAATATGCATGTGGTAATTGTGGAAAGGCTGGTCATTATGCAAGGATGTGTCGTGACCAGAGGAATGTATGTAGCTATTGTGCGATGGAAGGACATTCAAGTGAAAAGTGTTGGATTAGACTGAGAGCGCAAGGTGTGAATGGAAAGTCTGAAGCGGGAAACTGAATCGTAAGAGGGTACCTGCTGAAGTATCCTCTGGGTGCATGAGTGTGAGTAATGTGTTGGTAAGTCTGTCTAGTGTGAAAGTGCTGTCTGGTAGGAAGTATGAGTGTCTGAGTGTGAAGGTGGAATTGAATGGAATTGAGTGTTTGGCTTTAATAGATTCTGGATGCAAGGCGAGCTTGGTGTATAAAGATGTGTATGACAAGGTTAGCGAGAAAGCCCTCCTGTCTGAGTGCAAGGGTAGTTTGGTAGGTATTGGTAATAGGAGAGTGCCTGTGATTGGAATGATAAGGTCAGCTGTTCGAATGCATGGTATGATGATGAATGAATGTGAATTTTCTGTGATTGATAAGGTGAGTAGTGAGTATGGTGTGATTTTGGGGTATGATTTTATGAAAATGAATCGTATGGTTGTGCATCCTGCGAGTGATCAGATTGAGAGAAAGATTGGTAAAAATGGGGTGTATAAGTTGTATGTAGGGAAAGATGGTAGCGTTTTGAGGAGTGTGTTTACTGGTATTGAGGTGACTGCTATGGAGAATGTAAGGCTTTTGAAGGGTGTCTGTTAGAGTGAGTTAGAGTAAGGATGTTAGTTTGAATGTGAGTGAGAACACTGTGATATTGGATGAAAAGGATGCGTGTTATAAGGTAAGGCGTGTTGCTTGTGTGTTTGATGGCTTGATGAGAATGAATGATCCTTTTGTATGTGTGCAGGCGGACCCCAATGTGAAAGGGCAGGTGATGGGAATCCAAGTCAGAGATGTACTGGGCCACCTCTCCACTGTCAATGAGGTAGGTATGGATGATAGTACGGATATCAGGGTGAATGTTGCGAATGAAAAGACATGCGAATGGATGTATAATGAGGTGAAGGATATGGTGAAATTGGATGGATGTTTGACTGAGTATGAAAGGGAGGATGTGTATCGAATGATATTTGAGCGAAAGGGAGCCCTCAGTAAGGGTGATCTGGATTTCGGGGTTGCAAAGCTCCCGGAATTCAAGATTGTCCTGAAAGAGGACTCCCCAATCTATCAGCGGCCGAGGCATTTCCCACGTCCGGTTGCTGATGAGATTGAGGAGCAGTGTTTGGAATTGGAGCAATTGGGGGTGATTGAAGAGAGCGAGAGTGCATGGAATAGTCCAATTGTACCTGTACGTAAGCCGGATGGAAGATTGCGTCTGTGTGTGGATTATCGAAAGGTGAATGAAAGGACTGTGAAAGAAAGGTTTCCGATGTGTGTGGTATCTGAGTGTGTGTATAGTATGCATAGGATGGAGTGGTTTACGAAGCTGGATCTGGTACGGGGGGATTACCAGATGCCCATTGCTGAGGAGAGCCGGCCAGTAACTGCCTTCTCTTCCTCAAAGAGGCATTACCAGTTCCGGAACCTCAGCTTTGGGTTGGCTAATGCTCCCAGAGCCTTCCAGCGGGCAATGAATGTTGTGTTGAGTAAGTTTGCGAGTAAGAATGTGATTGCGTTTATAGATGATATTTTGATTATGACTGAGACTTTTGAGGAGCATATGAGATTGGTGAATGATGTGTTGAGAACGTTGGAGAGTGTTGGTGTGAAGGTGAAAGTGGCGAAGTGTGAATGGTTTGCGGAAAGAAGTGGAATTCCTTGGGCATATGGTGAGTGAGAATGGGTTGCAAAAATCACCGAAGTATGTTGAGAAGGTGCGAATGTTTCCTAAACCGGTGACTGCAAAGCAACTGAAGTCGTTTTTGGGTTTGATTGAGTTTCAGCGAAAGTTTATACGTGATTGTTCTGGTGTGAGTAAGCCTCTGACTGAGTAGATGGGCAAGAAAGGTAGTACGGTTGTTAAGTGGAATGATAAGATGAATGAGGCGTATGAGAGACTGAAAGAGGCAGCGGCTGAAGATGTTGAATTGGCTTACCCAGATTATAGTGTAAATGCTAAAATGCTTGAACTGTATACAGATGCGAGTGGGTATTGTATGGGAGGTTTTCTGATGCAAGAGCAGCGTTTGAATGGAGAGAATGTCAGGCGAATAATTGGGTATGTATCCAAGGCTATGAATGTTGCAGAACGAAAGTATTCCACTGTGGAACGAGAGCTGGCTGCGATAAGATATTGTTTGAAAGTGTTGCGTCCATTTTTGTATGGTGTGAGGTTTGTGATAAAAACCGATCATCAACCTCTTGTGTATCTGTAGCGTATGAAGTGGGCTGATAGTAGGATTGCAAGGACTTTGGAAGATTTGAGTGAATTTGACTATGTGATTGAATATGTGCCTGGTGAACGGAATGGAGTGGCTGATTTGATGTCAAGGTATCCTGGTACGAATGATGAAAATGTGTGTGGACTGAGTGATCCTGAGTATTTGCCGAAAGGGATTATGAATGGAAAAGAGAGTAAGGGTGGTGGTGATTCCTTGTTTGAGAGTGTATGGAATGGTTTGCAAGATTTAAAGAGCGATGGAGTAGACGTGAGAGTGCCCGATAGTGTGGATGATTTAAGGAAGGAGGTAATGAATGAAGTGTGTAGGAAGCCTGAAAGCATTGGTATGGCAAAGGTGCGGAACTTCATGAAAGAATTGAGAGCGATGTGTATGCAAGGGGTCCCGCCATTTCAGGAAGTGTTGATTGTAGTGAGTCGTTTGTATGGAGTGATTGTTTATGTGCACTTTGGTGGTGAGAGGCCGATTGTGTACAAGGATGAGAAGATGAAGGATTTGAATCCTAATGTGGTACATCTGCAATGTTTGAGCGGTGTGCACTACAATTGGGTGATTGAAAATTTTTCATATATAAGAGAGAAGAATGATTGTCTGGATGAAGATGAGCGTGTGGTGAGTGATGATATGGGAGTTAATGACAGTGTGGATATCAGTGCTGATGTTGGTGTGCTTGTTCCTTCGGTGTATTGCGAACATGGTGGACCTGATATGATGGAAGCGAGAGTGAAAGTTGGTGAAAGGTTGTTCTGTGGTTTGATTGATACTGGAGCGCAGGTGTCTTTAGTGAATGAGAGGATTCTGAGTAAGTATGATGAGTTTAAATGTTGCGAGCATAAACCTGTGAAGTTACGGATAAGTGGATTAGGGAATGGCTTGATAGTGGCATGGGAACAGGTTAGTCTGAAAGTAAGTTTGGGTAATGGTGTGAATGTGAAGCATGACTTTGTGATTCTGAAGGATGAGCAAATGCCGTGTTGTTTCTTGCTTGGTGTAGACTTTATGAGATTGAATGATTTGTCTTTGGATGCTGATAGGGATTGTCTTATGAAAGGTGAATGTGAGGTGATGAAGTTGAATGAGTGTGCAAAGAATGTTGTCAAATTTTGTGGCATGATTGAGTTGGTCATGGATGATGAGAATGAGATTTTAAGTGATGATGATATTCTAGAGATGCAAGAGATGTGTCCTTTTGTTAGTGAGTTGAAGAGGTGTGTAATGATGCGTGTTGATTTGAATGAATGGCCAGAGTGTTTAAGTGATTTAAAAAGGTATGCTAAGGATTTTGTTGTTTGTATGGATGTTGTATATTTTGTGAGGCATGTGAAGGGTGGTGATGATATGTATGTACCTGTGA
This sequence comes from Ceratothoa steindachneri, assembly GCA_963969495.1. Classification (NCBI taxonomy): domain Eukaryota; kingdom Metazoa; phylum Arthropoda; class Malacostraca; order Isopoda; family Cymothoidae; genus Ceratothoa; species Ceratothoa steindachneri. The sequence continues at coordinate 28,906,648 of OZ018334.1, forward strand.
TGTCCTTAGTTTGTATGATTGGTCTGGTGAAGGTTGTGCATGATAATTATGGGCATATGGGTAAGTTTAAGCTGTGGGAGTGTATGAAGGAGCGTGTGTTCCACCCGTTTCTGAGAACTGTTGTGAATGATGTTGCAACTACGTGTGAAAGGTGTCAGAAGCGAAAGGTGCAAGGTGTGCAAGTGAAACCACCGATGTTGAAAGTTGATGCGAAAGAACCGCTTGAATTGGTAGTGATTGATTGTGTGTCTTTGCCGCATACGAGTGCTGGGAATGTTGGTATGGTTGTGATGGTTGATCATAAAAGTAAGTTTGTGTATGCAGCGCCTGTGAGAGATAAAAGGAGTGTGACTGTTGCGCGTGTGGTTGAGCAGTTGTTTTTTCCTATGTGTGTATGGAAGCCTAGAAGATGTCTGAGTGATAATGGGCCTGAATTTGTAGGGGAAGTGTTTGAGCAAATGTTGAGAGAGAATGGTGTGGAGCATGTGAGAACAACTCCGTATGTACCGTCTTCAAATGGATTGGCTGAACGGACTATAAGAACCTTGTGTGAGATGTTGAGAATGATGAGTACTGACAGTGAATGACTGGGATGTGTGTCTGGGAAGAGTGTTGTGGGCGTATAATTCAACTGTGCATAGTGCAACTGGAATGTCCCCATGTCAGTTTGTGATGAATTTTGAAAGGCGAGTGAAAGATAGGTTTCGTTTGAGTGAAAGTCAGCAGAGTGTATGGCGTGAGGCGCATGAAAGGTTCCGTTCATTTGAATTAGGTACAAAAGTATTGAAGGTGAAAGAAGTGAAGGGTAGGTTGAATGTATCAAAGATGAGTGAGAAGTTTGATGGACCTTATAGAGTTGTGAGAGTTTGGGAAAATGGAGTGACGTATGTTTTGGAGAGTTTGAATGATGGTATGACTGAGAGAGTGCGGGCTCATCAGAGTCAGTTAAGGAGATGGAGAGAACCTCCTGACTACCTGGTGAGCCATCCGGTGTATAGACTGTGTAGAGAGAGAGGTAAAGTGCATGATGATGAGATTGAATGTGATAGTATGGATCTGTCTGGAAAAGAGCTAGTCTTAGTCTCGAGGAGTAGAAAGCGTACAAAGAAGAGTGAAAGGAAGAATGCAAGTACAAATGAAAGTAAGTCTGAGCAGAGTGTTTCTGGTATGGGGGATCTTGAAAGGGAGATTGAGTTTTTGCGTAAACAGGTGAGTGATTTGGCTGGTATAAGTAGACGAGTGAGTGAGCTGCCTGTGCCTGATTTTGGGAACAGTATGAATGATAGTGTATTTGGGCAGAACGAACCTAGCGTGGCTGATTTTTCAGGTTTTACGAATGGTAATAGTAGGGATGAGTTTGATGTAGTGAATGATGAAGTGGCTGATTTTTCAGGTTTCTGGTGGGAACCAGTCGAAGGGGTTTCTGGTATGCCTGTTGAGAATACAGGGAATGTGAGTGACCTGTCTGTTTCGCAAGAATGTACCTTGAGTTGGATGAGAGCTGTGAGTGAGGAGCTGATGAATGGGGGTATGAAGAGTGAAGGTTCTGAACGGAAGAGTATGAAAGAATTCTGTTGTGAGATGGGAGAACTGGTAATGAGGGCTAAGAGTATGGTTGATGAGATGATCAATAGTGATGATGAGACTGACAGGACGACTGATGAACAACCCCGACTAATTGCTACGCGTAGCCAGGGACCAGTAGAAGAGTGTGAATGGGTGCAGAAGGGTGCGATTGAGCACAAGTGGTACCGTGAAGAGTGATTGAAGGGGTTTTATGAGTGACTGGTCGAATGGCTTAAGGAAGGAGGGGTGTGGTGGAGCGAATGTGAGTGTGTGTAAAAGGGCCATTCTCTCACCCCTTTTCTCAGTACCCTATCCCTTCCTCTGTAAAAATGTGTGTGTGTCTGAGTGGGAATGGGTTTGTTGTTTTTTGTTAATTTTATGTATAAAAATGATTACCATGTTTTTTTTTCTTTCTTTCCAGGCGCCATATTCTGGAAAGATAGGACTTAGTTTCGTATATCCTTATATTACAAACAAAGCGTTATATCCTGGAAAGCTATATATTATTGTTAATAAATAAAGGCCAATAGTATAGCTTAATGAAGGAGGGCTTATAATAGCCACGCAAGCTTTTTAAGGTCATTATCTTCCATCAAGCGCTGAGGCGCCACACTTGTTGTAAGTCCTAGGCATTTTGCTCACTCGAGTGGCAGGTGGCTGGACATCTCCCCATCCTCTTTGTACCAAGTGAGGCCTTGTTTGTTATTTATATATTGACTGTTGTAGTCAGGATTTTTTTGGTTGTTTGATTTTTTATGTTTCTTAGGATCGATTAATAGTATTCATATATATAGGATTTTCTTTTTGTATTTTTTTTGGTGAAAAATTAGGAGATCTCGAATATAATCACCCCTCTCTATTGTAGATATTTTGTGCATATTTACCCATATTTTTTTGTAAATATTGTATTTTTTTGTTAGTAAAGGACTGTACATACAATCCGTTTCATTCTCCTTCGATTTCTCAGGCCCGGATTAGTGTAGGGAGCGGGTTGGATCGATTGGGGTTAGTCTAAATTTTTTTGGCCCGCTACAGCGCCGGGCGGGGTGCTGAGTCTCATCAGCACAGTGGCCACGAAGGCAAATCGCCGCGGCACTTATGGGGTGCCCAGAGGTCAGTAAGGTGCTGAATATAGACTAGGTGTAAATGATACAAGATATAAAGCCACAGTTGCTGCAGAGAAAGTAAACAGCTGCTGGCACTGTGATTGGCATAACTGTAGGCACTAGGGCCATGAAGATATATTGTCCCTCCGGTTACATGGTGAAACGGTTTACATTTGTTTCCCACACTGCAGACAAGCTTGATAAGAAGCAAATTTCTCACTCTTATCTCTGATGGGGAAGTATTGTCTGATGCAAGGAGGCAATTGTAACAAGAGATTTTTCCCATTGTGAGCTTATTTTTAATTAAATTCCCACCCGTGGAAAATTAACGGCTGGCAAGATACAGTGAAATATAGGGAGGTGAGATCTGTTCATCTTCTGCAACAGATTCGCCATGAAGGTAAGGCATTTTTAGACTCATCTCTCAATGTTGATCGGTGTTAGGCCAGGGAATATTCTTAAACACCCTTCATTATACATCTTGGGATGACAACAGATATAGTGAATTAAGGAATACACAATGTGGCTTAAGCATAATTAGTGTGAAAAGCAGTGCTTTAACTCTTCTCCTAGTCTAATGTGGATTGGCTGTGGACAGAAACATTGATTGGTTATAGTTGCAAATGTGAATTGTATGTGGTATAAAGGGGGTATTGTCTAAGAGTCACAGGCATTGATTGGCCATTGTCTTATGTGTGGAATGGCCCTAGTCACCAGCATTGATGGGCCATGACTGCCAACATAGAATGGCCATGGTTACAGAGATCTAATAGCCCTGGTCATCGACAAAGATTGGAACTTATGGTGAGTATCTCATTTATGGGTAGTCCTTAACTAATAAATTCATTATAACATGCTGTATTTTAAAAAGACGTCTCTTCTCTAACAGCTCTTCATTTTGGCCGTGTTCCTAGCATCTCTTAGCCTGTCCTCAGGTTGTAATTACGAGTCCATTATCGGCACGTGGAACTTCTATGAAACAACAAGATTGAACACCCGAGATGAGGATTGCAGCACTCTCGGAGAAATAGTTTATACCAAACAGTTCACATTTATGTTTCCAAATTCCGTCACTGATGAACTAAATAATGTCGGTAATTGGACCATCATAGGCCTCTCAGGATTCGAGGTGGGTTAAATAAGCAGGTTTGGGGAGATGGTCAGGGATAAGCAATTTAGGCCATTATGATATAGTAGTTTATGTTATATTTATTGGTAATTCCTATATAATGCAGGTCCGCATTTGACATTTGGGGAGGTGGGATGCAGTTTTTGTAGCTATTTATAATTTTGATTTGCAGAATTCAAAAATATTACAGGAGCTCTCGCTAGCCTTGTTGATACAGCCCTGAAGTTTCTAATCTAGTTAGATCCCAGCAGGCACAGACAGATAAGATTTCCACAGGTTCACACACATACCCACATTCTCTCCTGTTTCGGAGTCTTGCCTATGTCACATGCCTTATGGAGTCACTCATATCCTCATACACCTGATGCGGAACAAGTGATTACCAATGGCCACCAAATTGGTTAGCTTATCACTGGTTAGTGTCAAAAATACCCAATACCACCCGGACTGAAAGCCTGAACCACTTCGTGGTTCTTTCACGCTTGCCATAGAATGTGACTATGATCTTTGTGTCAATTTCATTATTCAACCATGGGATCTCATCAAAGATGCGAGGCACAGATGGCGCAACTCATATAAAATATTACTAGTTTCCTCAATCAGTCCTACTTTTTTATTAATATCAAATTGAAGGGGAAGCTAAAATAACGTGATGAATTAGCACATACAGGGTGTTTGGGCTAGATTTTATGCAAACAATTTGGTGTATCTGTGAACAGTCAGTGGCATTGGATAAGATACAAGAGTAAAGTTTTAGTTGAGAAAAAGTCAGCTGATATGGAGAACTGGACGTCATCTTAATATTGGAAAAAGAGTTACCTGCATGATGATGATTCGCACCGGGTATTAAAATGTCAACATCATGACTGCTGCTCAATGTTGTGTGAACACTGTAAAAGCTGTAAGGTGTCGTATGGCAGATGCCGTAGCCAGCAGAAAGGAACACAGCAGGTATTCTGAGTGCAGGCACAGGCCAGAATTCATCCAATAATTTCAGGATAAGGTGATGGAAGACCTGAGCAAGGGAATCCTGGCTTTGGCGAGAGAGATGGGTGCTGGGGTAACCACCATGAATGAGAACCTTCACTACCACTTGTACAAGGGCATAAGGGCAAATTATGACAGCCAAGGCCAAGGAAAACTGCTTGATGAAGTCAAAGAAACTCCTGAACAAGCTGAAGCATCCTGTTGAGCAAGAGACGATCTGGTTCTTCTCAGAAGAAAAGAACTTCTGTCAGGACCAGTTGCAAAACGTGTGTGACAACATTTGGCTTGTCTATAATCCATGCGACATTCCACTTATCATGAAGACCAAGTTCCTCCAAACTGTGATGGTCTGTGTGTGCATCTCCAGTGAAGGTGACACCATGCTGCCCACACATCTTTGAGCAGGGTCTTAGGCTCAATTCACAAGTTATACAACCTCTATTGGTGAACAAATATTTTCCCAAATCCGACCTGCAGTTGTTTTCTAATCTTCAAATATTAATATCCAAATTTTTTATCACAAAATTTTATTTAAAAAGCTAAATCATATCCCCAAAGCACACTTTCTTTCAAAGCTATCATCTTTGTTGGTTTGTTTTGCACTAACTCTAGTCGAGAGGATTGAGGTCGGGCAACTATGTTTGCCCAACCTCGACCACTCTTGCATGGTCTTGGCTGTGTAGGTCGGGGCACCTTCTTGCTGAAAGATGTAGCATGTCTTCTTTGTGATGTTTCTCACCCATAGCTTGACTTCCATGGCCAAGATGTCCCTGTAGTCAGCTGCAGTGAGCCTGCAACCAACCACAAACTAAATCAACGGAATCTTTTCGCCATTCGAAGCCAAGACATCGAGCATCATCACAAAGGCCAGGTGCTAGTACATTCACATGCGGTAGGCCTCAGAGACATCCTGGCCAAAGCTAACCACACAGTAGTTCTGAGTGTTGATGACCGGATCGAGAGTGAAGGCTTTATTCATCAGAAAAAAAAAGAGAATTCAATTGCCATGACTCTTAAAGTCATGGAGAAGGCGACGTTGTTCCCACATAGGGTCAGTGAGCAGAAAACAGAGGCCTTTCCACCCACCTCAAGCTCTTGCCACCCAACTCTTTGACATGCCTGGATACTGTGGTTACTGACATTTTCTTATTGGCGAGCACAGCCATTTTTAACTTCAGAGCCATTTCAAAGGCCTTTAAAACAGACAAACGGTTGACAACCTGAGGTCTGCCTGTACGGAGTCGATCTTTGATGTCCTCCTCTTTCTTGAGCCTCTCCTTGACTCTGTGAATGATCATTCGGCTCACATTGAACCGCTTATCAATGTCAGACTTGTTGTGGCCCACAGGAAGGAAAGCAGAGATCTTGATTCTTTTCATTTCCATCTCGACACACCTACACACAATGGAAAAGATGTTTTAATGGCACATGCTGGAAAAGTAGCACTTTAAGTTTGTCTGATAGAACTTTTTCTATCCACACGTAAAACTCTTGAAAGATAAAAACAAGTTCAACAGCCCTAAGTCACATGATCTCATTTATTCTGACCTATGACCTTACGACCTTCAAAAACACTGAAAAGTAAAATGGTTACCCTACAATCGACCTACCAACTAACAGAGGAACTCGTCCCGTGCATGTGACTAAAAATGGAGTGTAACAGAACTTTTCAAAACCCGGCATTTCTTCAGGGTCCCTTGCCCAACCCTTTCATACTTTATCTTTGCTAGATTTGGTATAAATTTTATAATAACTAAAGAATTTTCTATGATATTTTTTGCCATTTAGAGATTATTCAATTGGTGATACCATTTTCTTTTTTTATAATCCTAATCATATTTAGCCCATTTCTAATTAATCTACATATAATGATTTAAATTTTCAACACTATTTTCTACCTGTAAATTCTGGTATGCCCTTTTCTTCTCAGAAATTTGCAAGCTATCTACAGATTCATCATAATGGTTTACTACCTTTCTTCCTAATGGTCCTCGGCTTAAATTAATACATGCTTGAAAGTATTCCACATCTTATAAGAAAATGTGAAGGACATTTTATAAACCTGGTTCCAATATAGGTCTTGCTGGCCACTCGCAGCTACATGAAACAAGGGAATTTGGTGTAGCCACCTCATTAATCTAGTCCAATAGAGATGCCCTGTAAAAAACTGATAGTTCAATAAAGTTAATGATTTCACTGTTGAGTATCATATCAAAATACATACCCTAATTATAAATTAGTTAATTTTAATAAAGAATACATAAATTATAAAAGGATAGGAGAAAATAACTCTCTTAGAAATGATGCAGACCTGTGTAATTAGTTTAGAAATTATTCTTCTAAAGCCGCTAGGTAACATGCAGTTTTGTAAGCAATTTTAATATGTGTTCATCCTATTTTTGTGTTTTTATTGTGTTTATATTCTTATCTTATTTTCATTTACTTCCAACCTGAATTCTTAGGCCCAAATCTTCCCTTTTCCTTTCATGTAAGAAAGAAACCATGTTAACATTTTCCAGTGCCAAAAAAACAACTACTAAAATCAATTCAACTTGATCTTTAGGTGAACATCAACCAGGTCTTATTATGCCAATTTCAATTATTAGAACTGTGGAAAAACTAACAATGGTTGGTCCAGAGACATAACCGTGAGAAATTGGTCTTGCTATTATGGTGAAAAAAATGGCACTGTAAGTAGCTTTCTTTTACTTTAAAATGTTATTTCCACCCCTGGCATGAATTAATATTAGACAATAAATCATTAAAAAGTCCTAGATAATTCATAATTTTGAGGGTTGACTTCAGGAAACCATCATGAAAGGAACATAGTCTCAGTGTCATCATAGGTATTCACTCCAAATAGAATATGAAGAAAGTCTCAGTATTTTTATTTGAAGGTGTGTGTATGGGAAGGGTGTAATATTATTCAGTGGCCAAAACTCGCACCTACGCAATGTAGTCTTTGAATTCAAATAAATATCATATGGCACTGCACGCTATCTGAGTGATTTTCTTTCCCTGGTGAAGCTTAGAATCAATGAGTTAGTGAGATACAACATAGCAAAAACAGATTTCATTTATTCAAGACAATGTTTGTTTTGATGTGCCCTTATATACGTAAATGTACAAGCATGAGTTTGTATATTCTTACTAGAAAAAATCAAGTCCAGTATTCAGTTTCATAACTCCGCCTCCCTTCACCTATAACCCATGTGCCAATATTTACCTTGTTTTGATTGACTTTAAACATGAAGAGATTCAAATTAACTAGGGAATCAATCTTTTTAGAAACCTAGGTGAATATCAACTGCACTTTATAATTTTACCCCCTAGAGCACTGAATCTATCATCGCCAAGCCAACAATTAGAACAGTACCATCAGGAAAATTTGTTAATGACCACAACCTCATCAACAAAATTAATGCTGCCAAACTGTCATGGAGGGCCACAGCTTATCATAGCAATGAAAAGTATGCGAAGTGAATACTTACAATATATAGATTATTATTAATATAATTATTAAGTTTTTATTCACTCAATTAGGTAGTTTGGATGGATAGATGTATATTGAAAGTGAGATCCAGTAGGGTTGTTTGGAAATGATGCTTAGGTTAATGATTTCAAAAGCTGTTAATTATACTTTTTGCATCAACACCACTAGCGAATGATAGTCTATGTAAAGTTGAGATGGAATGGGGAGCAGTTATTGAATGGCAGAGCTGTGTGAATTGAGCACATTCCCATCGCTGGGAAGCAGATAAGCTGTTGCCCAGCCAGCTGTTCTTGGCCATGGGGTGTCCTGCTTAAGTGTATCTATTTACACTTCTCTTTACTTTTTCGATGCACAGAGGTTTGAGGCTCATGGCTCTCATTCATATATGTTTGACAGCTATATATATAGTAGTATTTAAGCGGGAGTAAAATCAATCATTTTCGCATTCTTTCTTTCAACCTCTATGCAAAACATTAAGTAGGGGCATGTTAAAACAAAAAATAACTGAAATTTTATAACTACAGTAAACCCTTGATATAACGAACTATATGGGGCAGGGGGTCGTTCGTTAAACCTGATGGTCATTAAAAGCGATGGAAATAATGATGGTTCGTTTGATAATCTGTATATGTAAATATGTATATAAAGACTGTATTGCATGCATATATAATATGTATGTAATTACTAATATTACTAATAAAGTTAAGTGGACTACATTGGATTTAACGAACTTCGGTTCGTTAAACCTGATGGAGTTCGGCCAGGAAATTGGGTTTGTTATATCCAAAATTCATTATATTGAGAGTTTACTGTATTGATAAAATATGCATACTTACATAATTTGGGCATTGAAGTTGGTCTTCCCGCATGACAGATACACAAGAGAAGAAATGATGAGACGAGATGGAGGACCTAACACCCGTGGTCTACTCCCCAAACCAACAACTGCCTCGGCTGAGCAGAAAGCCATGGCTGCAATGTTGCCAGATAACTTTGACTGGCGAGATTTGGATGGAGCCAATTATATGTCCCCCGTTCGAGACCAGGGAGGCTGTGGTTCCTGTTATATTTTTGCTTCTCTGGGATCCATCGAAGCTCAAATCAGAATTGAGAGCAAAAACCAACGCCAGGACATCTTTTCTCCTCAAGTAGGTGCTATTAGTTGAATAAAAGTGTACAAGGTGAAAAAATCCCAACTTACCGAGATACACTCTGTAGATAACCATTAATGAACTTGGAGGTGAAAAAGAATATCTAGAGAGATTAAAAAATGAAGTGGGTCAATTCCAAAAACTAATAGCCATGATATCATGATTGACAATATCTTCCTAGCTTAAGATGGTGTCTTCTTGCCCCAAAACATAATACTTTGAAGGGATTTAGCACATTAATAACATCGATGGAAGAGAAGAGGAGGGGGGAGAGAAATAGAGAAGAACTAAAAAACAGTACTGCCCTGGACTGCACTGCACTACTAAGTTTCAGGGATAAAGAACAACAAAAAATCAAACTTCATAACACCTCAAAAAACTACAAATAGAAGAAAACCCCAGATGCCTTCACAGACAAATTATTTCAAATTCATTCTTTTCCTGAAGGTCTAACCCCCCCCCCCCATACCTCCATCCATAATTAACATCTTCATATTCACACCTTACTCTAATTTCTTTAATGGAAGTTTTCTGCCAACCTATGTAATGAAGACACGGTTTTGTCCAGGATGTTATTGAATGCTCTTATCTGGGCGGTGGCTGCAACGGAGGATGGCCTTACCTCATCGGTGGCCGTTATGCAGAGGAACAAGGGATTGTCGCAGAGTCCTGCAACCCCTATAAAGGAGTGGTAAGTCATAGTTATCTTCCAACAATGTATACTCGGTAGGTAATTAAGTAAACTTTACATCCTCTAGGATGACAAATGGGGATGGGAGTTTGGGTGACAGACATTACTGCAAAGAAGTAGTCAAGCTGTTCCATAGAGATAAAATTATACCGTTTGCCTCCATTATTATTAAAGAAAAGATAGTTAAGTTAATTATGATATCCGTCCATTTTCCTTTGTGAAGAGATCCCGTCCAGATAGTGAAATATGAATAAAGATCAGAATAGAAATCAGTAACAAGAGCCTAGGAAGCAGGAGCAAGGTCCTCCCCTCCTACTGGATAATATTGTAAATGCAGGATCTGACACAATCCTATGCATGCATTTTGTGGGTGGGCTTTGACAGATGCGCATGACCTTTGATAGGCCTTTGTGGCTTTTGTCATCTGTGAAACTGTTAGGTTATGTTAATGCAATTTATATAAAGATCAGAATGACAATAACTGGCAAGTCTGCAAAAACACTACATTTTGCTACCACCAATGAGTAGGAAACCCTTCGTTACCTATCAGAAGGTTCCACATTTTATGTCTTTAGAGTGTGTACATAAAGCCCTTCACAATACTTCAAGCCAGATGAGAGGTGTTGTGTGTGTGAATGATAGAAAAGGAAGGGGGAAGGGGGCAGTGTTATAATTGGCGATGTGTGTGAATAATGCTAGACATGGCCCAAAATGTATGCGTAAATTGCACCGCCCAGGTGATGCTAACACCCTGCAGGTATTAAAATTGTTTGGCATACACTCCTACCTGGAATCCAACCTATACCTTGTCATTAGAAATCCAATGCTTTGGAAACTCGGCATTCCATGATGACATTGTCATTCGCATATGGTGTGGGACACCCACTCCTGATAATTGGGTGTCTTCGTACCAACTGGGTTGAAGAGGGGGTTTGAATCATGGTGTTGGGTAAGGTGTGAACCAGGTTCCCCACTTCTTAAAAAAAAAAGGCTGCAGTGGAGTAATACAACCGCATCTGCCCATTGCCAGGATGCAGCCTGCAGTACGAATTCACTTGTCCTCGAACCTACGTGAGTGAGTATGAGTACATCGGTGGCTATTATGGAGGTTGTAATGAAGAAGAAATGATGATCAACCTCGTCACCAAAGGTACTTTTGTTACACTTATTAATGTGTATAATGACTTAAAATACTATTCAAATGGGATCTACCAGCACACTACATCTGCAAGAGTTGGATTCGATCCATACGAGGTAAATGAATTTCAGAGTTAGTTAATTATTACTCTAATTAGTTTATTATTCTAAATTTTATGAAGTAGGGCAGATAGAGCATACAAGTGTAGTGGTTTGGAGGTGTATGTATAGTAGATGGGAGATAAAGCACAAAACATTTTCTTTAACTCTCTTTTAGTGGGTTTTCCTATGGGGGACTTGAATTCATTGTGGGAGGGGGGGTTCAGGGAGAGTTGTGCGTCCTTACATACTCATACTCAGACTAGTTTGTTTGGATGTTGTGAAGAGTGTGTTGGAAGTAAGGCGAGTATAAGGACGAAAAGATGGAGAGGGGGAATGATTTAACATATTAAGGGGTGTAAGGCAAAGTTGTGTGATGCCTTCAAATTTGTTTAATATCTTTATGGGTGAAATACTGAGAGAATTGTGTGAATGAAGGATGTGAGATTGAGGAGGAATGGCAACGTGTGTCTTCTATCTATGTAGGTATATGTTAATCTGCAGATGATCGTGGCTGAGAGTGGAGATTTGGAAATGGTGATAAAATTTTTGCCAGGGTGTGTAAGAGTGTAACAAAGCACTGGGACCTACCAAAATGTCAACTAGACACTAGCGAGGTACAGATGCCAAACATTGTACCTAACAACCACTATCTACACTGCATCCAAATAATCCGATCCAGAAAAAGTAAATCAAAGGCAAACAAGTAGAGGTTGTAAATAAACTTGGTTCTAGTTCAAACACTCTTTCCAATTTTTGTTTGAAGGAGAATTTAATTAGTGGTATTTTAATTAATGAAAGGAGTATTATTAACAAGTTTCATGATTTGGAGAGTTTGGTGTATGACAAGAAGCCGCACATTATCCTGATAACAGAGTCATGGGCAACAGTCAATATTAATGATTCTGAAATTAATCTTAAAGGCTATGACTTATTCAGAAATGACAGAACAAATCAAAGAGGAGGAGGATGCTTAATATATTGTATGGTATGGATGAAGGCAAGATTAGTTAACAAGTGTGGAAGTTGAAAATGTTTGGTGCAAGTTTAATTTTATAGTAGGTGAAATTCTGATTGGTGTTTGTTATTCGGCACCAGCTTCTACTAAGGTAAAAGAAAAGGAACTATACACTAACATTGAAAATGCCTGCAACTCCAATGATTTGGTTGTGATTTGTGGTGACTTCAATCATGGAAACATCAATTGGAGTACACTTCAGGGAGGAATAGATGACAAATCCCTAATATAACTGGTGAACAACTTCCTAACTCAACACATCACAGAACCCACGAGAGGTGATAGGATATTGGATCTAATAATAAGCTCAGACCCCAACCTGATAGATTCAGCATTTGTTTCACCGCCATTGGTCTCAAGTGACCACAACATAATAGACTTTAGCCTGAATGTCCAAATTGGTGAATCTGAATGGAAAAAGGAAGTCCCCAACTACAGAGAGGCTAAAATATTCAGAATGAGGAAGGAGTTAAATAAAACCGACTGCAAGGACATAATAGAGGGTAGGTCCGGCCAGTAGGAAGTGGAGTCTTTACAGAAGTGTATCACAACCTAGTGGAAAAATATGTTCCAAAGAAAATCAGAACTGATGGTAAGCCCTTAAAGTCAGTGTGGTGGAACTACAAAATCGGAAAAGTGACCAATAAATGATGGTAGAGGAGGTATCAAGGTATGAAAAGAGGACAAGACTATTTGAAATACAAACAAGCAATTAAGTGAACCAAGAGAGAAATAGGAATTGTGAAGAGGAAATATGTGGCTTGAATTGCTAGAAACATCAAGAAAGACCCCCGAGCCTACTATCATTATGTCAGAAATAAAATGAAGGTAAAAGAAACAGTGGGACCACTTAGCAATGAAAACAACGAACTAGTCATCGATGAGAAGAAAATGGACTATATACTTAACAAACAATTTGCCCAAGTATTTACAGTGAAAACTGACTTGCACCAATGTTCAAGGCAGGAGTACAGAGGAGACGAAACACTAAACTCAATCAATCTTTTCCCGGACAGAGTCAGGACTAAATTGGAGCAACATAATCCAGAAAAAGCTCCAGGAGTTGACTCAATACACCCAGCAATATTAAAGAACTTGGCGAAGGAAGTAGCTGAACCATTCACCAATATCCTCAAAACAAGTTTGGACACAGGAGATGTTCCAGAGGACTAGAAAATTGCCAATGTAACACCCATCTACAAGAAAGGCTCCAAACGCCAGGCATCTAGATGCAACAAAAACATGCAAGTAAAACTACAATATATACCAGAAACAGACTTACATTTGCTCTTGCCCTAAAGATGCTGTGCTTTTTATAGGATTTAATTTATAATCCTTTCCTGTGTTTATTAACTGTCGGTACCGATCAGACGTGTTGTCAGCGAGCTCTCTATTCAGTGACGTTTTTTTATTTTGGATTTTTCGGTATAATATATTTAAGTTCGGCAAGATAGTTAACTTTGAGTGTTGGGCATAATACTAAAGGAATTTTTAATTATATTTTGAAAAGTTTCTCAGTATGGCTGTTGCTTTAGATGAAGTGAGTATGCCCTTTGATGTAAGCAGTATGTATGTAGTTTGTGATTTTTGTGGTGTTGAAAGAGCAAATGTATCTGAATGCCCGGTGTGTTATGTGACTAGTGCAAATGTGGCTTTAGTAGAGGAGGTGAGTCGGTTGCGTGATGAGTGCAAGATATTAAGTGAGTTGGTGAATGAAGTGAGAAGGGATGCGAATATACGCATTTAGAATGTGGCTGGGACCAGGAGGGTGGAAAATAAGCCTATACTAGGGAGTGGAGATAAAGAAGTGACTGGTGTGAATGAAGATGAATGGTGGGTAAATATGGATAGAATAGATAGGTTAGGTGTGTGAGTAAGAGGGACATGGAACCTGTTAGGTTGATTTGATGCCCTGAGAGAGGAAGAGGGATCAACACTTAAAAATTTAAAAAACAGAGGTGAAGGTTGGATGTTAGAAAATATTTTTCACCAATAGAGATTAATGGCATAGTTTGCCATCTGAGACAGTAGACAGTCCAAACTTGACTGTTTTCAAATGCAGATTAGATGATTATATGGGGGAGGGAGAGTTATTCTGGACTCATTCCTGTGGATGCAGTTTTTTATTATTGTATATTATCATTGATTTGGATTTTGACCAGTCTTGATGATGATGCTTTTTATTTTTTGACACAATCCTATGGATTGTTCAAATTGTATATTATAGATGCATGATCTGACACAATCCTATGGATGCATTTTGTGGTTGGGTTTTGACAGATGCAGTTAACCTTTGATAGGCCCTTGTATACCTCAAAGAGTTGATTTTGTTGAGATTTCTTCCTTCCATAGTTTAAAGTCTCACTCGTATATTTTTTGTTTTATATCTACTTTATTTAGATTATTAATATCCTTGATATTGATTTGCCGGCCACTTGATAGTTTTGCAAGGTCTCTAACAAATTTATGGTCATTTTCTATCATATAATCCAATATATATTTCAAAAGATCATTTCCTCCTTCCCAAATACTTACCGAATAGCAATACACACAACTAGGGAGTCCCAACTCTTGTGCGTTCCAACTCTTCAATTGCATGGCATACTTATCGTAATTAGATTTAAAGATGTTCAGATTAGCACTGTTAACAACTTCTGCTGGCAGCTCATTCCACTTCTTGATGATGAGGATGCTAAAGAAATATTTTCTGGTGTTTGTGTGTATGTGTGGAACAGCTAACTGAATTGATGACCTCTTGTAGTTAGTCCTTACCCCGATGGGGCAAAGTCGAAGAACTGTGAAGGGTTGATGTTGGTTAGGCCATGGGTCATCTTATAAACTTCAATTACTTTTAATATACATATGTTTTTCTTTTAATATCATCCTTGTCTTCATTAAAGATGATCCTATTTTTTCCCTCAAAATACAGTTTGGGGCATATTTCCGGACATGCAAGATTTTCCTATAAACACCATTCTTTATAGTTTGCAATTCCTTGACATCTGATTCATTTATATTAATTATATTCGATCCATATAGAATGGCAGGAAGGGCAACGTTCTTCCAATAGGTCTTACCAATCATCAACTTATGACAACTCTTAGGTGTAACCAGGTATACAATGTTCCGCAGTTTGTGTGCTTTTTCAATAAGAGAATAGTTGTAGTTTTTAAAATAATTTCTTGAGTCATTTATAATTACTCCTAAATATTTAATCTCATTTACAACCCTTAATGCCTGCTATATCAGTTGGTTTTTCTTTCTTATTCATAATTATTATGCTGCTCTTTGATGTATTGATTGTAAGACCACTTCCTTCACTTGCCTAAGTAAGGATGTTGATAGTATTTTTTTTTTTTAAGAGGCTATCTGGCGACTGCCCACTTGGGCATAAGTCACTGCAAACAAACAGCCTAGTTCTAGGCTACTTTAAAATAAAAATTTGAAAACAAAACAATGATAAAAAGAGATGACAATTAGGAAGCAAGCTCCGGCATTGGCGGGAGGTCCCCCTCCACCCAGCATAGAAGCGTGCGACCTAGAAAGAAAACAACAATAAAAAAACAAAACCTAGTTAAATAAAAGGGAGAAGGCCGGCCTTCCCCCAAAAGTCTATCAGTCCACCAGTCCAGGTGCTGCACTCATCCCGAGTAGAAGGGACAGGCGGTAGCGCCCCCGCCCATCCCAGGACCAGGACAGGTAATGTGCGCGAAGATCACCCAGACTGGGACATTCGACAAGAATGTGCCGAACAGTCTGGGGACGATGCAGAAGTCACAATATGGCACAGGCGAGCGCTCCATCAAATAGCGATGCATCACACGAGTATGTCCGATTCGGAGACGACAGAGAGCACGATGAAGCCGTCGCGGCATTAGGGGTTTATGTCCATGGGAACAGTCGCGGCGCAATGGCACGCAACTTTAAGTTCCCTTCGACCGTCTCCCATCTTCTTTGCCAAGCAGTCCGAAGAGCTGCCCGTATTCCTGCCATGTAGTCGGTGTGAGGAAGAGCGAAACGCTGGTCCGGTCGCAAAGTCCTCGCGGACTATTTTGTGCGCTCATTCCCCGCAATTCCTACATGTCCAGGAACCCAGCAGAAAATACTCAACATCCACACGGCTCGCCAAAACCGTGGCGCCATGGATATCGCGAACCAGGGGATGCGGAGATTCCAATGCCCCGAGAGCACTCAGGGCGCTTTGTGAGTCGCTATAGATCACAATCCGATATAGATCACATTCACCGACAGTGAAATCGTTCGGGCGGCGCTTATAGCGCATGTAGGCATAACACTTCTGTTTGAGGGCCGTCTCACACTCGGCCGACTACCATGGGAGTGGTCGGCGTGCAAAACGGCCACACGTTCTAGGAATAGTAGTCAGGCCCGCGACGATGAGGTTGCAGGAGAAGAAATCAACGGCTTCATCTACCGACCTAAACTCAACTGAGATAGAGAGTTCAGTCATTTCCCGAAATGCAGGCCACCGCGCCCGTGCCAAGCACCACAGACCTGGACTCTCAGGCGGCAGTTGCCCTGAAAATGATATTTGAATGGGAAAGTGAGCACTACCATGAAGGTCATCGACCACCCCACAATCAAAATCAGGCTGTGCATCCGAAGAGCACAAAGATAGATCAAGGCAAGAAAATGAAGCGGTTCTCGGGCAGTGATGCGAAACTCATCCACATTTAGGACACCCATCTCAAGCTCTTCGATCAAATCGGCAAGGACTTGTCCCCTGGGATTTATTGAGTAATCTACCCAGAGAGGATGCCTGTCATTCAGATCTCCAAGCAAGAGAAAGGGCCTCAGCAACCGTGCCACGGCGCAGCGGAAGTCCCCTGCATCGAAGTCAGCTGACGGTGGAATGTACGCAGAAATGATAGTATACCTCCCATCCAGGTGAAGCTGCACAGCCACTGCCTGAAAGGAGGTATCTAAAGCGAAAGGAAGAATAGAGACATCATGCCGGGTGTAAACCGCGCATCCCCCAGCCCGGCCATCTTGTGGTGGTGGGGTCGCAAGACCCTTGAGTATGTTGATAGTAGAGGTGGCATCTTTTAATGATTGTGTCAGAAGAATTCCATCATCTGCAAAGAATAAACTAGTTATATTTATTAATTCGTTTTGAAATCCAACTTTACTTTTATCAATTTCATTCATTATTATATATGTTATCAGTTTAAATAATATTGTAGAGTCCATACATCCCTGTCTTATTCCATTTATTATTGGCATTTCAATTACATTTTTATTAAAATTTATTATAGTTTTATCATCATGCTAATATCTATGATCTTGATCTGATCAAGATCATAGATATTAGCAATTATTTCTAGAATGCTTGGGTGTACGCTGACTTGCATCATGGCATGCATTAAACTACTTTGTTTAATAGGATCAAAGGCTTTATTAAAGTCAACTGAGATCACATATTGCAGTTTTTTACATTTATAACTTTCTTGAATACAGTATTGTAAAATGAGAATGTTATCCTCTATTTTTCGGACTCCTGTAAATCCTACTTGCGTTTCCTTAATAATGCTGTTGTTCTACAGAAGATATTTATCTATTTTTTCACCAATGAGACATAAGTTTTATAAGATTAGTTAATATAATATTAGTTAAGGCTATGGGTCGCAAATGTTTTGTTGTAAGTTTTTTAACTTTTGATATCATTTGGGTTCTTGACATTTTCTATGGGCAGAGCTTGCGCTTCGCTATTAAGATTAAAATTTAAAATCTAATTATAATAATTATAATAATTTTAAAAAGGAACTCTAAACTAAATTTCCCCCCCCATTTCAAAATATCATGTTGCTAAAATATGGTTATAGAGAAGATATATAAAAATAAATTTTGTGAACTTCACTATTTGTAATTCTTTTGGTTTTAAAAATTTCACAAAATTTTGATACTTATATTTATTTTTGATATTATAAAAGAATTATTAGAAATAACTTTGATAAAAAAACATAAGTCATAACCAAACTAAGATCAAATTATTATTCAAATACTAAAAAAAAACTCTTCTTAAATTATAGAGTTAGTGATGATGATGATGACTTAAAGATTTCCGGTTTAATATTACCTGGGCCTGAAGTTTTCCTACCTCTTAACTTCTGTAGGAATTTAGATACTTTTTCTTCTGTAATAGTTACTTTTTTCATAGTTACATAATTCTGGACTTCCATTACTTAATCCATATGCTCACACACTTTAATTGGCACACTTATATTCAAAATCACCATACAGTGTTCTTCAAGTTTCTCATTATAATTAAAAATATTTCCAATACATTCATCGGTATTCTTGGCTGTACATATAATAATTTTTATTTGAATTCCATATAATATTAATCTCACTGGGGTATTTTTTATATATATTTTGCCAAAATAGTTCAAATTATTTCATCTTCAATATTCTCTTCTATAATGTTTCCAATTGAATAATACAATATTATATCTTTATATTGTGATATTGCGCCATATCTTAAAAGTGTTTATATTTTCCCATAGTTTATATGATTTTCTATCTTTATTTCATTAACTAATTTTTTCTCATATTCATAGAGTGTAGTGCGGATGTGTATGAGTGAGTGTGTGTGTGTGTGTGTGTGTGTGTGTGTGTGTGTGTGTGTGTGTGTGTGTGTGTGAGAGTGAGAGAGAGAAGGAGCCCATCTGGCGAATGCCACCTTGGGCTTAAGTCGCCATACACAACACAACCTAGTATTGGACTATATTGGAAAATAAATAACAATATGTAAATAACAACATTAAAGAAGACCCGGGGCAAAAAAAATAACATGAAACAAAGCAAAAAGGAAGTGCGCTCTGGTGTCAGGGGTAGCCCCACCCCCGGTTCAAGGACATTCGACCTACAAAAAAGAAACAATAGTGAAATAAAGTGGAGGCTCCAAAAAGTCTTCTGCGTGCTGAACCCATTTCAAGTACAAGAAACAAGCAGTAGCAACCCTGCTCATCCCAGTAATGGGACAGGTAACACGGGCGAAGATCACCTAGACTGGGACATTCAACAAGAATGTGCCGAACAGTCACGAGAACAACACAGATGCCACAATAAGGCGCAGGCGAGTGCCCAGTCAAGTGGCGGTGCGTACAGCGAGTGTGTAAAATTCGGAGATGACAGAAAGCAACCTGAAGCCATCGCCGCATTGGGGGGTAGCTCCATGGGGACACTCGTGGCACAATGGCATGTAACTTTAAGTTGCCCATGACCATCTCCCATCTTCTTTGCCAAGCCGTCCCGAGGGCAGCCCTTATTCTTGACATGTAATTGGTGTGAGGATGAGCGAAATGCTGGTCTGGAGCTTTGGCTCCTTCACTCACACTCAGTGTTATGCTGGGTGGCTCGAAGACGGTGGATCATCCAAATGAGGGCCCCACCCAACTCACCTAAAGTTTGGAGATGGAGTGGTAAGCGTACAGGCATTCCCATGATGGTCTACTTTAAGGATGCAATTGTTACAAAAGTCTTATAAATAGCATACAGATCAGAAAAAAACAAAAAGAAAAAACACAAAATGGAGGAAAAAGGTCATTAATCAGGGGGTGTAATTCTAAGATTGTTGATTAAGCAGTTTAAGATGAGGTTATGAGAATGGGGTCTGCATTTCAATTGCCCATCCCACAAATTAAAATTGGGAATTTCTCCTATTTAGATTCTACTATTTTTCTTTTACGCAAATCTTTACAATTATATATGATTTGTGCCTTTGAATAGTTAATTTGGTGGTTGAAATTGCTAATATGATTAAAAATACTGGATGTGGTACTGCCTCGTCTGACATCCCCTTTATGTTCATAAATTCATTTTGTTAAGGTTCTTCCGGTCTCTCCTATGTAAAATGAGGGACAGTTTGTAGAGCCACATGGGATTAAATATACACCTACTTCATTTGGCTGATCCATGGGGCTTCGTCAAAGGGAAAGATTTAAGGATAGAAAAAGGGTATTTAAATGTGGTTAGGCCTGGGGAAATAACTTTGTTCACTCCTTTAAGGATGGGAGAAAAAGGGAGAGATAGACACTTTGTATTACTAAATTTGTTTTTATCCTTGGAACGGTAATGAATAGATTTTGCTTTAGATAAACTTTCATTGATCATGTGGGGGGATAATTTAATTCAATGAAACTGCAGGTTATATATGTAAGCTCGTCTTCTAGAAAGCAAGGGTCACATATCCAAAGCGCTCTCAAAAACATACCTGATGCAGCGGCTCACTTAATGTTAATATCACAATGAGAAAATAGATGGATATAAGAGTTAGAATGGGTTGGTTTTCAGTACACAGTGAAGCTAATTTTGTCAATGACTAACAATCTTTACATCAAGAAAGGATATACAATTATCTTTTCCCCACTCTGCTTTATAATTGATAGTGGGATGGAGGTCGTTAAGATTTTTAAGGAAATTATCACATAAGTTTAAACTATTTATAGGCTAAATTGATATGACATCATCTACATACCTATACCCTACAAAATTATGACAGGGAATCACAGAAGGGAATAATGATACTTCAAAATGCTCCATATAAAGGTTAAATAATATGGGCAATAAAGGATTTCCCATGCTAAGACCATATTTTTTATGGAAAAAACCCAATGTATTTATTTATCAGTGATATAGGTTTTTTCCATCAAAAATATGGTCATAGCATGGGTAATCCTTTATCGCCCATATTATTTAACTTTTTATGGAGCATTTCTAAGTGTCTCTCCATCCATTCTTCCATGTTATGAAAACTTTCAGTCACACCTTTCTTCACACCATGAACACTTTGTACTTAGTTCTTTCTCACTATATCAACTTTTCGCACACCCAGTATCTCTCTCATGCTCTCATTACAGATCTCTCATTCTCCTTCCACACTATAGTATCACTCACATACACCTCACTGGCACCACCATACTCCAATTCAGCTTCCAGTTCCATTCCACACTCAAACGCTTACCATTCACTAACACTCCAATTGCCCACTGAGACTTTCCTACCATTTAAACCCTTGTGGTCATAATCTGCTTCAACCGTACCACTATCATTCACACCTTACTTTTTTCTGCTTTACTTTTAACCTCCTCCTCCTCCTCATCAAGCCCTGACAAACGTTTCAATCATTTCCACATCTTGCTCACTTCCAGCCACTGAAACCAGGTCATCAGTAGCAACAGAGATAGAACTCATCCCCCACCCTTCATAATTTTCTCAGTACTTAATCTATAAAGATATTAAAAAGTTATGGCAGCTTTACACATATATTAAATACACCCTGCCCACCAGACAAGCCTGTTTTTTTTTTAATTCTAGCCACCTGGAGGGAAAGAGAAAAGCGTTGACGAGTGGTCAATCTTCCTAAGTGGCTATGACACGATCACCCCCACCTGGCGTGGGACCACCTCACTTGGATGTATTCTGCGTAAGGTTAAGTTGCAATAGAACTTCCACTTACTAGCTGTTGCATGAACCGCTAGCACAAGGGACAATGAGCAAATTCCCTCAGTATGCAACAGCCTCACTCAATCTAACCTGGTCCCATCAGGACCGTCTCACAGAAGATGCGGCCCCACTTAATTGGGGTAACATTGATGGGGCCTAGAACACAGGCTGTAGGGTCAAAGCTTTCTTTCTTAATCTCTCAAGTGGTCGGAGGGAGCAGAGAATCAATCTACTTTCAAGGAGCTCCGAACAACAGCAGCAGCAGCAACAACAACAACAACAACAACAACAACATTAAACACGGCCATCTTTCACCCTAACTCATGCCTCACTTCCACTATAAATACTCTTCACACCCTCCAAGAGTTTACTACTAGCATCACAGAACCTGCAGTACTACTAACCTATTTACATGACAATCCGCTTTCACCAGATCCATGAACCCAGCATACATTTCACATCTTTTAGGTTTAAGGTTTAAGGTAATTTAAGGTAATTTAAAAAATGACGGGTTAAAAGATTCCTCCGCCAATATGAATCAAAGACGGGGGTGTTGAGGAATAGTTAAAAGGGTCGGGAAACAGGACAACCGGAGAATGGCAAAATGACTACAATCCAATAAAAGGTGGGCAACCAATTGGTCCCCACCACAAAAACGACAGCAAGGGCTGATATGAACATCACCCGAAACAAGATGGCCTTGAGTAAGTCTCGTGTGGCCAATGCAAACTCGGCAAAGGACCACCTCCAATGACCGCATTCTATGACGGCTCGGGAGCCATGAGTGAATAGAATTGTCAATTTTGTATAGTTTGGATGATGAACAGTCATCCCATTCATTCTACCACATTTGAAAAATAAATTTTCTTATTGAAGGAAAGTAGTTCCTAAAAGGCAGAGCCGAGTTCTCAGGGGACACAGAATGTGCTGAGCGGGCCAGCCGATCAGCCCTCTCGTTGCCCAGGACCCCCACATGCCCAGGGACCCAGCAAAAAATAATTCTATATCGGGATGCATTTTGGATCAGCCAGTTGCAAATTTCTGTGACTAAGGGGTGAGACGCATTAAAAGATCTAATTGACTGTAAAGCACTTCTTGAGTCAGAAAAATTGACAAAATCACTAAAAGGTAAAATTTGGATGAGTCAACCACGGTTGAGCGGCCTGTGGTAGGTTGCCTCCGTGGGATGGTCTGTGTTGCTGCATTGTAGATAGTCGATGTAAAGTATTCTACTGCCGCGTCCACTCCATTGAAGGTCCCCAAGGATGCACTTGTGAAGGATGCCTCTCGGAAACCTTCCCAATCTGCATGCCCTCAAGTCCCACTTAAGGGGCATAGTTATATGAGGGCTAACTTGAAGGGCCGACAAGATAATAGGGAAATGGTCACTCCCATGGAGATCGTCAAGAATTGACCATCGAAATTCCGTGCAGCAATCAGGGGAATAAACAGACAGGTCAACACAGCTAAAGAAGTTCGTATGGACATGGTAAGAGGCAAAATCGCCAGTATCTAAGACACAAAGAAAGTCAGATAATAAAAGAGACTCTAAAACACTGCCTTTGGCATTTCGGTGATGTGACCCCAGTATGGGTGACGGGCGTTAAAATCTCCTAGTAATAAGAATGGGGAGGGCAACTGGTCTATAAGTTCTAAAAGGTCGGGTCTTGACAATGATAAATAAGGGGGTAAGTAAATAGAGCAAACGGTAAAAAGCTTAGTAAGAAAAACCCTCATGGCATGTAGGGGGATGGGAGAAACATGGTGGGATGATTGACCTTTCCCCATGAGAGGAGCTTCCAGCACGAGCAATAGAGTTGAAAGTGAGAAAGCCGGGTACCGCTGGAAAGGGCCGTATACCCAGTTTATTCTCCTCAAGACAAATAACAGCGGGTTGGATAGTCGTCAAAAGAATTTTGAGTTCTTCCTACTTTGGAAGAACGCCTTGCCAATTCCATTGGAAAACGGAAGATATTATGTGGGACGATTAGATACCACTGTGGATATCTTTTTCTCTTTTGTGGCTGATATTGTATTTGAGGTTCATCCCAAAGAGCTTGGGAGACGGAGAGCAGATTTTGAGGATCCTGCTTTTGCAGGAGGAGAGATCCTAGATGGAGCAGTAACTGGGGGCTTTTTTCGTGGGTTTTGGATAACCTACCGAGGCCCTTGTTTGTAATTCGGGCTCACAACCTGGCGGAAAAGGAAGATCGAGAAGGGATTTTCGGCAGGTAGATCCGGATTCGTGGGTCGAGGGTATTTTCGGTGTCTGAGGGGTTGCTCCAGCCACCATGATTGGTGAGGTTGGAATATCAACTGCTTTCATTAGATCAATGGTAGAAGGGTGAGTGGAACGGACAGGCGATCTGAGCGAGGTGTGTGGAACTGGGTGTATATCTGCCGTCGTTTGGATCAGGACGGGGCCTAAGTCCTGTGAAGGGTGGGACAGACTTAAGGGCATAGAATGTTCAGCCATAGGGGAAGAGTCCATTGAAGATTATCGTGGTTCGGCCGAGTCAGCTCCAGAGGCTGCCCGCTTATTGGTAGTCGATGACCCAGGTGAGGAATCCTTCCTCTTACCACTGGGCTTTGGGTCTCGGGACCGGGTGGATGAACCTTCACTGGTCGATGTTGAGGATTCTTTCAAATAGCGTCTGAAGTCTTCAAGTGTCTCACCCTGTGCGTCTCTCCCAGCTAGAGGTGCTGGAGAGAGGGGAGCTACATTGGTTATCTCGGTGTGAGAGCGAAGCTTCGACTGCATATTCTGAATGTTTCTGAGGCTGCGAGTAGATGTAGGATGAAGTGATTCAGGCTGGTCGGAACTCGCGTGTGATGGTCGGTTTCGTCCAGCGTCACGTAAAACGTCAGAGAAGAGCCGGCTAAATGGTGAGGTTTGTGCTCGAGCACGGTGGCGGGCCTCTCTTATATCTAGACGTAGGGAGTCGCGCAAAGCGAGCACCTCCTTTTTATATAAAAATATAGAGCAGAATTTTGACGCAGCACTGTGGGTACCTCCGCAGTTGGCACAGCGGGGTGTTTTGGGTGCATTCAGGGCCATGGTAGTCAAGAGCTACAATTCACGCAGGAGCGAGGGTGCCGACAGGCACGGCCAATATGTCCAAATTGATTGCAATTGAAGTAGCATCTAGGTAGTTCGATGTAGGGACTTACCGGGACACGAAGGTAACCAGCTTTAATATACTGTGGCAGTTCTTGTCATTCAAATGTTAAAATCAGTGTGGCGGTTGGGACTCTAGTGGAGCCTAATGTTTTAGTTACCCTGTGTACGTGTGTGAAATGTTGGGTACTAAGCTTACTCTGAAGGCAGGTTGGATCGTAGTCCTTTAGTTCGTTTGAACGGACAGCACCTTTGACAAAATTCAGACGCAGATGGGGCGAAAGTTATTGGAATTTCAGCTATCGAAGATAGATTTCGCACAAGGTTGTGTTGGAAGTGGGATGACACCTAATAACGACATCACCACCTCTTGACCACATCCGGCGGGGTTCACCACAGCGGGACTACAAAGATTCATTGATGTCAAACACATCGACTTTTGCAAGTGGGGTGTGGGATGATGAATTCATGACGAGAAAGCGAGGATAATCTAGATCTGGGTCTACTTCATTGGAGTAGGGGTCCAACAAGCGAGGGAAGGCTGAAAGGAAAGCTACGGAACGTTTGGCACGAGAACCCTTACGAGAAAGGGAGGTTTTTGGTTTATGGCTAGCCATTGCAAAAAGAAAAAAACTTCGCATTCTCCCTCGGGACTCCCCACCATGGAAGCCTACAAGGGCGCGGCACTACTGCAACTATACAATCAGTTACATCCAGTATGTCCTCTGGGAGAATGGATACGGATCCACCACACCATCTTTAGAAACCTAAAAGGCTGCCCGAGTTCTACGCACAGAGAAAAGGGGCCAATGATGGGTTTCTCCTTGGGCATTCGGTAGACGAAGGCGGTGGAGATGCCCAGCCTCTTCCACCTTAATGAAAGAACAATTCGGAATCAATCCATAAAACGAGCAAAGGTCGGGTATCCATAAGATCCACTAGATAGGTGAAGGAAGAGGGGGACATAAAGGGCAGTGAAAGAACGTAATAGGGGAGGAAAGAAAGAGAGGTATGTTAAAAGTCTTGTTGGCAGCACCATGGGACCCCTAAGGGGCCCAGAGCTGACCCCCCCTCGCCACGAGAAGGCCAGAGCCTCTCTGGGAACAACCCCTGAAGAAAAGATCCCAGAGAGGGAGGGTCACATCTTTTAATCCTAGTTGTCTTTATGCCAATACTAGATCTATGCACCCCTACCCGCTTTAAACCTACATTTCACATCCAATATCAATCCTTCAGCTATCCCTCTTTATCGGATCAGATCAGATGATGGTGTCCGGTATAGCTTGGGTATCAGCACCGGACTATCCGTATTTTATTCTTCAGTCATCTTCCTGTATTTCACCACAATTTTCCCTTATAACTCCCTTCCTCTCATTCCATAGACAATATATGTATTCCATACATTTATCTTTATCCTTCTTCTCCCCCGTAAACAACAGTATTTCACTTATTTGCTTCCTCTCTACTCCAAATCTTCTTCTTATGTCTATTAAGATAGTGCAATCCATGAAAAGTGTTCAATATTTTCTTCCAGTCCTGCATCACACATCTTACAATTTATTTTCCCATCTGTAAATCTTTTTTCTCCAGTTTAATTGAAGTGAATTAGTTCTAGCCCTGAATAACAACACTGACCTATTTATCTTTTTGAATGGTCAACTTGTATTGTTTATAAAGTGTAATTGTTTTCTCTTCTAATTCCTTCCTCTAGCAGTTATCATCATAATTATAAATTCTCCTTTCAACTTCTTCCTTGCTTATATACTTCAGTTGATCTATATTCCTTAGATCGACCTTGTTCATATAAATTTTCAGTTGTTGCATCCATCTCATACACCTAGGGTTATTCCACATATCGTCAAGAACTTCCTTCAGCAAATCACTCCCCTTGTCCTTTATATACCAGGCATAACTGATTTTTCCCTCATCTCTCTTGCTTCTACTGATGACACCCCAATATCCCCTCTGAGTGTAACATTCGGAGCATACCCAGGAGCACCCAAAATTTTTCTCCAAACTGAATTTTTGATTTTTTGTAATTCCCTTATCTCATTGGAATTCCAGACCACAGCTTCTGATCTTGTCATCACACATGGTAGCAATACTGATTTCTAAAAAGGTTTTCCTATCATAAGTCTGTTGCATGATCTTGCTATCACTGAGTAAGTTACATTGGCTAATTTCATACAAGTCTCAATTTTTGCTCCCTTATGTTCTTGAAAACAGTTGGTTTTATCATTAACTGAGATCCCTAAATATCTTATCCTTTGTACTACTTTTATGTTTTTTATACATTCTAGTTTATTCTTTTCATTAAAGATCATGCATTTACTTTGCTCTTGGCTTATTTCAAGACCACATTTTCCAGCTACATCTCCTCTAGTATGTCTAACAGCTTCTCCATGGCTTTTATTGAGTTGGTCAAAAGCAGTCCATCATAAGCAAAGAATAGTGCCGGCACATACAGTAATTCATTCTTAAAACCTATTCTTGTTTCGCATATTCATGTTATAATTTGGTTTATCACCACCACAAATAAGTGGGGGGAACCCGTACAACCTTGTTTTATACCATTGGTAACTCTGATTTCACACAGAGGTTCATTGTTCACGTACAAATTTATCATGTCACCTCTATATAGTGTTGTCACATTTCTAATCTTTTAATGCTTGTATTAAGATAGCTCTATCAATAGAGTCAAAGGCCTTGCTGAAATCAATGGTGGTTAACACCAGCTTTTCATTTTTGCTTCTTTTATGCAGTAATCAAATATAAATATTATCTTCCAGTCATACACCTTATCTACAATACCTAACCAACTAATTTCCCTGTGGGTCCTTATATCCAGTTTTCTTCCAATTAAGGTTATACATTTTACTTTCACAAGATTCCTCCATTTGTGAGGCACCGTTCAACTTTCAAATGCCTTACAAAACAACCACAAGACCCATTCCAAACACAATCACTACTGGTGCATTCTACGTGAAGTGTACACACCCTCCTGACACCTTGGTCTCAGAATCTCATGAAATTTACATTATTTGTGGGTTATGATGAATAAAGTTCACATAGTCATTGTGGTCATATTTATGGCCAGATCAATTTTTGATCAAACTGATTGACCCCAAACCTTTGAGAAGTCGTAACTTTGGCCGGAATTAAACAATCTGAACGATTTTTGTATGAAAATGTTCAGGAGGAAGAGGTCTTTCAAATGGATGGAAGAACGATGCTTCTATGGCAATTTTTGACATGATGACCTTTTTGTGAACTCTTTGACCCGGGCCAAAGTGCAACTCCGATCATCCCAATTTTTTTTCTAAAGTTACCTCTTTCTATCCTCCATAGCTCCAGAAAAAATAAAAATGGGATCTCCATGGGTTTAGAATCTATGAAATGTGACACTGAGTATACCTACTAAAAGTATTATTGACCCAGAAATTATGGTGATGTCACATACCTAAATAAGTCTTAACCATGGCATGGCCTATATACCTCTTATATAATCTTTTTGAATCAATAAATAATACATCACTGCCTATATACACCTTATATACCTACCTTATATACGTAATCTTGCCAAATGAATGTAACATGAAAAGCAGTCTTTAACTGCCTTTCATTAATCCTCAACTAATTAATGTATGTTTTTCAGATACCAGTGTCATCTATGTCTTTAATATATAAATTAAAATAATTTCAAGATATCTTCTAAACTACCTACTTAATATTAATTGTGAGATTATCTGCAGATCCTAAAATAATTTACAGGTGTGTAATTTTGTTATTTATTTTTGATAATTTTGAAATACCTAATGATTTTTATACAGCTACCTACCTACCAAATTATTATATTATGAAAAAGAGGAGAATGATTTATTACTTATTAAGCATCTAAAATGAACACCCATTAATTAATAGTGACTTTGATTGATCACATATTTTTACTATGCCAAGTTATTTCAAATGAGAGAAGGCAATTTTTACCAAATCCTTTAATTTGATCAAAACTGAATGTATCTACAGGTATGGAAGAAAGATTAAACTAAGAGTGTAATAAATCTATTCTCAGCAATGCATTATGATGTAGCCATTAGCTAACTTAATAGCTATTAGGGTTGAACCACTGGACTGAGAAAACATGAAAATAATTAAAAATAATGTTGATCTTTGAATAGGTACCTACTCTTTTCTTGTGTATTGTCAACTTCTCTGCACATTTCTGAAGAATCAAATCTTAAATAATCTTTTGTCAAATGTTTTGTATCAAATAACATTTTGTATAGGTAATAAAAATTGTAAATTTGTAATATTTGAAAGGTATTATGTTGTTAGTCTCACATTTCTGAAATGATAAAAAATAATCTCTTGTTTTATTGAATCTAAGACTGAAAAAAGGCAGGGCAGCCTAGGAAGGGGAAGAGGTTGTGTTTGGAAAGACTGAAATATGATGACCGTGTCAAGATACATCAAACTTTCTCAAAATCACTATTTACTAACAATGTCTGATGTCATTAATGGCCCCAGTTGAGCAACATGACTTAAAATACCAAATACCACCCACCTGATGCTACATAAATGCCCATGGATTCCAAACCCATTTTTATTTTTCCTGGAGCTATGGAGGATAAATAGAGCTAACTTTAGAAATTTTGGGGGGAGGATCGAAGTTGTACTTTGACAGGGTCAAAGAGTTAAAAAAAAAGGGTCATCATGGCAAAAAATGTCCTAGGAATGTCATTCTTCCACTCATTTGAAAGAGCTCTTTCTCCTGAGCATTTTGGTACCAAAATTGTTTTGATTGGTTAACTCTAGCCAAAGTTATGACCTCTCAAACCTTTTCAGTCAACCAGTTTGACCAAAAAATGACCTGACCATAAAAATTGATAGGTGATGTTATCTCACCAGACCCAACTTGCATGCAAAAAATCATCAAAATCCATGACCTAGCGTTGAGATTTTGACAAAAAGTGTAGATACTTCACGAGGAATGCCCCTACTTCCTCTTTTTCGTCAGTACTATATCATCTATGCCAACTACCTCCTGAGCTTTTAGACTTCTCACACTACTAACATACCCTCTTGCATATCTTGATACCGCATTCACTTCATCTTCTGTATACACTCACACGATACATCTCATCAAATTACTCGCTTTATGTACTTTTGAGTTCTTCATTTCTTACAAGTACCCTGCCATTCATATCCTTGATATTCACACAGCTATACTACTCTTGGGTTCTTACCTTTCTCACTTTCATCAAGGCCAACTTCTCGTTTCTATCTGGATCCTCATTCATCTTCTATTCAGTTTTCGTTATCAGAATTTGGCCACACTCTCTAGGCTTGTTGTTTATATTGAAATTCCTACAAATATGGAGGTATGTTAAGGAAACATAAAACACAAAATAACCAAAAAATATGAAAGTCACCCTCTTACCTCTATGTGCATTTCAAACAGTTTCACACGAAATTGTTAATATAGTAAACCCTCAATATAACAAACTATATGGGAGGGGGGGGGGGTCATTCATTAAAGCCGATGGTCATTAAAAGTGATGGAAGTAATGAACCAAGTTCGTTATATCCGATGGTTCATTCGTTCTATGGAGTAGTAAGTAGCACTCGTGAAGAGAGGAAGGAGGAAAAGGAAGAGAATGGCAAAATAACCTCTCCCGCACGATGTTCACAGCTGACTGAGCTGTGAACCAGTGAGTCGCAGCATGAAGTTCGGCCAGAAAATTTGGTTGGTTATATCTGAAATTCGTTATATCGAGGGTTTACTGTATGTCGATTCAACAATTATATGTCCCAATAAACATCTCATACAAACTGGAAATATAGTTTTGAAAGTTTCTAGGGGTTATTAAATAGGTAGAAGACTAGTTAGCAGGCACATTTGTGTGAATATGGCTTAAAAACAGTTCCTGTTTTCGTTCTTTGATGGTGTCATAGATCAGAGTCAGAATATTGTGATTCCGACCTATTTAGGCATCCAAGAACAAAAATGAACATCATTCTTTAGACGATGAAGATATTCTCAAGGAGATTGACGAGGCATTCAATGACCTTAATAACCACCTAATGAACGCAGATAAAGCTTGTATCATGAAATCTGAGTAGAGATCCATCTCAGCTTAAAGGTAGACACAGAATACATGAAGGATTTATAGAGAGAACTGAAATTACTATGCAAGATAAACACAGAAACGCATCAATCATCTTGATACAACAAAGTAAAGAAATCGTAGAAGAGCTCAACCAATTGATCCTCAAACAATAATCGATAGGTTGGGATGATGCGATTGAAAGCCTCAATCATGATGCATCTCCCAAAGATTTTTGGCAAAAAATCAGGCATCTCTCAAAGGATTGAATGGTAGAATGAAGAAAATAGAAATAAGAAAAAAAGAAACAAATAGAGGCAATATTCTGAAGTTATTGGGAAAATATTCAGTATAACTGAAGAAGAAAAAGATTATGATATAGTTTGAAAGCAAAATTGTAGATGAGCGAAACACACAAATACATAGGACGCACCCACACCACGAGGTGGATAGGCAGAAGTGCAGAGATAACCGAGGAAGAAACACTCTCCGCTCTTTCCACCAGAATGCCCCAGGGGTCTCCGGGCTAACAAATTAAACTTAAAAAAGGCACCAGCAAATGTCATCAAGGAATAAAAAATTTTAACACCTGTCTAAATACAGGATAGTTCACCGATGCTTTCAGGACAGCTAAAATAATATTTTTCGCTAAGCAGGAAAAAGATCCAACGAGGAGAGAGAAAGAGCTACCGGTCAATTTTGCTCTTGGAATTTGGTGGAAGCTCTTCGAGAAAATCCTCAATCAAAGACTGGTGTCTCACCTGTAGGAGAACTCCCTGTAAAGTCTGTACCAATTTGGCTTTCGGAAAAAGCGAAGTGAGGAGATGGTGAAAAATGTCATCATGGAAAAGCTTGCCTAAGCCCAAATGAAGGGGAGTTTCATGGACAGTGTATGTCGGGATATATCAAGAGCATTTGATAGGGTCTGGCAAAGGGGAATGCTGTACAAGAACCTGCAGGCGAGGAGAAACTGATGAGGAAATAGTTGAGGTACTAAATGGTCATTTTGCATCAGTATTTACAAAGGAGAAACTAAATAGTCTTATGTATAGTACTCATAGGTCAGGGAAAGAGGTGTTTACTACCATTAGTGTGGATTGGAGGACGATAAAAGGACTAATAGGTGAGTTAGATACTACCAAGGCCTCCGGCCCTGATAATATTCATTCTAGGATACTTAAAGAAGGGGTAGAAAGTATCTCAATAGCTCTGGAGAAGTTGTATATTAGGTCACTGGAATATGGAGAAATACCCGATGATTGGAAGAAAGCGAATGTAGTCCCCATTTTTAAGAAGGGTAGTAAAGAGGATCCAAATAACTTTAGACCAGTTAGCCTAACTCCTGTAGTCTGTAAAATTCTTGAGAAAATAGTTAAAAAAGGGATTTGCCAACATCTAGAGATGGAGGGGTTAATCAACGATGCTCAGCATGGGTTTAGATCAGGTAGATCATGTTTGACTAATTTACGAGACTTTCTGGAGTTCGTAACAAATCAAGTGGATAAGGGAGAATGTAGATGTAATTTACTTGGATTTTAATAAAGCATTTGATAAGGTACCACATAGGAGACTAGTTCATAAATTAAAAATGATTAGGATATGTGGAGGTGTTTCAAATTGGATAGCTGAGTCGCTGAAAGACAGGAAGCAAAGGGTAGTGCTAAATGGTGTAAAGTCAGAGTGGAGGGATGTTATCAGTGGGTTCCTCAGGAATCAGTTCTCGGTCCATTATTATTTGTCATCTATATAAACGATCTTGGGGAGGCAGTTAATAATAAAGTGTCAATTTTTGCGGATGATACCAAATTAGCAGCTGTAGTTAAAGATATTGATGATAATTTTAAAGTGCAGGGGGATTTAAATGAATTGTTATCCTGGGCACATAAGTGGCAAATGACTTTCAACCTTGATAAGTACAAAGTTATTAACATGGTAAAAGATAATAGAGAATTTAACTATGAAATGGATGAGCATTAGCTGAGCTCAGTAGAGGATGAGAAAGATCTAGGAGTAGTAATAGATAAGTCATTAAGGTTTTCTAAGAAGTGTATTAAAGCCAGAAATAGGGCAAATAGAGTGCTGGGTTTCATTAAGAGAAATGTCAGTTACAAAAGTAAGGAGGTTATTCTTAAACTCTATAACTCTTATGTTAGGCCACATCTAGAGTACTGTATACAGGCATGGTCTCCACATTTTAGACACGATATTAACCTTCTCGAGTCAGTGCAACGGAGGGCAACAAAGATTATTCCTTCCCTGAGGCACCTTGAATATATAGATAGACTGAGGGTATTAAATATGTTCTCGTTCGAAAGGAGCTATGTGAGAGGGGATATGATTGAGCTCTTTAAAAAATGTTATGGGATAGATAAATTGGATGTTAGCAAGTTTTTTGAGTTAGATGATGGAAATCGGACTAGAGGTCACCACTTGAAAATTAAAAAGCAAGGGTGTAAGTTGGATTTAAGAAAATATTTTTTCACCAATAGAGTGGTAGACTTCTGGAACAAATTGCCGCGGAGGGTAGTAGGTAGTCCAAATTTAAATGTATTTAAGAGTAGGTTGGATGAGTTCATGGGGAGGAAAGGTTGTAATGGTTCCTAAGTTTTGAATATATTAATATTGTTTGTATATATCTATAGCTGCATGATTTAGTTCTTGACAAGCCTTGATTGGTGATACCCTTGTTTCTGGACAATATCCTCTGGATGTAGTTTTCTTGGGAGTTTGGGTGCCTTAAAAAAGAGGCCGTTTGACTCGGATGACCTATGATGGGCCCTTGTGGCTTTTGTCATCTGTTATATTATATTGCGGGGGACTTTGATTTTGTCTTCCCCTGGCGATTATTGATATAGTCCTATGTGGGTAGGTTTTGACGGATGCAGATGACCTTTGATAGGCCCTTGTGGCTTTTGTCATCTGTGAAATTATGTTATGTTAAAGTGAAAACAAAAGAACTCTCTTTGATTATATCATTATATCATGGAGAGAGCGGCGTATATAAATCTGGGGAGGATGGACAGACCAAAGTTCATGCTTAATGCAGGCCTCCTCCACTCTTTACTTGATATATACCCGAGATGTCCCAGCCCCTAGCTACCCTACTTGCTTCAACATTCAATTTGCGAATGATTTCAGCAAGGTAATTAATTAATTGTTCAGTTATACATAGAGAAATGTATCTGGAAACAATGAAAATTACTAATTACTTATGATCCACCCAATATATGTATATATATATATATATATATTGCAAATTTTGTTAAAGACTAGGGTATATTTCGCTTTGATCAATTTCCTCTGGCAACTTTCTATTCTTCTTACTATGTTTTTTAGTCCATCCTGTCCTATATTTATCTCTCTAATAAATGCGTTTGATAAAAAACAAACTTAGATTGCTAAGCTTTCCATCTATTTGATCATCTTTAGAGTGTCTTTATGTATTCTTTCAACCTTTACTGATGAAGTATGGTGGAGTCAAAATCTGGTATACTGAAAGAAAACGGTTTTTAGGGGATATTTAATTCTCCTTGCCTAAACATAATGTCAAAGGAAACCAGCCAATCTGGTGAGTGGAATTTTAAAACAATTTTAATCTTCTATTCCAGCTCATGGCCTGAGTGTTGATGGTCAGCTTCTCTTCGTTTATTAAGATGGCTTCTATGATGTTCAGCCTCACTTTATTTCCCTCTTTTCTTTTAACTGTGGTGTTTACAACTAGAATATCTCTAGTTAGGTTGATGCTATGCGCATTCTCCATATGATTTTTAAACCCTCCGCTTTGCAGATGCATGGTTAAGCGCGTCAAAAGGGTGCTGGTTTTCATACCAATATAGTGTGAGTTATTATAATGCTTGCAAGCTTTATAATAACTCATTCCTCCAAAGTCCGGGTAGCTCTCATACGAGCTTACAAGGGTTTATAGTACGTGTCCCTCTTTCTTTCCTGACCAATGGCAGTTCACCTGCCCAGAATACAACACACGATACCTCGAAGGGAAGCTGTGATGTCTTGGCAAGGGGGGCACATGAAGGCCTCCTCCCCCCCACCCCCACTAAAGATAGACATGTCCCCTGAGGTGACATGGCTTCAGATGGTAGGATCTTCCATTGGGTTGAACCTGGGCTTGGTGCCAAGCATAGAACCCGTGTCCACCCCTATGCAAGCTACTCCTCAGAGAGCTTGAGTCCCCTAGGCCTCACAAAGAGAGGAGTGATCTCCTACCCTGGCTGGTGCCTGTGTGATAGCCAAGACCTTTTCCATTTCAGAAAAGGATCTTGCTTAGGCCAGTCCATCTGGCCTAGGGGCTCCCTCTGACAGAGGGGAGAAGTGAGTTCATTCCACGCCCTCCTCTCCTAAAAAGAAAAAAAAAGACAAAAAAGAGACAAGGCTCCTCTTCTTCGGCGGGAGCCACGGGGATGGAGGAGGCCACTGCCGTTTTGGTATGCGACCACACCAAGATCAGCACATCTAGCCCCAGTGATTTCCCTGGTAGGGACTCCAAGACCAAGAGCAAAAGTGCGCAGAGCAGAGCCTCAATTACGTCGGGGGCCCCTCATTCCGAGGTTACCTGCTGTTTTCAAGCCCGTTGGCTTCAAATGCTGCCTCATTATTTGCTCTACTGATGGCATCATGTTGGCTAAGGGTGACATTATCCATCAGAGGAGAGCTTTAGCTAGTGTGATTGGTATAGAGCCGAAAGTGACCCGTTTCTCAAAAGGCAGCCTTGTAGCAATTGCATCAAATCTCTCTGAAGCAGCCATAATTAGTGCCATTCGGACACTTGATGGCACACTGGTTAGTATGACATCGCACTCCACCATGATCTTCATGAAGGAAGTAGGTTATGTGATGGATCTTGTGGACTACTCCATAGATGTCATCACCTTAGAGCTGGCTGACCATGGAGGGGTCAAGATCGAACGTGTAATGAGAAAACAGGGAGGGGCCTCAAGATCCACCTCTACACTGTTCATCACGTTCAAGTGTGACAAGCTCCCTGAGTCGGTGGGGGCTGGTTGGTATCGCTACTGAGTGAAGACATTCGTGCCCCTTCCGTGGAGGCGCTACTACTGCCACTGCTTCAACCATACTGCTGGGAGTAAAAGACCTGCATGGTGAGCCCAACCTCACCCGATAAGTCTTTGAAGGCAACAGCGCCTTCAGCACATTGTGCAGCCAACAGCGCCATGGATTCTGTCTCCGGGAAGCGTACAGCCATTCCTGTGAGGGTTTTCTCTTCAAAGCAGGCCCCTGTTAAAACCTCCGAGCTAGGTCTGGAAGGCATATTCCTTCGATGGAATTGCCGGTGACTTCAGGCCAAATGGGAATATCTGTGGAGATTCGTCTGCTCCCGTTCCTCATTAGCTATCTTTTTGCTGGCCATACTGGGTGCATCACCCCTGCCCACCCTCCTGGGGTATAATGGTTTTGCGACCCTGCCACCACGGGATATGGGCTGGACAGGAGGATGTGCGATTTACACCCATCATGATGTCCCCATTCTTCTCTTTGCTTTAGATACCTCCTTTCAGGTATCAGATGTGCAGTTGCACATCTGATAGTATAGTGTATAGAAGTGTGTATACAAAAAACTGTAGCCTAGATAGCAAAATACACACTAACTTATACTCTATAAATGTTAATGAGAGAATTATTAAATAAAATTATTCTTAAGAAAATTCCAGTTCTCGGTGAATGGCGAGTTTAGGCTTAACGACTTATACAGGAAATAGTTTGGGAATGAATAAATAAAGCAAGGATTTATAACAAAATATATATTATTATTATTATAGATTATAAGGAATTATTTATGTAGAATATTTTGATTAGGTTGAATTAACACAAATTTGGATAAGTTGCAAAATATATATATAGTTCATCGTGAATGAAAGTATGGAGGTAATTAGTCAAAATAACGAATATGGGAATAATAACAGTGGGCAATAATGACAAGAACAATTAGTTAAATGGTAATTATAATAATATTTTGCTAGGCAACTTGTGTGAGTAGTAACTAGGTAAATATGTACAATTTACCTAGAATCAGGAATAACGAAATAAATAATTTGTATGAAAGTATAATTTGGGTGTAATTGTAATGGTAACTAATAGAATCACGAATTGTGGGCAAATGTAATTATAACTAATTAAAATCACAATGGTTAAAAGGGAAAATGTACGAGAGTCTGGAAAGTAAATATAAGGAATTAGACAGTGTTTTTGTTTGTAAAACCTAAGGATTAAATGGAGAAAGAATTCAACTGACCTGATGAGTTGGTGCTGGTGAGACGAGTGAAAATTTTGTCTCCCATGCAGAATATTTGGAAAAGTTAGTACATGCATGTAAATGTTGCCAAAAATGTTGCCAATTGTTTTTGAATCGACTTTTTTACAAATATATATAATTTAAGAAAAATTATATAAAATTTTATCATATATATATATATATATATATATATATATAAATTTGTAACTGCAGAGCTGGTACAAATACTCCCCTCCCCAAAAATTCTAAACATGGAATATAAATTTGTAATTCAGATACCGATGAGGTCTCCTAACAATGCAGCCAGAATGTGTAAGAGTGCAATGTGGCTGATTTCAATCATGGGGACCCCAATTGACTGGCTGTGCCAATCAATTGTGGCGAAATACTGTTGCACGCAAGGGCAGGTGGGGCGAAGGACATTTGTTCTGTTCCCCCCAAACTGGCGTCTGATGGGGTCTGGTTGTTGTGAGACTGGCTCTCCACTGCTGACAAGGGCTCCTGCGGCAAAAGGGGCGGCGGCAGCAATCGGGAAGGAGAATTGGGTGTTGGAGGGTTTTGAAGAAAAGGATGAGAAATCACTGGATCACTAACAGTCATAATGGGAGAAGATGGTGGCTATTCAAGGTGAACGGTCTCTATAAAGGTGGGTTTCAGGCGATCGATGGAAACAGTAACTTGCTCAATGCCAAACTGTAGTACAAAGAATTTCGGCTCCATGGAGATGATGAGAAAGGGTCCATCATAGACTTGAGTCACGATGGACAAAAATGCGAGAACAGGTTGCCATCTCCTTTGGCATGAAAGGTTTCTGATGAGCAGGCACTCTTGGGGCAGTCGGCTTAACTTCAGACATCGCCGATACTAAATTACGTACATATGCAGCAGGATGAACATAAGATGGTAGAGGATGGTCAGAAGAAGAAAAAGGTTGACCAGGAAGATGAAGTTGGGTACCATAGACAAGTTCCGCTGCAGAGCAAGCCAAATCCTCTTTCAAGGATGCATGAATACCCAGGAGAATCAAGGGTAGCTTGACCACCCAAGTGATATTGGGATCAGTGGAGCATAAGCTTGCCTTGAGAGTCCTGTGCAACCGTTCAATCTTGGCATTGCTTTGGGTATGATAGCTAGTGGTATGAAAATGAAAAGAGCCAAGCACTGACATTGGTGCCTCCCATTGGTAGGATTCAAATTGGCTACCACAATCAGTCATTATCGTTGATGGAACACCAAAATGAGAAACCCATACTGAGACGAAAGCTTGAGTTATAGTG
Source organism: Ceratothoa steindachneri (assembly GCA_963969495.1). Lineage (NCBI taxonomy): Eukaryota > Metazoa > Arthropoda > Malacostraca > Isopoda > Cymothoidae > Ceratothoa > Ceratothoa steindachneri. The sequence goes on from OZ018334.1 coordinate 28,945,257, forward strand.
GAAGCTCTGATATCTGAGATAGGAACTGCTTCTGCCAACGGGTAAAATGGTCTATCATGGTGAAAAGTAGTTGCGACCAGGCAAAAAGGGCAGAGGGCCTACCAGATCAATGTGAATGGCGTCAAAACGTGCTGATGGAAGAGAAAAAGCAGCCAGAGGTCTTTGTGTGGCATTGAACATTTGTGCATTGACAAAGCAAACATGCGCAGGTCCATTTGGCCATGTCGGCATTCATATGAGGCAAAACATAATGTTGTGTATTTTTTTTTTTAATATCCCATCTGGCGACTGCCTTCTAGGGCATAAGTCGCCGTACTCAACCTAGCCTAAATCTAGGCTATATTAAAAGCCAAATCAAAAAAAGAAAAAAATACAAAAAAAAAAAAAAAATTGAAAAAAATATAAAGCGAGCTCCATCAATGGGGAAAGGCCCCCCCCTCCCCTGGCGTAGAAGAACGCGATCCATAGTCAAATATTAAATAAGGGGTACAAGGCTGGTCTCCTCCAAAAAGTCTAAAAGTCCACAGGTCGGTGTGCACAAACTCATCCCTGCGTAAGGATTACCCAGATTGGGACATCTGACAAGAATGTGCTGAACAGTCTGGGGGACAACGCAGTTATCACAGTAGGGCACAGGAAGCACTCCATCAAATGGCGATGCATCACGCGAGTGTGCACGATTCTAGAAAACAGAAAGCAACCTGAAACCTTTGCGGCATTGGGGGGTAGGTCCATGGGAACAGTCGCGGCGCAATGGCACGCAACTTTAAGATCCCTTCGAATGTCTCCCATCTTCTTTGCCAAGCAGGCTGAAGAGATGCCCATATTCCTGCCATGTAATCGGTGTGAAGAAGAGCGAAACGCTGGTCCAGTCGCAGAGTCCTCGCAGAATCTTTGGCGCCCTCATTCCCCACAATTCCTACATGTCCAGGAACCCAGCAGAAGATAATCTTGACATCCACCCGGCTTGCCAAAACTGTAGCATCACAGATATTGCGAACCGGGGGATGTGGAGATTCCAATGCCCCGGGAACACTCAGGGCACTTTGTGAGTCGCTATAGATCACAATCCAGTCTCCAAACCGGGCACGCCGCATAATTCCCATACTGAATGGTCTATTGCCACCAGCTTGGCTGTGAAGACAGACGCAGCGCCTAGCAGAACTCTGCTGATTTCAAACAGAGGGGATACGGCGTGGAAGCCGACCCCTTCAGAGACTTGGAGCCATCCATATACACTGGCACGGTTCCAGCGTGAAACTAGGTATCCTCCAAAAAGGTTGAACGCAATACTACCAGCGCTGTAGAAGCTCTGGGAGCAGAGGCGTGGTGATAAATAGCCAAATGTGGTATCCTCCGGGGTGACATCCTGGGCAGAACCAGGGGCACCACTGGCATGAGAGCTATACCTAACTGTCAAAAGAGTTTCCTAGCACTAATCCCTTTGCATTTAGGGTATGACTGGCATCTCTCAATGGCAGAGGCACCATCAAAACCAGTTGTGGATGCAGTGAGAGCTGTTGGCGACTGAGGGAGGCGCCGGGCTTGCAAGTATAGGCGAATAATGCACTGTGAACGGCGCAGAGCAAGTGGCATCTCCCCACCATCAACTAGTAGGCTCTTAATGGGGAAAGTGCGGAAGGCACTGGTCACCAGGCGAAGGCCTGTGTGTTGGATTGAATCCACCTTCCGCAATACACGCTCGGCTGCATAAAACTCGCATCCGTAGTCAAGCTTCGAACGAACAAAGGATCAATAAAAAAGTAAGGCAGCGCTCCAAGCACTGAATGTCACGGAATGGAGAATATCCATGGCGCAGGTACGAGACCCTAAGGCTGCGAATATGAGCCTCCCAGGTGAGGCATCAGTCAAATACAAGACCAAGGAAACGGTGCAATTCAACCACTTCCAGGCATACCCCATTAAGAAAAAAGTCTGGGTCAGGGTGGAGCCGTGGATGGCGGCAGAAGTGCACCATTTTAGTCTTGGCCAAAGAAAACCGAAACCTGTGTGCTTCAGCATAGCAAGAGACGCGGTTTAATGTGTTGGAGTCGAGCTCCAGAATCGGCATCTGGGTCGCGCCAAAAGAGATTGAAAGGTCGTCCATGTAGAGCCTAGTGAGAACATCGAGGTGATGCCGTTGATGCTCAGGGCAAAGAGTGTGACACTGAGGACACTTGCCTGCGGAACACCCTCTTCCTGCTCCATTGGGCCGGAGAGGGCTCCCGCCACCCATACGCGGAAGTGATGACAGGGTGGGCAAAAAAAAAAATACCTCTAAAAATCCCAGGTTTTATTCCTGATTTTAGGGGGGGCTTTTCCAAATGAAATTTGAAAACCCCGGGGTTTTTTTTTTTTTTTCAAAATTACATTTTTTTTCAAGAAATGCTACTTATCATTATTTTATCCAAAATTCATATCTATGTTTATAATTTCAACAAACATGTATCAAATTAAGGTTATTTCTCTGATACTGACACACAATAATTCATCTCTCCTTCTACAGGTTATGGCTATCATGGGTACCCATAATTCTTGATCAATGGTCTGCTACTGTGATCTGTTCTCACTATAATATAATTATTAAACTAAGTAATTATTAATATTATATAAAAATAGATATAGCTATTCTTTTTCTATGTTATTCTAGTGCTTGTAGCATTTAATTTTTGAAAAACCCAGGATAAAACCGAGGTTTTTTTGTTTTTTTTTTCAAAATTACACTTTTCTTTTCAAGAAATGAATGCTACTTATCATTATTTTATTTTTTTTTATGTTATTCTAATGCTTGTAGCATTTGTTTTTGAAAAGACCCAAGATTTGAAAAAACCCAGAATAAAACCCGCGTTTTATTGGGCTTTTTCAAAATTTGGGGGGTTTTGCCAACCCTTAGTGATGATCTCGCAAAAATTCAGATATAAGGATTGGTAGGCATCCCCTCACCCCCATCGTGTGGAGAGTCTCCATGATACCATAGCATCATTCGGTATCATAGGCCTAAGGATTAAATGAAGAAAGAATTCAACTGACCCGATGACTTGGTGCTGGCGAGACGAGTGAAATTTTGTCTCCCATGCAGAATATTTAGAAGCGTTAGTCCATGCATGTAAATGTTGCCAATTGTTGCACCTTAAGGTCTTTCTCAATCTTGATGGTTGCTAGTTGCACTCACTCCATGGAGTAGGTGTGGCTTTGGTTTTCCCAGGTGCATCTCGTTAAAACTGAAAAGCCATTTGTTACTCCATTCATGCAATATGTCCAGGTCATCTTGAACTATTGCATTGTCATCTTCCGTCTTTATTCATCTGTACACCTTGGTATCATCAGCAAACAGTTTCCCTGTGAATGGCAGATTTTTAAAGATGTTATTTATAAAGGTAAGGAAAAGAACTTTACCGTGATGAGGGTCTTCCCCCTCATCAGTCTTTGCTGCATCTTCCAACCAGGATAACAGAATGGATTACAAGTAATTTAACCATAGGTTGGCTAATTTCAGATGCAGATAGACCATCAGATAACAAAACTCAAAAAGTAATGGACCCAGAAAAGTTTCAAGTTTACACTTAAAAATATGCACAGATGTCGCAGAAACAACCTATTCAGGCAAATAGTTCAATAAATTGATAATTATAAGTGAGAAGAAGCAAGCTCTGACATCAGTATTGTGAGGAAGGACAGATTTTTTTTACTGTGACCTCTAGTTTGATCAAGACCTCTGCAGTTGAATAGGTCAGCCAATTGGGTGCAGTGACCATTTAGAATCTTCCAAACCATTATTAAGTCACCATGAATAAGACAGTCTTTGATTGAGAATAAACTCAATCTTGATAATCTTTCAGCATATGGAAGATCCTCCAGGCCAACACTTTTTTTAGTCCACTTTCAACACATACAACACAGCCAAAGTCAATAATTGGATGAATATGCATAATGAACACTTGACACATAAACTGAATTGATCTACAAACAGTACCTCAGAATATTATTAGCAACACCATTAGCTTTAACAAAGATCTCTCTAACATGAAGATGGAATTTTAGAGTTGCATCTACCAAAATGCCAAGGTCCTTAAAGGAAGATTTAGATGGAATAGGACCATCGTCATTTTGTAGAGAAAAACAAGCACCATTATTATTAAACTTGCTCAGATCAAAATGTGAGAGAGTGAAATACAATTTCAAATCATCTGCAAACAAGATGATTTTACTGCTGAGACCAGCACAAATGTCTGTGGTGTAGAGAGGAGAGTGAATGTGTCTGAGTGCCGTGTATGTGCTTTGACTGAGGAGGTGAGTCGATTACAGGCGGAATGCTTGAGACTGAATGATTTAGTGTCTGAAGTGAGAAGAGATGCAAGTGTACATTTGAAGAGTCAGATTGGGACCAGGAGGGAGGAAGTTAGGCCTAGAACAGGGACTGGAGAGAAAGCAGTAAGTGATGATGAGTGGTGGGTGAAAGTGAACAGAATAGATAAGTTAGGACAGGTTAGGTGTGTGAATGAGAGGGGCATGGAACCTGTTAGGCTAACTAACAGATTTGATGCCCTCAGAGAGGAAGAATTTGAAAGAGATTTGTCTGGTGTGGCAGTGCCTGAAAGTAGAATAGGAGGTCGAGTGAGTGAGAGCAGGAGGGAGGGTAATACTAGGCCTAGAGAGAATAGGAGAATGACTGAGGTGACTGTGATGGGTGACTCTCAGATTAGGTATTTAGATAGGAAGTTGAGTGAAAGTAAATGGAAGGGAGTGAGAGTTTGTCTGCCGGGTGCTGGTGTAAATGATGTGTGTGAGAGGTATGATAGGTTGGTGTCTGGGTGTAAGAGGGAAGCAGTTGTGATTACACATGTTGGAGTAAACGATGTAAAGAAGGTGGGTACTTGTGAGTTACGACAGTGGTATAAAAGGCTGATTGAAAGGATGTGCGAAAGTAGAGTAAAAGGCGTTGTTTCAGGTGTGCTTCCGAGAATGGATGTGGGGATGGAATGGTTGTCTCGTGCAATGGGGTTGAATGAATATGTGAAAGGTTTGTGCGAGGAGTCAGGATTGGTATTTGGAAATGTTTGGAGTGGGTTTTATGGGAATAAGGGTTTGTATGCGATGGATGGACTCCATCTGAGCCGAGATGGGGTTGAGGTTTTGTAGCGGGAATTAGATACTGTTATTAGGTCTTTAGAGGCGGGAAACTAGGTTTTGATAGTGGTCAGGGAAATTTAATGGCTCAAAGTGAGGCAGGGAAAGGAAGCAAACACAGATTTGTAGAAGGTAGGCAGGCTAATGGAAGAGCTTTAGGGTTAAACTACTTGAGTAGTGATAGTGGTCGGGGAAATACAAGAGTACAGGGTCGGGGAAAGAGAGAAAGGAGATGCAGAGGAGATAGGCCCTCAGGTGCTTCAGGGATAGGTGGGCTGAGTTGTCTTTACACAAATGCTCGTAGTCTTAGAAATAAGAGGGATGAATTATTTAGTTATATCATTCATGAAGATATAGATATAATATGTATAGTTGAATCATGGGTTAATGAAAATATATTTAATGATAATGTGAGTGAATTTGAACTAGAAGGTTATACTATGAACATTAGTCAAAGGAGAGATAGGACTGGTGGTGGGTTGATTATTTATATCAGAAATAGCATTTCTTCAAATCTAAATAACTCTATAAAGCAAGGAGAAGGTGAATCATTATGGATAGATATTAAGGTTGGTAAAAATAGGAAAATACACTTGGGAGCTTTTTATAGACCACCAGGACAGACTGATTGTATCGATGAGTTAATGATTAGGGAAATAAGTAAAGGATGCAAAGAAGATACAGTTATTCTTGGTGACTTTAATTTAACTTCTGTAGACTGGGAAAATATGATAGGAAGAGATAGAGCAAGTTGTAAGTTTATGGAGTGTTTTGAGGATAACTTTTTGACCCAATTTGTTAATAAGCCAACAAGGGCTGCCAATATATTAGATCTAAGTCTTTCAAATGATGATCACTTAGTTCAAGGATTGAGTGTAGGGGAATCATTGGGAAACAGTGATCATCAGATGATTCGGTTTAATTTGCAAATAGTTAAGGGTAGAACAACGACAAACTCCACAAAAATTCCAAATTTTTATAGGGGAGATTACGATAAATTACGCAGCATGCTAAATCAGATTAGGTGGGATATAGAATTCCATGGAAAGAATACTTATGAGATGTGGGATATTTTTAAGACTATATTAAACATGGTTCAGGAACAGTGTATTCCGATGAAGTCTATTAGGAAGAAATGTAGGAAACCATTGTGGTGGAATCAAGAAATAGCTAATAAAGTTTCAGAGAAAAAAAGGGCATACCAGAGATTACAAAGTGAGAGTAGTTTAGATAATTTAAACCATTATAGGTTAACCAGAAATGAACTAAATAAGATTATTAAGAAGACCAAAAGAACAGCTGAAATTAATTTAGCTAAAAATAATAATAAAGATCCTAAAAAATTCTTTAGCTATTATAGAATCAATAATAAATCTAACAGTGCTAAAATAATGCCTATTAAATATGAAGGGGGTTTGAAAGAATCTGATGAGGAAATAGTAGAGGTCCTTAATGATCATTTTGCTTCAGTATTCACAGAAGAGAAACCAGTTAGATTAATTGAGGATAATTCTAGGTCAAGGGAAGTAGTGATAAATTCTATTAATATAGACAGAGAAGAAATTAAAGGGCTTATAATTCACTTAAATACTAGTAAGGCATCTGGCCCTGACAACATTCATTCTAGGATACTCAAAGAAGGTGTAGAAAGTATTGCAGGAGCTCTTGAGAAGATATTTATTAGATCACTAGAGTCTGGAGAAATACAAAATGATTGGAAATTGGCAAATGTAGTGCCAATTTTTAAAAAGGGAAGCAAAGAGGACCCAAATAACTTTAGACCGGTAAGCTTAACTTCTATAGTGTAAAATTCTTGAGAAGATGGTTAAGAAGGGAATTTATGATCATCTAGAGAGTAGCAGGTTAATTAATGATGCTCAGCATGGTTTTAGAAAAGATAGATCGTGTTTAACAAATTTACTGGATTTTATGCATTATGTAACTAAAGAATTAGATAGGGGTGAGAAAGTTGATGTGATCTACTTAGATTTCAGCAAAGCTTTTGATAAGGTTCCACATAGAAGACTAGTTCATAAATTAAAGCTGCATGGGATATGTGGGAATGTTTTAAATTGGATAACTGAATGGCTGAAAAATAGGAAACAGAGAGTTGTACTGAATGGAGTGAGGTCAGAGTGGAGGAATGTTATTAGTGGCGTACCTCAGGGATCAGTTTTAGGCCCTTTATTATTTATAATCTATATAAATGATCTTGGGCAAGGTGTAAATAGCAAAGTGTCAATTTTTGCTGATGACACTAAATTGGCCGCTGTAGTCAAAGAGGTTGAGGGTAGCTTTAAAGTGCAGGGTGACTTAGATAAGCTGTTAGCTTGGGCTCAGAAGTGGCAGATGACTTTTAACCTTAATAAATGCAAAGTTATTAACATGGACAGAGAAAATAGGGAATTTAGCTACGAGATGGATGGATATTGGCTTAATTCAGTTGAAGATGAGAAGGACTTAGGAGTAGTAGTAGATAGGTCACTGAAATTTTCAAAGCAGTTTATTGAGGCAAAAAATAGAGCAAATAGGGTGCTAGGTTACATTAAAAGAAATGTTAGCTACAAGAGTAAGGAGGTCATATTTAAACTATACAACTCTTATGTCAGGCCACATTTAGAGTACTGTATACAGGCATGGTCACCACATTTTAGACATGATATAAACTTATTAGAGTCAGTACAAAGGAGGGCAACAAAAATAATACCATCCCTGAAGCACCTTGAATATGAAGATAGACTGAGGGTATTAAATATGTTTTCATTTCAAAGAAGGTGTGTGAGGGGAGATATGATTGAGCTTTTTAAAATCTTTTCTGGGATGGATAAATTGGATTTCAGCAAGTTATTTGAGTTAGAAGGTAGTAATAGAACTAGAGGCCACCGCTTAAAGATTAAAAATCAGAGGTGCAGACTGGATGTTAGAAAATATTTTTTCACTAACAGAGTGGTGGATTATTGGAATAGTTTGCCACCTGAGACTGTAGACAGCCCAAACTTGAATGTTTTCAAGCGCAGATTGGATGATTATATGGGGATGGAGGCTTAATTTCTTACTTTTTGGTATGTGGATATGTTTCTTGACTCATTCCTGTGGATGCAGTTTCTTTTTATTGTATATTTTGGGGGAGTTTGATTTTGTTTTTGACAGACTCCTATGGAGGCTTTAAATTATATATTGTAGATGCATGGTTGGACATTCCTATGGATTGTTAAATTGTATATTGTAGATGCATGATCTGACAAAATCCTATGGATGCATTATATGGGTGGGATTTGATGGATACGGATGACCTTTGATAGGCCCTTGTGGCTTTTGTCATCCGTTAAATTATGTTAATGTTATGTATGTAAATTAAAAAAAAGAACAGGTCCCACTACAGAACCCTGTGGAACCCCACTAGTAACATCAACTGAGTAGCTAGAAGAACCTTCAAACTTCTGTCTGTTAAGAAATCACTGAACCATCCAAGCAATGGTTACAAATAGCAAGTTAAGAAATTTAAGTTTAAGGAAAAACAAGGTGGCAGCTGCCCAATCCTAATGGATTCTTAATGGCAGCACTGTTAAAATGGAGTTGCCTGAAAAAAGTCAGAAGAGGTGTGGGAGACACTTAATAAAAATAGGGAAAAGGAAAGGGTTAGAAAAAACAGTATAACACACAGAGACACACAATTAAATTATGGGTATACAGCACGCATTCTAAAAACAAGGGTGCCTGGGGCAATAAACAAATGACATGCGCCAGCTGCAGGAGAGCACACAGGATAAAAGATAAAACAATAAACCTAAACAAAAAAATGGAAAGAATTTATAAAAGGGATAAAACGCCACTTTGTGATAGAAATGTAAGGGGGGAGGACAACCGGAGGGAGTCCTCTGATAAAATAAAGTGAAGTCAAGCAGGAAAGGCGACACCAGAAAGGGTAGGAAAGAAACAGCTTAGAAGAGAAGAACGAATCCCATTCTCTCTGCCACAAACAAAAGACATACCCCCTGATTATGGGGTAAGAATCCCTAAAGGGCAGAGGGACTGCATCCGGTACCTCGAGGGCAGCCGAGTAGGCCAGCTGATCAGCCGTCTCATTGCCCAAAACCCCAACAAAATGCCACCCTGTAACGGGAGGCATTTCTAACCAGCCAGGAGCAAATCTGTAAAACCAAAGGGTGTGTGGACGTAAAAGAATTAACTGCCTCCAAAGCAGGCCAAGAATCGCTAAAAAAAATCAAATCTGAAAAAGTGAGGGATAAAATCAAATTAAAAGCCAAAAGAATGGCCGTCAACTCTGCAGGAAAAACAGATGCTACAGGAGGGAGGGCAGACCAACGAGACTCTGTAAAGAACGCCCCAGCACTGAGGTCCGACTTCGAGCCGTCAGTATAGATGGGATGCTGGTGAGCATGAGAATACGCATATTCAAGAAACAGGCAATTTAATAGATGAGGGTCAGTAGACCCTTTCTCGAAATGCCAAAAAGCAGTACAGACATCAAGAGGGAGAATGCCCCAACACGGAGCCACTGGAAATGGGAGGGCCAACACCCAGGAAGGATAGATTGTCCGCAATCCGGAGCCCCAGAGGCTGGGGTAGAGATGGCCACCCATCAAAAATGCCAAAGAGGACGGGGCAAAAAGGCACTCATGGACTAGGGATGAAGAGTAATGCTGAACACGAAAATAAATCGTAGGCACACCTGCAGCCGGTGGTATCACCCCAAGTGGTATGGGATAAAACCCTTCAAACAGGACGCCCTCAAACGACGCAAATGGGGTACCCAAGTGAGCTTGCTATCAAGCGTTAAACTCAAAAACTTAAAAACGGGGACATTTCAATCGCCGTGCCATCCAAGAAGAGGGGAGGGGGACCAAGGACACCACAACCCTGATAAAAATGCATGCCCTTCGTTTTGGTGAATGATAAACAGAAACTCTTTGAGACAGCACAACCTAACATGGCATCAATTGCCAGCTCTAATCGATGGGCAGAAGAAGGAATGCGGGGAGATGAACAAAACAACGCCAAGTCATCCACAAAGAAGTAAACCAGAACCCGCTCCGGAAGAGTGGACACCAGACTATTAAATGGCATTGGCGAAACATGTGACACTCAAAACACACCCTTGGGCAACACCCTCCTCTTGAATCCGCAAGCCTGAGAAAGCATCCTCAATATGGACCTTAAAATTACGGGACGATAAAAATTCTTGAATAAAAACAGGTAAAAAGCCCCTCATACCCCAATCATATAACTGACTTAAAACACCATATCTCCAGGTGGTATGGTAGGCCTGCTGAATGTCGAAGAACACTGCTAAGACCTGATGCCTGGAGGAAAGGTCTGTAAAACGGAGTCTTCCAAATGGATGAGGTGGTCAAGAGTATTACGACCGCTGCAAAAACCGCACTGAAATGGAGAGAGGAGCGAGTTGGACTGCAAAAACAAAGTGAGGCAAACTTGGACTATCTTCTTGAATAACTTACTGAGGCAGCTCGTAAGAGCAATCGGGCGATAGTGAATGGGATCCAAACTGTCCGTACCAGGCTTGAGAAAGGGTGGAACAACCCTCACACGCAAGGAGGACGGATAGATTCCTTTGACCCAAAGAAAGATGCAGAGGTCAACCAAAAATAACTCCGGGTGGGGATGGAGACAAAGAGAAAGTCATAGTGGCTGCAATCATCACTGGGAGAGGTGGAGCCACAGTGAGACAAAGCATACCACAGCTCATAGATGGAAAAGAGAGCATTATAAGAGTAGGTGGCGCACATGGTAAAATCAAAAGGCGAGATTCTATGGCGACTTTATGATCGAGAAACCATCAAGGATAGCTACCAGCGCAACTCACCTAAGCAATATGGTCAGCCAGAGCTTCGCTGAGTTGGCTTTCAAGAAACTTAACCTTACCAGGACCTTCCTAAAAAAAATCTAATTAACTCCATCGCATCTAGATTAAAACAACCAGAATACCGCACCTTTGGGGCACCAGAAGCTGTGATATTGCAGCCTGAACGGCCCCAACAAAATACCAAGAAGAAGAAGAGCTTCACTGACCAACCAGCCATCAAACACAAGCGAGCCTCCGATGACCAGAGTGGGGATGGCATGACCAGCATAGCGACCACAGAGCTTATTGACCTGCTTCCAACATTGAGTCAGTGGTGTGGAAAAAGAAATGGAAGATACGTACCGGCACCAAGACTCATGGTGGGCACGAGCCCAGTTCTAATCAACCCTATTTGAGACGGTCGGGTTCCACCTATAACGGGAATGGGACAACTGATATGCAGAAATATCCGACACGCAAGCTTTTGACCACCAGGGAACAGTGAAGCACCCCGCAAACAGGGCACCTCTGCAGAACAAAGCACTCAGTAGCCTCTAAAATATGAGACTGCTGAATCTACTGTATCGAAGGAAACCCAGGAGGCATCAATAAAGGAAGCCTCCTGGAACACAACCCAATTTGCTCACGCAGATCCCAACAAGGGGAGGGAAAGGCACGGGCCAGAAAGGGTGGCCGACAGGACTATCGGGAAGTGATCACTCCAAGAAAGGTCATCCTGAATCGACAACCAGAAGTCGAGGAAACAGTCGAGAGAACATAAGGACAAGTCTACAGCACTAAATGAATCCATTTGAACATGGTAAGAATTAAAGTCGCCGGAATTTAAAAGACACAGGGAATCAGATAATAAGAGGGGCTCAACCACTCCGCCCCAGGGATTACGGGCAGTATCACCTCAAGATGGGTGGCGAGCATTAAAATCACCAAGTAATAAAAACGGGGGTAGGTAACTGACTTGTGAGCTCTAAGAGGTCAGACCAACTCAAACTAAAATCCGGGGGAATATATACAGAACAAACAGTTAAAAGCTTGGAAATAAAAACCCTTGCAGCAACAGCCTGCAAGGTAGTACGGAGGAGATGTGGCGCAGAAAATAACGAAGAGGAAATTAAAAGCGAAGCACCACCATGAGACATGCCTCCGGCCGGGGGGAGGAGGGGGGGGGGATTAAACACACGGAAGTGCCGGGAAGGGGAGAGTCGCAAGCTTATTTTCTTGCAAACAGACCACCGAGGGCCGAACGCTAAAAAACAAGAGCTGGAGTTCCTCCCATTTGGGATGAACCCCTTGACAATTCCACTGTAGGGTGACAGACATTACTGTAGTGTCGACACCAACGTCGGTATTCTAGTGACGGAGACCGTCGAAAGTTCCCGAGTTCTAGAAGGACCAGAAAGGGCAAGTGACAAATTGTAATGAGGCGGGGACGTACTCGTCGCGGACTAGGCAGCGTGAACAGCGGGAGGCGACAGCTGAGAGCCAAACCGAACCCCCAACGTGAAGGGTTTTTCTTTTTTAAATGTCTCACCTGGCGACTACCTTCTAGGGCATAAGCCTCCATACTCATCCTAGGCTATATTAAAAGCAAAATAAAACAAAGAAAAAAATACAAACAGAAAAAACAAAAACAAATTGAAAAAAATACAAAGCGAGCTCCGTCGACGGAGGAAGGCCCGCCCTCTCCCGGCAAAGAAGCACGCTATCCATAGTCAAATATTAAATAAGAGGGAGAAGGCGGACCGGCTCCAAAAAGTATACAAGCCCACAAGTCGGTTTTTACCAACCCGTCCCAAGTATAAGGGGCAGGCGGTAGCAACCCCGCCCATCCCAGTATTGGGGCAGGTAACGTGCGCGAAGATCAACCAGACTGGGACATTCAGCAAGAATGTGCCGAACAGTCTGGGGTACAACGCAGTCGTCACAATAGGCCACAGGTGAGTGCTCCTTCAAATGGCGATGCGTCACACGAGTGTGCCCGATTCGGAGAAGACAGAAAGCGACATGAAGCCGTCGCGCCATTGCGGTATAACTCCATGGAACAATCTCGGCGCAATGGCACGCAACTTTAAGTTCCCCTGGACCATCTCTCATCTTCTTTGCCAATCAGTCAGGAGATATGACGGTATTCTTGCCATGTATTCTGTGTGTGGAAGAGCGAAACTCTGGTCTGGTCGCCTAGTCCTTTCAGGCATTTTGGCGCCATCATTCTCCGCAATTCCTACATGTCCAGGAACCCAGCAGAAGATAATTTCGACATCCGCCCGGCTCACTAAAACCGTGGCATCACGGATATCGCGAACCAGAGAGTGCGGAGAGTCTAATGCCCCGAGAGCACCCAAGGCGCTTTGTGAGTCGCTATAAATCACGATCCGGTTTCCGAACCGGGCACGTCGCGTAATCTCCCGTACCGAGTGATGTATTACCACTAACTCAGCCGTGAAGACAGATGCAGCGAAGTGTAGAGCCCCGTTGACTTCAAAAGGAGGGAATGAGGCGTGGAAACTGACCAGCCCTTCTGACTTGGAACCATCCGTATACACTGGCACAGTTCCAGCGTGACAGGAGCTGTGCTCCAAAATGGCCGAACGCAATATTCCCTGCGCTTTATAAGCTTTGGGGGCAGAGGCGCGGCCACAAATAGCCAACGGTGGTACCCTCCAGGGTAGAGGTTCTGGGCATAACCTGGGGCGCAACCGGCCAAAGAGCTATATCTAGCTCTCGAAGGAGTTGACTGGCGTCTTTCGGAGACATAGGCACCGTCGAGATCAGCTGCAGAAATTTTAAGAGCCGTTGGCGATAAAGGGAGATGCTGCGCTCATGCGTACAGGCGAGTAATGCACTGCGCAGGGCAAATAGATGGTGGCATCTCTCCAGCATCGACAAGCTGGCCCTCAATAGGGGAAGTGCGGAAGGCACCGGTCGTCATGCGAAGACGGTGTGGTGGATCGAGTCCACATTTCGCAATAGACGTTCAGCTGCGGAGGCATAAAACTCACATCTGTAGTCGAGCTTCGAACGGACAAATGATCGATAGAAAAGTGAAAAGTAAGGCAGTAGCCCTATCAGCGCGCCAAGCACTGAACTTAACGGAAGGAAGAATATCCATGGCGCGGGTACAAGAGGACCTAAGGCTGCGAATATAAGCCTCCCAGGTAAGGCATCGGTCAAATACAAGACCAACAAAACGGTGCGATTCAGCTACTTACAGGAGCAACCCATTAAGAAACAAGTGTGGGTCAGGGTGGAGCCGTGGATAGCGGCAGAAGTGCACCACCTTAGTCTTGACCAAGGAAATCCGATGCCTGTATGATTAGGCATAGTGGGAGATGCAGTTCAATGCCTATTGGAGTCGACGCTCCAGTGTTGGCATCTAGGCCGCGCCAAAAGAGATCGAAAGGTTGTCCACGTAGAGCGTAGCGAGAACATCTTCCGGCAGCACCGAGGTGATGCCGTTGATGCTCAGGGCAAAGAGTGTGACACTGAGGACACTTCCCTGCGGGACACCCTCTTCCTGCTCCATTGGGCCGGAGAGGGCTCCCCCCACCCATACGCGGAATCGACGATCTCGCAAAAATTCAGATATAAACATTGGGAGGCGTCTCCTAGCCCCCATCGTGTGGAGGGTCTCCATGATAACGTATCGCCATGCGATATCATAAGCCTTCTTCAGATCGAAAAACACCGTGGCGAAGTGTTATTTACCATGAAAGACCTCGCAGACGGCACTATCCAGTCGAAGTAGAGCATCCGACGTGGAATGGAACTTGCGGAAGTCACACTGCGCAGAACACAAATGGCCTCCGCTGTCCAGAAAAAGGGCTAATCTAACATTTACCAATTTCTTCATCTACTTGCACACGCAGTAGGTTAGAGAAATTGGGCGGAAAACTGGGAGGTTGCCCTATACTAAGATCCTGTTGAACAAAGCTAATATAAAGAACATTCCTCACTCACCCAGGTGTCGAAGCATGGCATACGAGACATCGTCCAGACCAGAGGAGGTCTCCGCGCACGAAGGCAGAGCGGAACGCAACTCGCTCACAGTAAACTTGACGTTGAAGGGTTCACGCCGCTGGAGGTAAAATCCAATCGGTGGCATTCCGCGACATCACAACGTGCATTGAATGTTGGCGGAGCAGCATCCCGGCTAGAGAATGTGGAGAAAGCGGTCACGAAGGATTCTGCCACGGAAGCGGGGTCCAAGATTGCGGTCCCATTCTCCTGCGAGAACTTTTGCCCCGAATCCTTTTGACCAACTTCCACACCTCTGCTAGAAGGGTCTGTAGAGGTATCCCCTATTATAATATTATTTCCACACTTCCTAAGATATTACTTAGGGAGAGAAAGCGAGCCCCGTTACTTCCCCCACCTCCGACTTTACATTTTTTGGACTTGCCGCCAGGTCTCCGCCAAATTCACACGAGGCATGACGCTAAAATTGAGGCTACCTACCCGCCGTCACAATCCTCCCCTCCCACATCGGGTAGGAAGATTTCATATCTATTTTGTAGATTAGCTGCAAACCGCTTTTATGGCTCCAACCGCTGTTTGTCTGTCTAGCCCGCTGATCCCTGCGGTTGACACTTACTGCAAGAAGACGCTCGGCTTGTCACTCCTGATAACGAAGGTTCGAGAAGGCCTCTCTCTCTCCCTGTGTTGGAGAACTTCAGGTATATATGCACCAGCTCCAGGATTACAGACAGATTTGGTTAGACGACACTTCCCCGAAAGGAGTGCAATTCAACGAGCTCTCTCCCGAGAAGTGTGAGTGATGGTCACAAGCCACGGAAGAGCTGGACATCACACCTGTATCTTCGGGTCAGGGAGAAGAGTCTCGTGAGGCAACGTCAGCCTTTCTCAACCGCGTTCGGATCAAGGATTGGAGAAGCCGTCCTCCGAAGTTCTTCTGGTGACCTCTTGAGGACAAGAGGCCCGTTAGCTCGCTCAAGCCGAGTGTGGAGAAGTCATCTTCCCCGTCCCATTTCGAAGTTCGACCGGTGACCTCTTGAGGACAAGAGGCCCAATAGCTCGCTCGACCCGAGTTTGGAGAAGTCATCCCCCGCCCCCTCCCTCTTCGAAGTTCGCCCGATGGCCTCTTGAGGACAAGAGGCCCGCATTTCGCAAAACACAAGTTCGAGAATGTAGCCCCACCTCCTGCTGGTTTGTGGCTACCGCCCCATCCCCCCGTGAGTAATCAAGGTCACCGAGACATCCCCTAAGTTTGCCCCGCTTTACTCTCAAGGTTCAAATGAACTGAATCACTCACTACTCTAAATCTCCCATTATAAGCATCCAATAACCCAAGTTATCTAATTAATATTCGGAACCTAATTCCATCTTATTCATGTACCCATATATATTGTTGTGCCTTTTATTTAGTGTTTATTAAAATTATTTTATGTCGTTGTCTTTGATATATTCCTTGGTCACGCAGCTGCCGCTATCTATTCAAATCGCACTCTTAGAATAACAGTTGTAGCCTTTTACTTGGCCTACCTTAGAGCCTGCGGGCGCATATTCTTGTACACTTGGCCATAATTCGACCTTATTTTGAAGCATTAAGTTCAATTGATAGCAGCTGCATTACCAAGAATAGCTGAAGACCAATATATTAGGACAATTTTGTTTTTGATTAACGGGTAACAACCAACTTTTAGGCCTATTCTG
Organism: Ceratothoa steindachneri; assembly: GCA_963969495.1. Taxonomy (NCBI): domain Eukaryota; kingdom Metazoa; phylum Arthropoda; class Malacostraca; order Isopoda; family Cymothoidae; genus Ceratothoa; species Ceratothoa steindachneri. The sequence goes on from OZ018334.1 coordinate 28,961,896, forward strand.
GTGTGGTTTGTCCACAGTTTTTCTAGTTCCTTAAAAGATGATACTAGCTAAAGGTAATACTAACCGCCTATTTTTTGTGTCGTGATTTAGATTCACCCGTTAGTTAGTTATTTTTTGTGTGTGTTTGCCTGATCCTGACTAGGAATTTTTATAATTTTTGTTGTTAGTAGAATTTATATTTGTTTTCGGGTAAAGCTTCAATAGCTCTGGTAGCTTTTGCGTGTGCAAAGGCCAGAAGCATCATATCTGGGATGTCTTCATCCGATCGCTTTCATAAGCAAGGGCAGATAGATCCTAGGCTTATTCTGGAAAAGATTTAATCGCTTACGTCCAGGATGAGGAAAGTAACGAACGTGCGGAAAGGAAAGCACAGAGAGAAGCAGAAGAGAGAGAAATAAAAGCACAGAGAGAAAACGAAGAAAGAAAAACACAGAAAGAAGCAGAAGCAGAAGAGAAATAAAAGCACAGATAAAACAGAAGAAGAAAGAAAAGCGCATATAGAAGCTGAAGAGAATGAATTAGGTAGCATGAGAGAGAGAGAGAGAGAAAGAGAGAGGGAGAGAGAGAGAGAGAGTTACATAGAGTTACATAGATACACAGATCACACGGGCCTTACGGCCCAGACTAAGGTGATCTGGCCTTAAATCTACTGCCACTTACACATAGAATAGTAGAAGTAAAGGATAGAAAAGTTTTAGGCTCTCCCCACCCTCCACTCCCTCCGGCAAAAGCCGTACATGAAATAATTTGGGAAAAGTACCTTGCAGGTGTAAGAAGACAGTACCTGAAGGAAATTTGCATTGAATAGTAATTAAATGAAATGAATATGAAAACCACTTACATAAACCTGAAAGAGTTATATTTTTGTAATATTATTTTATTTTGTAGCTTATGCTAAACAATTCCAATATTTGTTAAGTGTTTGTCTAATCTCATTTTAAATGAATCTATAGTTCTGCTGTCCACTACTGCGTTTGGCAAATTATTCCAATCATTAATAATCGAGTAAGTGAAGAAGTTTTTTATTACATCCATAGTGGCTCTTTTACCCTGAAGTTTTGAATCATGTCCACAGGTGGGACACTCCCCTGTCAGTGTGAACAAGTTATTGGCATTAACGTTGTTAAATCCTTTAAGTATTTTGAAGCACTCTATAAGCTGCCCCCTTAGTCTTCGTTTTCTGACGGAAAATAGATTGAGTTTTTTTAGCCTCTCGTGGTAAGGTTTGTTACGTACTGACGGGATAAGTTTTGTCGCTCTGTGTTGTACAGCTTCTAATTTATCTATGTCTTTTATTAAGTAAGGGGCCCAGAACTGTACAGCGTATTCGAGATGGGGCCTGACAATACTTTTATATAGTGGCATAATTATCTCCTCGCTTTTATAAGTAAAGTTTCTTTTTATAAATCCTAGTGCTGTGTTAGCTTTGTTTGCAGCAGCTGCGCATTGGTTTGATGTTTTTAAGTTTTCTGTAATTATTACTCCTAAATCTTTAACCTGCGGGGTTGTGTTTATTAAGCCGCCTTGCATTGTATAGGTGTATTTTTTGTTTTTTGTTCCGCACTGAAGGATTTGGCATTTGTCGATATTAAATGGCATTTGCCATTTCTCAGACCATTCGGTAATTTTATTTATATCAGCCTGCAGGCTAGCCCTGTCATCTTCGCATAGTACTGAGTTACCTATTTTCGTGTCATCTGCAAATTTAGATATGATATTATTTATTCCAACGTCTATGTCATTGATGTATATAGTAAATAAAATAGGCCCCAGGACTGATCCCTGGGGAACACCGCTGGTAACAGATACCCAGTCCGATTCCACGCCATTTATTATCACTCTCTGCTTCCTGTTTTTTAACCAGCTACTAATCCATCCGTATATATTACCGTTAATTCCTAGCGTACGCACTTTGTTCATGAGTTTCTGATGTGGAATTTTGTCAAATGCCTTTTTGAAATCTAGGTAAATTATATCTAATGATTTAGTATCGTTATATAGGTTGAAAAGGTTATGGTAAAAGTCAATTAGGTTTGTTAAGCACGATCTCTTAGACCTAAAACCATGCTGGCTATCACGTATAAGGTTATTGTTTTCGAGGAACTCTACTAGCTTGTCTCTAATGATCGTTTCGAGCAACTTTCCAACTATTGAGGTTAAGCTAATGGGTCTGTAATTACTGGCCTGGTTTTTACATCCCTTCTTAAAGATAGGTGTGACGTTAGCTTTCCTCCAATCATCAGGGACGACCCCATGCTCGAGAGATTTGTTAAAAATGAGAGCAAGTGACTCTGCTAACTCATTATGGACATGTTTTAAGATTCTAGGGTAAAATTTATCAGGACCAGGAGTCTTGTACGAGTTCATTTTCTTTAATTTATCAATTACTAGTTGCGGATTTACTTCCAGGCTCCTTAGTGATGGGTGTCTGACCTGTATAGACTCGTTGTTATCGTTATTAGTATATCCTAAGGTGAAGACTGAACTAAAAAACTCGTTTAAGATATTAGCCATACCCATATCATCTGAAATAATTTCACCCAACTGGTTTTTCAAGGGGCCAATCCCGCTTCTCATTTGCCTATTTCTATTGATATAAGTATAGAAGTGTTTGGGATTAGTGGTGCTTGCTTTTGCTATCTCGATTTCGTATTGACGTTTCTTTGATCTTATGAGTGTTTTAACCTTTCTTCTGCTAGTGTTATATTGTTGGTTAACTTGATAG